>JAEQBH010005167.1:600000-764889 GCA_016808115.1 Tetrastigma voinierianum | reverse complement strand
CTCCTGCATCAAAGATGTCTATGTCTACATTTGATGTTCAAACATGAACTGTAGAATGGAGGAAATCGTTGGAATAGACTAGAAGATATTGTACGCACGTAGACGTCTCGCCGAGCAAGGTGTTGTGAGAAATCTAAGACAAAGATGGCCATCCACTTCGGGCTGGGCAGATGAATCTCAAATCTACTTTAAGGGATGAAATTAAGGAGGTCGGTTCAATCTATCAGTCATTCTCATCGCTGTGAGGAGTACCGATGATGCCATAGGTGTGGGATCTCCATAGTCGGCATGGGCGGTACCAAGTAAAACCACCTCGTCAATCCATAATGACCCAAGGGTGGAAGGAATGCTTCCGGTCTCAAGGCATGGGCTTCGTGGTTTTGAAGAATTTGATCCTCAGCTTCTGAGTTTAAAATGTAGCCTTCGAGGCGCCGGCTCATCCATGTCCAATATCACCGATCTAAATCGCTTCCGTGTTCAACTCGAAAAGAGAGAGTTAATATGAATAGCCTTCGATCGGCCCCGATGATGTTTCGAATGAGTGACCTCATCCACTCGATATGCTGCGAACACCATTCTTGGCCCAGGCGAATGGAAGCAAGATTACTTGTAACCACGCTGTAGCACCAATGTCGCATCGGCCATGCTGCAAGTGCAAAACATACTCATTACGATGTGTTATCGGCCGAAGATGGGTCATGTCCCTCGCTCAAAAACTCGCATTTAAAAATGGAACCTGCGGCCATCCATACAACTAGAAGGGATTGGGAAAAAGATAGTCCACAGTGCCAAGGTCTCAGCTGCTGGCTATAAAAGCAATGGGACTCTTACACTCCAAGGTGGGTAAGCAGAGAATGGAATGATGTATTAAGCAAAGATCTATGATTTGCCCAAGGATGCTGCTTCTTCCAGTTTTGAGGTCGAAAGTTATTCTTACCGCTTCCTATCTAAAAACGTTGTTTTTCCTATTGCTCACTTTTTCCTGTAAAGACTTTAATTTCAAAAGGAGCAACTCGTAATGTTACTGGATGGCGTAAGGATTGTTGACCAACCAAAGCAAGAAAAAAATGGAAGAGGGGTAGGTGGATTTAGGCTGAGTTTCTATCAAAGTCATTTTTTCAAAATTCAACTAGTACTCATGAGTCATGTTTTGTAATGCACAATCTCATTAATGACTTAGCACGATTAGTATCGGGAGAATTCTCTATTTGTTTGGAAGATGATAAGATACATAGTGTCCCGGAGAAGACTCGTCATTTGTCATATTTGACAAATGAATTTGATGTGTATGAGAGATTTGAGCCAATTGCTGGAAGCGAAGCAGCTCACATCATTTTATCGAGAAGCAAATACCCTGCACGTTATTCATGTCACCGCTTAAGTAATAGAGTTCTACACAATCTATTGCCAAAAATGAAATATCTACGAGTGCTTTGTTTGAGTGGCTATATTATTATTGATTTGCTTGATTCAATTGACAAATTGAAACACTTACGCTATTTGGATTTATCTGGAACAATGATTCGAGAGTTGCCCAAATCGCTTTGTAATTTATATAATTTACAAACAATCATAAATACGCTGATTGTGGATATCTCATTGAATTACCTTCGAGACGGAAAATTGACACTCATGCTTACCTTGATATTAGTGATACTTCTAAGTGAAAGAGATGCCATGATATATGCAACTTGAAGAACTTACGATCACTTCCTACATTTATCATAATAAAATTATGGGTTAAGATTGGGGAGAATTGAGGAGTTTTCAGAAGCCTTACCATTTTAAAGTCGGATAATGTAATAAGTGGTACATGCATTAGTGCAAATAATACGGCGATACAGCACCTTAACGTAGTCAATTTGTATCGAATTACAAGAATGCTAGTGATGATCAAGGTGGGATGTTGCAAAAATGAAAGGGATATACTCGGAAGCTTACAACCACATACAAACCTGAAGAGACTCCGTATTTATTATTTTGGTGGTTTAAGCTTTCCGGATTGGGTAGGAGATCCTTTGTTCTCCAATCTTGTTTTCCTAGGGCTTCGAGATTGCAACAATTGCACGTCATTGCCACCACTTGGGCAATTACCCTCTCTTAAACATCTTTCTATCTCAAGAATGAAAGGAGTAGAGAGGGTGGGTAGTGAGTTTTATCATTATGGAAATCAGCTATTCCTCCGCCAATTAAGCCCTCTACTTTTCATCCCTACAAACTCTACACTTGATCATATGACTAATTGGGGAGAAATGTTATAGCCAGGGATATAGACGTGAGACCCTCTGTGAGGAGTTTGATATATCCCATTGTCCCAAACTCACTGGGAAATTACCAAAACAGCTTCGTTCCTTGAAGAAACTTCAAATCGCTGTCAAGGGTCGTCATGGCCTCCTCCGAGCTCCTAAAATTTCGGCTGAAAGGCCACGAAATGGTTCACTGACCCTCCAAACTTCAGGAAAGGAAATTTCAGACATCTCTGAATGGGAGGAATTGCCACCCCAATTGCAGAGACTACAGATAAGAGAATGTGATTCGATAGAGTGGATATTCGAGGACGGAATGGTACACACAAGTACTTGTTGTCTTCAAAATTCTAAACATCACAAGTCATGGTTTCTCCGGCATCTCTTGTTGGATACAAGCTATTTACCCGCTACACAGTCATTAAGATCTATAAGTGTAGTAAATTGAAAGCCCGCATTACATGAGATCCCACCATCCATTCGAGACTTTGTCCATCACGAATTTAGCAAACAGGATTCTCTCATTATCTTTATCATTAAGCATCTTCCACCTACTGAATGGAATTAGTATTCCGTTTTGAAGGGCTCGATCACTTCCTGCCTCTCTCGAAGAGGATCCCACATTATTCTTAACCGTTGATATCACAGAGTGCCTCGATAGTGGTATATTGAATCGCCCACCGTCGCCCACACGCTATCGTATATCCCATGCAAGAACCGAAATTGCCGGGAGTACAGCACACACACCCTCGAATCCTCATCATTGGGGAGTTTGAGTTTATTCGATTGTCTCGTAATTGTTGTTTCATAGAGATGGTTTGCCCTCCCACCTACGTTAACTTCAAATTTCATTTGCGATCAACTCACATCTAATCAGGTGGACTGGGGTTTGCAAAGACTGGATTCTCTTACAAAATTCACAATTAGTGGTGGATGCAAAGACCTGGAATCATTTCCGAATCAGTCCCTCCTGCCCTCCTCACTCACCTCTCTTACTATTGGATATCTCCCAAATCTCAAGTCTCTGGACTGTAAGGGGCTTCAACATCTCATCTCTCTAACAATATTATCCATCTCCCAATGCCCTAACTTCGAATCCTTCGGAGAAGAACATGGGCTTCATTACCTTACCTCTCTAACAACATTATCCATCTCCGAATGCCCTAGATTCCAATCCTTCGGAGAAGAAGAGGGGCTTCAACAGCTTACCTCTCTAACAACATTATCCATCTCCAATGCGCCGACTCCAACTCGGGAGAAAGAGGGGCTTCAACATCTTACTTTCTAACAACATTATGCATCTCCCCATCGCGCTCAATTCCAATCCTTCTCGAAGAAAATAGCTTCAACATCTTACTTCTCTTGAAAATTAGAGAAGGAATCCCTCCTAGTTCTGGAATCCTTGAGAGCAGCAGGTCTTCAACACCTCACCTCTCTTAAACAATTGTCTATCTCCTCGACCGCGGTCAGTCTAATACTTGACAAAACAGACTCCCAAACTCCCTCAACCTGCTTGGAGAATCTACGATTGTCCTTGTCGAAGCATCACCGCCACTGGGAAAGGCCAAGATTTGGGAATATATAGCTCACATTCCATGCATACGATAGATGATGTGTTATGCTAGTTAGTGACCGTGCGGTCACATACGTTAAGTCGCACTGCTCTACACTCCTAAAAAAAAAGAGTGAAAATGATGTGCCAATTGATTGAAGCAGTTTTAAACTTTCTAAAAAGTTGGAATTTCTAATCATTTTTGTTTCTCACCATCACATGCTTGATAAAGGGTTGATAATGGTGCCAAGTCTCCGGTACCTAAGCATGTAAGATTCCATTGCCTATCGTCGTAAAGATACCTGCGCCCTATGAGCCTCAACTTGTTTACCCGTGGAACAATTTCAAGTTCTTCTCCTGAAGACAGAGTGAAGAAAACGACGCCAGAATACTCCCCACCCTTCCAACTTCTCATTTGTTTTTCTTCTTTCCTCTTATGCTACAAGCCCTAAAACAAGAAAGTAAGAGTGAGCGGAGGAAGAATGATAAATGCATAGTGAGTTTTCAACACACTTTATTTCCTTGACTTATTCAATTTACCTTACCTTTCTCGACCGGGCTAAACTTATCCCTGAATTTGTCAATCTATTTCGTGAGACAGAAGACATGGAAAAAAATTTGGTTGTTTATGGTCAAGAATATTCTAATTGCTTATTTCTTTGGTGGCCTATATTTTCGTGCATTTCTGGTAATGAAGTTGATGCCTTTTTCCATCCTACTAAATGGAGATTTGGTTTCACATACTTGCTACAATCATTTACACATCATTCCATCCCACAAAATATTCAATTGCATGTGTGTTCACGAAAAGGACCGCCTGTAAGGACACCGCAACACTTCCATACCACCATAACAGCATTGCCCAACAAAAGGCATCATTGCCAAAGATTTTATTTAATAACTTCATTAACTTTGTTCCGGCTCCAAATTGCTTGAATATTAACACTAGAAGCTAAGTTTACCTTTTTTTTGTCGAATATAAATGATTTAAATACCTCACACATCTTCTAATACTTTCAAAGATGGCCATATGTGTCTGTGATCAAATATGCTTTACTGACTTGCATCACAAAACACTCTATGTCATTCTATGGAAACAATTAGAATTGTATCGAACTTATTGAGCATTTTGCAAGTTATTTTTTCAATGTAGCCGATTAACTCATTTCTCCCTTCCATATCAAGTTAATCACCGCTTTCCTCTTTCCTCGCTTTCATGTTTATTATCTAGTATGAACATGAAGAATTTCAGAAAACCCTTTTTGTTTTGATTATGTGAAATATATCGTAAATAGAAATAATTTATGTTTTTTTATTTCATTTGTGACTTATTTGAAAGAGAAAAAGGATTCCTCCAAATAGTCTATTATTTAATTTAGTTCAATCACTATTTTAACTCCATTGTGTTGATCATCTGAATAGCCCAAGTGCCTCAAACTCAAAAAATTCATCTTTTCACTCGATGCCACCTTCTCTACTTTATCCCCTTCTCTTCACCCTTACATTGTAAAGATGCAAATTATCGAGGTTTTCTTGTACTCGCGTAAGAAAGAAGTCAAAGTTCCCTCTAAGTTCCCGTCATCGAGAACTATTCCATCTCAATCCGGCCAAATCCTCGCCCATCCTGCACAAAAGTGATCTTTAATGTCTTGCGCTTCAAGATTAAGATTGGATTGTTGGTTCTGCATCGCTTCCCTTAATCACTAACTTTTAATTTGTCATTGCTTCATGGTCATAACACATTGTGCTAATCACTCCTTAGGGTATAATAATCGCATTTCGTTTCAGATATACTTTTTTTTTATAGATAAAAGCAAAATATAATTAACCACCTGGGAAGGCCCAAAGTATACAGGAGATATACAAGAGGGCTCCCAATAAAGGGAAGCACGGAGAATAGAATACCTACCACCCACAATAAAAACCAAATAAATCAATTACAACCCACCAAAGTCAAAAAGTCTACCAAAGACCTTAGTCTCTCGACACTGTGCAATTTGACCGAAGACCAAAGAATACAAAGAAAAGTAGACTTCATCTTATTAATTGGAAATAAACTCATCCTCAAAATCGAGCCGCTTTCTTTTCCTACCAAATTGCCCAAAAATGCAAAGTAGAGCTGCTTATCTGAAGCTCTTTTTTTTGCTGTCGCCGCTTCACAAAAGAACCATGCCAAGACAAAAGAGACCTTCACAAAAAGAGGAAACGACTCAACCAACATCAAAAAGCCTTTTTTGTATATACCATGAGCCTCTAATTTCAAGCCCAAGGACTAATCAATCTATATTTACAGTAGGCATTCAATGTGATTTTCTCACTAAACATCTGGCAACGATCTTTCTATCCAATGACTCCCATGGAAGAAAGCAGTCAAGGCACATACATTCGACTCCCCAAGGTCATCACTTCTCAACTCCCGATAGACAATCACAGTAATTTTCAACACCTTATGCACCCACTGGTTCCTAAGACCTTTATACACTTGTAAACTTTATTCAAGAATTGTACATCAACAAAGGTCAATTTTATGCTCTATTTGTTTGGATTAAGATTCTTAATTTATTTGTTTTTTATTAAGATACAAATCAGGAACAAAGATATCAAGAGCGAAGAAGGATTTGAACCCAGGTAGCTCATGCCGATTGGAGCGACTTGTATATTCTCCATGACTCAATTAAGGTACCTTTGGAACGAGCAAGGTTGATTTCAATTTTTTCTCTTTTTGAGACGCATGCATAAGCACATTTTTTTCTGCTGTTATGGTTAGAGAAATATTTTAACTGCTTTGGTCCATTTTCTGTGGGTACAGCAGATGAGTCTTGCTTGTAATCTCCAAATTAAAAGTTTTTTTACATCATTTTGTAGGTTGTATAAGATTGAAAATTTTCATATCTAATACCTAATCAAAAAAGGGACAGGTATGCTCTTTAGGCTTACATACTTATCAATAACTAAGGCTTTTTTTTTTTCCTTAATTTGTGTAATAAAAATTATTTTGAAGGTTGTCGGGATGGAAGACAGATGGAGGAAGATTGCTGCCCTTTTTAATGCCTGAAAACTTGCTTGTATCAACAGAGATGGCCATTGTATGCTACCAATGGCTTGTATGTTTCAGTACCAAATTGGTTTAATGGATGACGCTTGATTCTGGTAGCTTTGTTCTGCTTGCGTATAGGGAGAGCTCACCAATCAGCCCACATTCAACAGGCAAGGATATAGGAATATAAAATCATTGTTATGCATTTGATGTATTTCATCATCTTGTTCTTCTTTTGGTTTTTCTTAGGTCTTATGCATATATAGTGCTCCTTTTGGGATGATCACTCAGATCAGTATCATGTATCCTATTCAGCAGCAGTGATCCTTTTCTTAGACTTGAGATGTTCCATATATGTCATTATCCAGAGGAATTTCCATTGCCACCAATTGGCTCTCATTGTTTGAATCAGTATAGTTGCCACCAATGAAGCATGTTGTCAAAAGACTTGAAGAATAACGTATGTTGGTTCATTCTCATTTAACTTCCTGATATTGTATAGAAAGAACAAAGAATGCTGTTACGTTTGAACTTATAAGTCACTCTCCTCTAAATTCTATTCCATGAGGTAATTAATTGATACTTAATGGAGGCTTTCACTTTATTTTCCCACTAGACATTTGGAAATGATCTTCTTTCAGTGAAACAGTAACATTCCCTATGGTCTCCCCATGGAAGACAACAGCAAACCAACTTTGCACCCAGTACTTAATATCATCATATCATATGCTGCTCAACTCTATTCAAGAATTGTACATTTGTATATTCTCCAACTATTAGTGCTATCTTTTCTGCAAATTACAAGCTGCTTTAAACCATTTTTGTAAGTTCTAAGAGGTTGAAATGTACGATATTATCACTAACCAGAAAGTATCAAAGTTGCTTGCTCTGGCCTGGTACTTCATCATAGAGGGCAGCTCACACTAGTTTAAGACCTAGGCTTAACCCATTGGTCACCGCTCGAATTCTCTCAGGGTTATTGGAGATTTACCGGTCGCAACTTCAGAGCCTATATAGGATTGGGGTCGAGGTATGTGCAAATCCGGACCCTATTGAAAAGAGACAAAGTCGGTTGGGGATGGAAGGTGAGGAGCAATCGGAGTAGGAAGTCGCTGATGTTCTAGCTCTAGGACAAAATTGTAATTAAAGGATTCCACTTGCAATCTTTGGCTCTTCATTGTTTCCATCAGCAGAAAGATCTATATCAGGAAGAATTCTGTTATTCTATTATTCATTTTCATTTAAACTTCCTCATTTTGTAAAACAATGAAGGGTGTGTTAATTGTTATTTTTGAGCTCGTTCACTCTCTCCGTAATAATTACTTCCATTCTATTCATCCTTCCTTGCCTGAACCAAAACCATTCTAACAACTATGAAATTTTGGTTGTATCTCATATCACAAGTCGCAAAATGAAAGAGAAACTTAGAATATGAAACATTAAAGTAATAATTTATATCCCAAATGATATTCAGAGAGTGATAAACAGACAGACTTTATTAGTCTGGAATCTGGACAGAAAATAAAGAGCTGAAATCACAATAGAAAAGAAGCATTCAATTCAGTAACAATTATTATTTACAACATACCTCTCTCTCTCCTATTCATGAAAGAATTCTTCATATTCACAACCTTCCATTCTGTGTTCTTAATTAAAACATGAATACTATGTACAGGTGTGTGCATTATTTTCTTCTTTCCACCTAGTAATTTACTTCATTCTTCTTCATGTCAAACCAAACCAATCACATGTTATCAGTCAAATACTTATACCATTGCCCATGAACATTAAGCGACACGGTGGCTACTGCCACCAGTATTTCAGCAGCTGCCACCACTCTATCAGTCAGATCAACGGCTCCCATCTGCCGGAGTGCCATCCCGATCACTCTTTCTTTCCTTGAGGGCCATTCCCTGCAAGAATTACCCTCTTGTAGCTAACAAACAGCATGGAGATATTTCCTCTCAAACACGGTGTCTCCAGCTTGCAGTGTTCTTCACCAACATCCTGCTCATAATCTGTTTTCCTTGCTTGAAGCTTGTTGGTGTTAAAGGCTTCCTCACCATCTCTTGAAAATCCACTCATGATTTCAACAATTTCTTCAACTCCTGCCTCTTCGGAACAGTCCAAGAGTTCTAAGACTTCCTTACCACACCTGACTACTATGCTTTCCATCTCCACAGGATTGACCAGTGCTTGCTCACCATGAGGATTTGTCGAAAACAAGAATGCTGCATTTACATTATTTGAGATTAAAACCATCAGTGCTTAGACAATTAAAGAGGGAAAGAATGATCTCCAAAATAAAATAATGAGCATTAAAATATTAGTTAATTGCAACTTTAATTAGACAAACTTCCGTTTTCTGGAAAATCAACTGCTTCAAGGCCGGAGCCCAGCTGTCTCAGTAATGTAAGTATCATCTCTAATGCGACTTGTGGATTCATGGCAGAAAGTATGTTGACTAATATAAACATAGCATTGACACGTTGATAATTTTGGTTCAGGGCTAAATGATGGATGGAACAGTGTGCCTAAAAATGTATCTCAAGGCCAAGTTGATTACGGTCCTACTTTTTTCCTTTCTTTACCATTGTCCCTTTTACTTGTCCCTTAATCTGTAAAGGACCAACAAAATGATGTGGAAAGCATGTGTGAGGGTATGCTAAACTATAAATTCAACAAATTGAACTAACAATATCAGCACCTAGCTGCACAAGCACAAGGGTTTAATAAGCTCTAGTAGCATGTTGTGGCTATTGATTTAACTAAAAGTTTTAGATGTAAGGTAATACCCCAACAATGTGTATTTAAGCCGAACTTAGGCAAAAGTTTTGAGCATAAAATTTTTAACTCCACTCTATCCAGTTACCTGGTGGAAATCACAATAATCTTCTGAATCTGGGCTTGAACAGCTCTTAGCCGACTGAGATTGCTTTCAGAGTCTCAGGTGTAAAGATTCCTGTTATACCAGATATCCCACTTCTACTAGCTTCAACAACCCAAGCCTCTCACCAACAAATCCACCCTTTCTCCATTACATTCAGATTGTTGATTACCTGATCAATTACAGAAACTCACGAACAATGCTGGCCAGCAAAATATGTTCTTATGTCTTGAATCACATCCTTTTAATTCAGAACAGAGTTAGTGTTTAAGGAATCAAGGGACTCAGTGGTTCCTCCTGGGTGCCTCAAATATGCTTGAATATGAGTGTTTTTTAAATATATAATTTCAAGGTGAGTTCCACAAATCAAACCTGTATTAGTAGCAGCTGAAGGAACCGAAGTCATATGCTTCCATTAGTTTTGAACATAAAAGGCTGCCAACAGTTCTAAGAGTTATAGAAGGAAGATGCCCCTGGATATGGATTTTTATCACTTGTCAAGGCCAAGAGAGTTCTTGTGTTCATCTATTCTTGGTTCTTGCCATGCCATCTGGAAATCCACCAGTCAGCGGTAGAGATGTGAGTGCATCAGATGGAGATCCATAATGGCTTGCAAATGCATTTTTAAGGTAATCAAAAGCTGCAGGCCCCTTTAGCAAAGGCTCCATTAGTCTTATACGTGCTTTGCTTATCTCCCGTTAAGTGCCTGTCAAATTGCTGCTTGTTGTAAGATATCCAATGAAGCAAATTTATTTTTACAGACTGATTAGGATTAGTCAGAATCACTGTCTCACAATAAGCAATTGACACAGACCGATATCCTCAAATATACACTCTTTTCTTATTCCTATGGGCAATCACTTTAGTTCTTACAACTTTTTTAACCATGGACTCCTAGGATCTTCGTACACCTTCTCAACTCTATTCAAGAATTGTACATCATGAAAGCTCATTTGAAGCTTCCTTTGTTTGATACAAATCAAGAACAAAGACACTGAGAGTGAAGAAAGATTTCACCCAGTGGTAGCTCATACTAAACAAAGTCACTTGAATGTTCTCCATGGCTTATGCTTTTCAATAAATAAGGCATTTGTTGCTTTAATTTATAACAAAATTATTTCAAAGTGAAAGGAAAAGAAAATTTAGAAGAAAATAAGAAATAGATTTAAATCTGATAAATTAATTATATATATATATATATATATATATATATATATATATATATATATATATATATATATATATATTAATTTAAACTATTTCCTTATTTGTTTCTCTCTATTATATAAAGACTAAAAAATTTAAAAATATATAAAATTTGGAAGATTTTTTTATTATATTTTATTTCTTCTATATTTTTCATGGTGAAACCAAACATGGAAAGATCATTTTTCTTAGTTTTTTTTCATTCCCTAGTACCTTCCGGATTCTAAACAAAGAGCATAACTGAAATTAAACAGGGAGATGGGAAACACGTACTTACTGCCAACGGCTTCTATGTTTCTCGTTCCAAATTATAAGTCAAGCCAGTCATGCATTGAGGTTGTTCGTTTTTGTCTGGCAATCATTCTTAACAGATATGGTGTTTAGTGTGCTTGGTTGCATAAAGGGAGACCAACAGGTAAGAAACATTTGAAAGGCAAGGATACAGGAATATATGAACTTTGTTATGATTTTTGCCGCATTTGCTTTTCCTACTTTGACGTCATTTTGGTCTTGTTTCAGTTTTCATAGGTCTTCTTGTATGCATGCTGTTGCTATTGGGATGATTACTTAATTGGGTCACCGTCATGTTCATGTTCGGGTATGTTTTACATTGAGAATTTGGCCATCATCTTGGCTCTGAATTGTTTATATCAATAGAGTCAGATGTTCATTTTGAAAATATGGAGTCGTAGGCATTACAAGCGAATGCTGAAACTTTATTCATTCTCGTTTAATTTCTAATTTGCATAGAAGGATTAAGTCTGCTCAAGTACTTAGTTCTCGAGTACTTAATCTGCAAGATATATGAATAATGAATTACAGAAACTCAATTAAAGAAGTTATATATAGAATTATCTTTGGAAACATTTTCAAGCTAGCTATTAAGTTTTGTTAAGAATTGATTAATAGTTTACATATTAATGAAATTCATATATATATATATATAGCATATATATATATATATATATATATATATATATTTATAGTTTATTATATTTAATAGTTTATTACTGGGGTATTATAATGAATTACATAACAAAACAAAATGATTTTTTTGGGAGAAATCGTGATATTAAATATAAAACTAAAATTTGTTTAAAGATTAATTTTAGAACATTGTTAGATACTTAGGTTGTACTTAATTTTCGAAAGTGTTAGGAAAGAAAAATTGTTCAGAGATTGATGAAGCCTTAGCTCATATAGAAATATGTATGTCTGAACTGAAAACAAATTCTATCACTTCTGATGGTTGTTGAAATTCTTCTTAAATAAATAATTTATACCAAATTACTCTTTCAAAAGTGATGATGATGATAAGGATGTAAATTTACCAATCATCACTTCTTCAATGAGACTAAAAGTATATACCTTCTAGCAAACACCAAGTGCATAAGTTTCTTACCTTTATTCTTTTAATATTTCTCTTTTTTTTTCTTTTTCTTTTTTGCTTTTTAACAAATTCAGTCTCCTTCATCGTCTTTTCATTTCTTAACACCTCAAAGAAACCAAGAATCCACTGAAAGATAAAAATATCATATTCTTTATCATTTTTTTCTTCTCATTTATTTAATATTCATTGAATTACAATGTTTGTTAAAAAGAATCGACCACATTACTAAATCCCAAAGTTCAACAATTTAATATATATTGATTGCCTTTTCAAATAACTAATTAAATACTCTCAGGTGATGCTTGTTTTTTTTCACCTAATGCTAAATAAAACTTTTGTTCTTTGAGTAAATGCTTAATAGGATTACATTTAGTCTTTTTGTTTTTTCTAAAAATCAATCTTTTAATTTTTTTATCTAAATTTTGAAATACACTTTAAAGAAAATAATATTCTTGGATTCAAAAAAGTTGCAACGAGCAATAACCAAGATACAAATGACTAAAAACATAAATGATAAAAGAATATAGGTTAATAACATAATAAATTGGTATAAAGTATACAAATTTATTAATATACGACTATAATATATACGACTCGCTTCTAACCTATCACTTACCATAATTTGATATTTTCGAATGATCGAATCTGCTTTACTTATCTCACCGCCCCACCAAAAATAATAAAGATCGCGAACAAGTGCAATGAGAAACACCACATTGTAACAAGCCAACACAAATCAAACACCACAATAAACGGAAGACAAATCAAACAATCGTAATAAGATGGCGACAATAAGAATAAAACCACGTCAGAACAAGTCGACGATAAAGCAAACACCACAATAAGCATTTATGACAAAAAAAAGAAGATAAAACCTAAATTCTTGTGGAAGAACTATTTTATTGAGCGTTAAAATGAAAGTTAAAGAGATGCATAAGGGTGATTTCATGCCAAGAATGAACAAAATCACCCTTTTGCTTCAAAAATGCTAGAAGAAAGCAATATGAAAGAAAGGGAGGGGATGTGCAACTAGGTTTTTTCTCAATTCGAAATAATAAATTTTTTTTTAAAAACTTCAAAAAATTAAATAAAAATAAAATTTAATATTATATATATATATATATATATATATATATATATATTTATAATTAGTATGAAATCGATCATAAGAGTTTTTTATTAATCATAAGGAATATATTTTTTATATTATAATATCTAATAGAAAAACATTAAAAAAAGGTAAAAAACCAAACATTTTCTTTTTCTATTCGCTAAAATTTTAAAATTCAAGAATAAATATGAAAAAGCTAAAAGACAAACAATTAGGGTGGCTTTTGTTTTTTTACTCACACTGATTTAACTTTTTTAAGCTTTTAATGTTAATAAGATTTTTAATAACATTAAGATGTTGCTTAATTTTTAACATTGGGATAAGCAGTAGTGATGCTAAGAATCTGATCTGACATTTTGCTCTCGCCCAACCCGCTCTTAATGCACGGATTTTGGGCTTAACTCAGAATTCAGCTTTTTAATTGGCCAGTGATATTTTCAAATCCTGGGACGCAGCTCGTGGTGGGTTCAAGCATTGTTACTCCCGCCCACCCCGATCATATTTAAAAATATTTTTTATTATTTATTTTATACTCTTAATATAAATAATAATAATTATTATAATGTTTTCACAAATAATTTATAAAATCATAATATTTTTATTTTTTATGAAATATATTAATTTTTATATACAAAAATAAAAAACAATAAAATAAAAATAAAATGTGTAAACGGACGGCTTGAGAATTTTCCATCCCATTTCCTCCTAAGATAATTCTTTAAATGAGATAAATGAATCGAAAAATAAACGAGTCGGCTGATGAGGTCGCCTTGTCCCAAACCCTCCGTTGTCATCCATAGTAATGAGTGTTGCTAGCCCTTCCTTTATTGCAATGATTAAGTTTTTCTTATTATGGGGAAAAGACTTTTTTTCTAAAGCAGTAAAAGTCAAATATTTTCATTTTTTTTATTCAGAACAATTTTTAAAAATTTTAGCAATAAGTCGTGGAAATTTTAAACAAACAATCCTAATGTTGAAAGCTATTCAAATTTTCAAAGATTAAGTCAAAAACAAACAACCTCTTATACTTTAGCTTAGATATACGAAAATACTTTTGGAAGTATCTTTTTATAATGAATTATTTAACAAAATAAAAATGATTTTGGTAAAAACGTCCCTGAATAAATACTAATCCAAAAGCAATTCAAGTGATTTTTAGTTAAGCTTTGGAAACTTAACTTGTATTAAAAGTAAAGATATTTTAGAGGTTCTAAATACATGAGGTAATTTTTGCTTAATTACTTAAATATTATTCACATGTTACAACTTAGAAAAGAAAGACCCAAGTTGGACAACCAAAACAAAACAAAACAAAACAAATAAAAATGAAAGATGATAAGATACCGATTTGTATCGGGAGAATTCTCTATTTGTTTGGAAGATGATAAGATACATAGTGTCCCGGAGAAGACTGCGATTTGTCATATATTTGACAAATGAATTTGATGTGTATGAGAGATTTGAGCCAATTGTTGAAAGTGAGTGTCTTCGATCATTTTTACCAAGAAGCAAATACCCTTCACGTCACCGCTTAAGTAATAGAGTTCTACACAATCTATTGCCGGTAATGAAATATCTACGAGTGCTTTGTTTGAGCAGCTATATTATTATTGATTTTGTTCAGATTCATCTGATCGTATCGTTATTCAAAGATTAGATTTTATCTGAACAATGATCTATGATTATCAAAATCGCTTTGTACTATATCCATAAAAACAATCATAAAACATTCACAACAAACACTAGAGTCCTGTTAATGTTATCTCATGATGAAAATTTGTTTGATTTCTATCTGATATTAAGATATTCATATGAGATATTGTAGTTTTATATATAAGTTTGTGTTAACCTCCATGATTCATTTCCATATTTATTTGTAATGCAATTTCAGTTTAAGATTTATAATTATATTTTCTGTGTTCTTATCATTTCCAGTTTAATACTATTATGGTAAGGATGTATTAGAGGCTAATAATATGAAGGATAAGCAGTAATTCGGACGAGCTGAAGTTGAATTGATCACAAGAATGCTAGTGATGATCAAGGTGATAAAATGAAAGGATATACTCAGTAGCTTACAACCACATACAAACCTGAAGAGACTCTGTATTTACTGTTTCAGTGGTTTAAGCTTTCCGGATTGGATAGGAGATCCTTTGTCCTCCAATCTTGTTTTCTTGAAGCTTAGTAATTGCAACAATTGCATCCATAGGGACTTTGTTCCCTGCACCCCCAACCTATCATTCTTCCCTAACAAAGAGAATAAAAGCTTGAATGGCAAATGTCATCATTCTGCATAGGGACGCTTCACTCACTCCGACATTTGCCCCTCTTTCTCTACAGATGTGTTGCCCTCAATATGAGCCGCAAATTACAACACGAAGTGATTGCATCCTTCAGCCGCTGACTATGGTCATAACACATTCTGCCAATCAGCTCTCCAGGTATGATAAGTGGCTTGTTTGTATATGTTCATAAGCCTCTAATTCTGTTCCATGGACTAATTCTATCAAAGTCTACTGCAGGCTTTCAATATGTTTTTCACACTATACATTTTTATAATAAAGTCTCAAAATTCAGTCCATTGAGCACTTGAATGGTACATTGAGGTCAGAACACCCAAAAAAAAAAGAAAAAAACCTTTTGCAAAGACTGATTCTCTTACAAAATTCACAATTAGTGGTGGATGGAAGACCTGAATCATTTCCGAATCAGTCCCTCCTGCCCTCCTCACTCACCTCTCTTACTATTGAAAATCTTCCAAATCTCAACTCTCTGGACTGCAAGGGGCTTCAACATCTTATCTCTCTAACAACATTATCCATCTCCCAATGCCAAGAACAGGGGCCTCAACACCTTACCTCTCTAATAACATTATCCATCTCCCCATGCCCTACCCAATCCTTCTCGGGAGAAGGCTTCTTCATTACCTTACCTCTAACAACATTATCCATCTCCGAATGCCCTAAATTCCAATCCTTCGGAGAAGAAGAGGGGCTTCAACACCTTACCTCTCTAACAACATTATCCATCTCCCAATGCGCTGAATTCCAATCCTTCGAGAAGAAGAGGGGCTTAAACATCTGACCTCTCTTGCGAAATTAGAGACGCACTCCTCCTGTTCTGGAATCCTTGAGAGAAGTAGGTCTTGAACACCTCATCTCTACACACCAGTTCATCTCTCGACTGCCGTCAGCTCCAATACTTGATAAAACAGAGACTCCCAAACTCCCTCAACTATTTGAGACTCGACGATTGTCCTTTGCTGAAGCATCGCTGCCAATTTGAGAAAGGCCAAGATTGGGAATAGATAGCTCACATTGCATGCATACTGATAGATGATGTGCTATACTAGTTAGTGACCAGGGTGTTGCCATACAGTAAGTTAGGCAATCTGTTCAGCACTCTAAAAAGAAGTGAAAATGATGTACAATTGATTGAAGCTAGCAGCCAAACTTGTGTGTTGGAATTTCTAATCATTTTTTGTTTCTCAGCTTAATACATGCTTGATAGTGGTTGATAATGGTGCCAAGTCTCCGTGTACCCAAGCATGTAAGATTCCATTGCCTATTGTATGACCCTTAACTTGTTTTCTGGTGGAACAATTTCTGAAGATTCTCTCCCTGGAAAGACAGAGCAGCAAAAAGACAGCAGAATACTCTGCCCTTCAACTTCAGATTTGTTTTTTCTTTTCCTCTTATGCCACAAGCCTGAAAACAAGAAATGAAGAGGAGTGGGGGAAGAATGATAACAGGTACATGCATTTTCAACTCAGAATTTTTACTTGACTTATTCAATTTACTCCACCTCTGACTGGCTAAACTTATCCCTGAATTTGTAATTTTATTTCTTGTGATACATGAAGACATGGACAAATTTGGTTGTTCATGGTCAGTTAAATATTCTAATTGCTTTTATTTCTTTGGTGGCCTATTTCAGACTTGTACGAGTTGATGCCTTTTCCATCCTACTAAATGAGATTGGCATACTTACAATCATTTACATCGCTCCATCCTTCACAAAATATTCTTATTGCATGTGTGTGTTTTCACCGAAAGGCCTGCTCTGTAAGGACTATTGCAACACTTCCATACCACCAAGGCATTATGTTCAACAAAAGGTATCATTACCTAAAGATTTTATTTATCAACTTCATTAACTATGTTCGCCTCTAAATTGCTTGAATATTAACACTAGAAGCAAGTTTATCTTTTTTTTTGTGGAATATCAATGATTTAAATACCCTCACATCTTCAATATTTTCAGCATGCCATCTGTGTCTCGTGGACAAATGTGCTTTATTTGACTACATCACAAAAACACCTATTTAGATCATACTATGTAAACAATTTAGAATTGTACAGAACTTATTTGGAGCATTTTGCAAGTTATTTTTTCAACAGAGTTGATTAACTCATTTCTCCCTTCCATATCAAGTTAATCACCGTTTCTCCTCTTCCTGTTTCATATTTAGTATCTAGTATGAACATGAAGAATTTCTTGTGAAACCCTTTTTTTGTTTTGATTATGTGAAATATATCAGGTAAATAGAAATAATTTATGTGATTTTATTTCAGATTTGGGACTTATTTGAAAGAGAAAAGGGATTCCTCCAAATAGTCTGTTATTCAATTTGTTTGGGTCACTATTTTAACTCCAGTTTGTGTGTTGATCATCTTGAATGGCCTGGTGCCTCAAACTCAAAAATTCATCTTTTCACTTGATGCCACCTTCTTCTACTTTATCCCCTTTCCTTCACCCTTACATTGTAAAGATGCAGCTTATTGAGGTCTTCTTGTACTTGCAGAAGAAAGAAATCAAAGTTCCTCTAAGTTCTGGTCAATGAGAACTGTTCCGTCCGCCAATTCAGCTCCATCCTTGACAAAAGTGGATCTTAAATGTATTGCGCTTCAAGATTAAGATTGGATTGTTGGGTTTGGTATCAAGCCTCCCTATTCACTAACTTTTAAGATGTCATTGCTCATGGTCATAACACACATCAGCTCTTAGGTATAATAAGTGATTTGTCTTCTTGTATATACCATGAGCCTCTAATTCTGCTCCATGGACTACCTTATCAATATTTACTGCAGGCACGATTTTCACTAGACATCTCATTAACGATCTTTCTCGTCTAATGACTTCATTGGAAGAAAGCAGCCAAGGCACATACATTCGACTCCCAAGGTCATCACTTCCCTCAACTCCCGATAGACAATCACATAGCTATTCAAACACCTTATGCACCCACTGGTTCCTAAGATCTTTATACACACTTGTCAATCCTTTATTCAATAATTGTACATCGACAAAAGTCAATTTTGTGCTCTATTTGTTTTGGATTAAGATTCTTAATTTTATTTGTTTTTTATTAAGATGCAAATCAGGAACAAAGATATCAAGAGCGAAGAAGGATTTGAACCCAGGTAGCTCATACTGAATGGAGCGACTTGTATATTCTCCATGACTCAATTAAGGTACCTTTGGAACGAACAAGGCTGATTTCCAGTTTTTCTCTTTTATAAGCATGCATGGGCACATTTTTTCTGCTAATTTATGGTTAGAGAAATATTTTAACTGCTTTTGTCCATTTTCTGTGGGTACAGCAGATGAGACTCACTTGTAGTCCCCAATTTAAAGTTTTTACACTGGCTTTGTAAGCTGTACAGCATGAAAATTTACAGACTACTGTTCCATCCAAAAAAGGGATATAGAAAACTCTTTAGTCATACTTTCACTTCTTTTCTCAGTAACTCTTGCATTTGCTTGCTTCCTTTTGATTTGTAATAAAACTATTTTGAAGGTTGTCGGAGATGGAAGACAGAGAAGGAAGATTCGCTCTTCAATGCCTGAAAACTTTTGCTTGTATCAAACAGGGAGGATGGCAAGTATGCTACTACAATGGCTTATATGTTTCTGGTACCATATTGGTTGAGTCGAATGATGCTTGATTGAGGTTGCTTTGTTCTGCTTGCATATAGGGAGAGCTCGCCAATCAGCCCACATACAAGAGGCAAGGATATAGGAATATAACATCTTTGTTATGCATTTGATGTATTTGTTTCTTTCCTAATCGTGATTTCATCTTGTTCTTCTTTTGGTTTTTCTTAGGTCTTTATGCATATATAGTGCTCCTCTTGGGATGATCGCTCAGAACATGATCAAAGGCGCCTTACATAGTGTTGCTATTGTGATGATCACCAGAGGAATTTCCATTGCCACCAATCGGCTCTCATTGTTTGAATCAGTATAGTCAGATTTATTTGAAAGGAAAGATTTGTAAATCATGAAGAATAACGTAACTTGGTTCATTCTCATTTAACTTCCTACCATTGTATAGAAAGAAAGAAGAATGTTCAGCTACGTTTGAGCTTATAAGTCACTCTCCTCTAAATTCTATTCCATGAGGTAATTTATTGATACTTGATGGAGGCTTTCAATTTTATTTTCCCACTAGACATTTGGAAATGATCTTTTCAGTGAAACAGTGCCAACCCCTATGGGTCTACCCACAGCAAACCAACTTTGTATATTCTGCAACTATAAAGGCTTCTGCAACGGAAGTTGTTTTAAACTGAGGTTTACAATTTCGACGAGGTCGAAATGTACGATATATTAGCACAAACCAGAAAGTATCAAAGTTGTTTGCTTTTGGCCTTTACCTATCATAGCTGTGACAAAGCTAATCCCCAGGGGTAGCTCCTTTAGTTCAAGGCATTGGGGTTTAACCCGATGGTTATCAATCCGAATTCCATCATGATTACTGGAGGTTTATTTGGTCGTTAACTTCAGAGGCCTATGAAATTTTTTGAGATGCCAAGCCAGCTGGCCCCAACATTCACGACATCGGAAAAAAAACTGACAAAGCTGATTGGGGATGGATTCTGACATGGAAGCGAGGGGAGCAAATCGAGTGAGGAAGTCACTGCTGTTCTAGCTCTAGGAACATAATTGTAATTAAAGGGATTCCATTTATCCAAGTATACTGATCACATGTATCAACTTGCTCAAAGACAAAGCCAACATCCACAGTTTTCAATAAGTACCATAGAACCCATTTTACTGCCTGCCAATGTCCTTTATTAGGATCATGCCTATACCTGCTCACTACTCCAACCGCAGGCCCCAAACATCTATGCTACAACTAGTAATTCACCACTACCAAATCGTCACTACTCCAATCACCGTACTACCATTATAGTAACATAAGTTATTTCTTCTTGTGTCTTTCATAACTAAAAGAGCGTCTGAAATGACATTTAGAATTTCATCTCGAATAATCACGACAAGGCCTTTAGACTCTAGGGCCCCTAAAGAGATGAGATTCGTTTTCAACTTCAATACATACCGAACAACTTCCACTAATAAAAAATAATTACAAACTTAGAGTCACAAATCAATTTCCTAATAAATTGAGCCAAAAAGTAAATACCTAAGAAATTGGGAAATACTACAAATACCCTAAAGTGAATGGGGGAGATGTGCAATATTACAAAGAGGAAAAAACTATTTTATAAGCTATGAGGTACATGCAAACCCACTCAACAATGCATATGGGATTTGCATAGTTGTCAAATTATAACACTAACTATGAAATTTTCAAGCTATATGTCATATCACAAGTGGCAACGAAGTAAACTTAGAATATGAAACATTAAAGTAATAATTTATATCCCAAATGTTATTCACAGACTGATAGATAGACAGACTTTATTAGTCTGGAATCTGGACAGAAAATAAAGAGCTGAAACGGCTGTGAAAAGAAACATTCAATTCAGTAACAATTATTATTTACAACATATTCTCTCTCTCTCCTATTCATGAAAGAATTCTTCATATTATTCACAATCTTCTCCATCCTTGTGGTCAAAGTTAAAAACATGAATAAAAAAAAAAAAAAAGGGCCAATCTCTTACTATGTATAGGTGTGTGCATGCATTATTCTTTCCACCTAGTAATTTACTTCATTCTTCTTCACGTCAAACCAAACCAATCACATGTTATCAGTCAAATACTTATACCATTGCCCATGAACATCAACAGACACAGTAGCTACTACCACCAGTATTTCAGCAGCTGCCACCACTTTATCAGTCAGATCAACGGTTCCACCGCCGGAGTGCCATCTCAGCTAATTTTCTTTCCATGAGGGCAATTCCCTTGCAAGACTACTCCTCTTGTAGCCAAATAAGTATGATATTCTCAAACACGATATTCTTCCAGCTTGCAGGCTCTTTAACAATATCCTGTCTATAACGGCTTTCTCCTTGCTTGAAGCTTGTTGGTGTTAAAGGATTCTCACCATCTCTTGAAAATCCACACATGATTTCAAAGTACCTTCAATTCCTGCCTCTTCGAATGGTCCAATAGCTCTAAGACTTCCTTAACACACCTAACTACTAAGTTTTCCATCTCCACAGGATTGACTAGTGCTTGCTGATCACTCATGAGGATTTGTTGGAAAACAAGAATGTTGCATTTACATTATTTGAGATTAGCATCCATCAGTGCTTAGACAATTAAAGAGGGAAAGAATGGACTCCAAAAAAAAAAAAAAAATTGAGCATTAAAATATAAGGATGGTCAATTGGAACTTGACTAGGACAAAATTTCCCTTGGAAAAATCAACTGTTTCAAGGCAGGAGCCCATTTGTCTTAGTAATGTAGGCAGCTCTAATACAAGTGACTTGCGGATTCATGGCAGAAAGTCCGTTGACGAATATTATAAAACATAGCATTGACATGTTGATAATTTTTGCTCAGGCCAAATGATGGATGGAACAGTGTGCCCAAAAAAAAAAAAAAATATTTCTCAAGGGCCAAGTTGATTACAGTCCTACTTTTTTCCTTTCACCATTGTCCTTTTTCCTTATCCCTTAATCTGTAAAGGACCACCAAATGATGTGGGAAAGCATGTGTGAGGGTATGCTAAACTATAAATTCAACAAATTATACTAACAATATCAGCACCTAGCTGCACAAGCACAAGGGTTTAATAAAAGCTCTAATACCATGTTGTACTACTGATTTAACTAAAAAAAGTTTCCGCTAAAAGGTAGTACCCAACAAAGTGTATTTAAGCCGAACTTAGGCAAAAGTTTTGAGCAGAAAATTTTAACTCTACTCTATCCAGTTAGCTGGTGGAAATCACAATGATCTTCTGAATCTGGGGTTGAACAGCTCTCAGCCTACTGAGATTAAGCTTAAGAGTCTCAGGTAAAGATTCCTCTGTTATACCAGATATCCCACTTAGTAGCTTCAACAACCCAAGCCTCACCAACAAATCCACCATTTCTCCATTACATTCAGGTTGTTGATTACCTGATCAATTACAGAAATCCACAAAACAATGTGTCAGCAAAAATGTGTTCCATATCTTGAATCACATCCTCTTTTTAATTCAGAACCGAGTTAGTGTTGCCAAGGAATCAAGGACTCAAGGGTTCCTCCTTGGATGCCTAAATGCTTGAATATGAGTTTTTTTAAATATATAATACTTTAATATGAGTTTCACAAATCAAACCTGTATTAATAGCAGCTGAAGGAACTGAAGTGACTATGCTTCCATTAGTTTTGACCATAAGGCTGCCACCAGTTCTAAGAGCGGCAGAAGGAAGATGCCCCTGATATGGATTTTCATCACTTGTCAATGCCAAGAGAGAATTTTTGTGTTCATTCCAGTCTTGGTCTTTGTGTCGCCATATGGCAAACCCACTGTGCAGTCAGTAGAGATGTGAGTGCATCGGATGCAGATTCATAATGGTTGGCAAATGCATTTTTAAGGTAATCAAAAGCTGCAGCCCCTGTAGCAAAGGCTCCATCACCTTATACGTGCCTGTCAAAATTGCTGCTTGTTGTAAGATATTCATCGAGCTAAATTTGCATTTTTACAGGACACTATAACGCCCCAAAAATACTCTTAAAATTTTTATAAAATAATTTTATTATATATTCTAGCCTATGAATCGAGCCTAACTGGAAGCTTTTCCTAAAACTCGATAAATTGTGAAATGCGAAATGAATACGCGAAAGATATGATTAAATATTATATACTAAAAATTAAAATCGAATAACCCGAAATAAAACCCGTTAAAAAAGGGCAAATTTGGAATTTTGTAAATGAGGACCTAAGGGTCAAGAATAGAATAAGCTTAAATGCTAAAGTGAATTAAATGATAAATGAAAGTGAAATTAAGACCAAAAAGGAGAAAAATGAGAAATAGAATTTGTGTGTAAGCCAAACATGGCCTTACACTTAAAATGAGGAATAATACCAAATGTGGTCTTAGAATGCTCATTTGAGCAAAAACGAATTTGGGAGAGATTGAGAGGAGAAAAGGAAGAAAAGCTAGGGCAAGGTGAGAAGATCAAGATTGTTGGTGGTGATTCATTTCTTGCTTCTGCGATCAAGCATCTCGGGTGAAGAAGATTCAAAGGGGATTTCCCAAGGTATGAACTCAAACCCTAGAAAGTCATTTGATGTTCGAAAGAAACTCCTAATCCATCCATGAGTTTTGCTCATGGTTGGCTTCAGATGATATATTAGGATGTTATCAGAGGATTCCCATGCTTGTTTTGAGATTTTGGGGTGATTTTTGGAGAAAACCGCAAAAGTGCAAAATTGAAAAAAAATGGGCAAAAAATTAGCTCCTACACCTGTGAAGGAGAGGGAACCCACGCCGTTATAGACCCACGCCATGCAGCCAAATGGCATCTCTGCACGCCTACCATTACAGTTATGCCATGGCGAAGGCCTACACCGCAGCCAGAGCAAGTACGCCGCTGCGTATTACCTGCTCACAACGAGAGAATTTGGATTGTTGTTCGAAAGTCTCGTGATTTTGTAATAATCGATAGTTTAAGCGACCCTAATAAATTATTAATTCTTCGGCTCACAAATATGATAAAACTAAATGAAAAACATACCGTACCTAGGGACTGAGATCGTCTTTGGGCAGACTTAGTGTCTTAACCCAAAACCGTTAATGAAGACACTGTCATTCACAAAAAAAAAAAGAATAATAATTTTTATCCACTCAAGAGTGACGTAATTTATTAATCAGTACTCGCTGAGGAATATCTAACCTAGGACCAAGATCAAAGAAAGAGAAACGAGAGCCGACAGCTTCGGTTAGTTCTTCAGACCTCTATTCCGATTCAAGTATTGTTAGTAGTTTGTTCACTGAACCTCTATCCTTATTTCAAGTGTTTTGGTAGTTTACCAAATAAATCTGAAATGATTATATGAAATGAGTATATCTTTGAAATGATATTACAAAAGTGCATATGATTTGAAAATGTGATAGTTGAAATGTTGACAATTAATTGCATGTGAGTGATTAATTGAATTATAAACGAATTGGTCAATTCTTGACATCTTGAATTGAATCGATATACCGAACAACCACTTAGCGGGATGTACCAATCGACATCCGTCATGAAGGCAAACCAAAATTGTGCAATGTCCCACATGGCAGGATTCACCAATCGGCATCCGTCATGATAGTGTATGGCATTGTTGAAATGTCCCACTTGATGGGATACACCAATCGGTATCTGTCATGATGGCGTATGACATTTTTAAATGACCACTTGGCGGGATGTACCAATTAGCATCCGTCATGATGGGAGATCGAACAGCAAATGTGCACATTATCGAACGATTAAAGGACGTGGATCTTCACCAAGCTCTTAATCCATCGTGAATGTAAATGGTATAGTCAAAGTGATATTGCAAACTTTGATAAGTGAAACAAAAAATGGGATTTGTAAACTAAACACATCTTTAAGAGTGTATGTTTGAATCTCATGAATTGAATTGTTGAATGATTTTTTGCATGTGAAAATGCATAATTTGATATGATCAATGATTTGTAAAGTGTAAGCATGCAAAAATGAATAAGCATGAGTATAGTTTGATATAAAAGGTATGGTTTTATGATAAATGCATATCGTTTTAAACTGGAAATTGGAATAGATCTGTATAGAACCACTAAACATGAAAATGCTTAGCGTGTAGTTTTTATCTATGCCCATGTTTCGAGTAAACAGGAAAAAAGGCCAGATCAAGAAGCGTAGAGTCATAGAGAAAGTTACGGCATATAAGTATATACCCCGTCATATGCATATCATTTCTTTTTGAACGCGTGACATTTTGTGAACAAAGGAGTTAAACTCTGAACTATTATTTTGTAAAGGCATGATACGCCATTTTGTAAACGAATTGTATAAGAGTAAATGTTTATAGGCCTACCATTTGAAAATGCTTCCGTGTAATTGAAAACCCTAAAAATGAAATGACAAAAATAAAACGTTTTGATAAGATGAATGAAAACGGTCAGAGTAAACCGAGCTCCGGTTCGGATCCGCCCTTCGGGTCTGGCCAGGGATTTGGGTCACGACACTTTTACAAAGCAAAAAACAAAAAAAAAAAAAAAACAAATGAAAAGTAAATAAAAAGAATTAAACGAGCATCCCGGAACTGGTTTGAATCCGCCAATCGGGTCGAACCGGAAAGGGGTGTTACAATCACTGTCTACAATAAGCAATTATCACAGATCGATATCCTCAGATATACACTCTTTTCTTATTCCTTTGAGCAATCACTATAGTTCTTACAACTTTTGTAACCATAGACTCCAAGGATCTTCATACACCTTCTCAACTTTATTCAAGAATTGTACAACAACAAAAGTCAATTTGATGCTCTCTTTGTTTGATACAAATCAAGAACAAAGACGCCGAGAGGAAGAAAGATTTCCACCTCATACTAAACAAAGTCACTTGAATATTCTCCATGGCTTATTGTTATGAACTTAGTCTTCCCGCTAAGCTCCCGTGTGGCACTTAGACAACTCGCCTCTTAGATGTTGTTAAGTTAGTCTCCCACTTGCCTTGCTCGTAATGTTCAACTTCTACCCATGGCTTGGATGCTAAGAAAACCCACGAGAGAACACTTGGAAGGAAAGAACTCTTATTGATGGAAGAACTCTTTACAATTCTTTCGAGTTTCTCAACTCTTGTCAATTGCGATGCCTTGGCCAAATAAGGGCCTCTCATTTATATAGGCACCTTAGGGAATTTTAGAACATTGAATGGTTCCTTACACTTCAAGAATATTTTAGAACATCCTAGTATGTACAAGTATATACAAGGCTATAATGAAAGACTCTAAATCACTCTCCCACATTCCATAGTCTTCCACATCCTTCCACACATGTTTGGACATCTCCAACATCTTCTATACATGTGTGGACTTCTCCAACATCTTCTGAAACCTTCCACACTATTCTTATCATAGAAGTCTTCACAAGTCTCTAGAAGCTTCGCCTCCTCTATGAAAGGCATATACCCACTCTCGCCCATACTGAATCCCGCCTCCCCTATGATGGTGGGGTTGAGAATGACCATGACATTCCCACCCATGCCATCGGCCTAATTTACAAACAGCCCAGGTCTCGAGCTATCGCCCACTTGCGAACTTGCCCAAATCATCCTTGCACTCCTAGGTAGCCTTCGCCTGGTAAACCCTTTCCACGTCCTAAGTACTCTCGCATAGGAAGGACCTCATGTCTCCTAGTGACCCACTCAGCTAGGATAGCCCTCCATCTCCTTTCTCCTCAAATAGCCTATTATTGGTACCTATTTTTAAGGCCTAGAGGACATCTTTTTGAGCCTAGAGTGTCATTCCTCTTACCCATTGACTTTTAATAGGCGTTTCTCAGACTAGATTAAATTACGTGGAATCAGATATACTAATGCCTATTCACGCAAGTATACGCTGTCATAATACAATGTACTAAACTTACAAAGATAGATCTATGTGGAGTGAATGGGATGCTGGCACCAATTGACTACCCTCTAATATCCAAACGAATTGTGATGATTTTGAACAAAAATCCAAATTAGCATACTGGAGTAATAAATTACGCAAAGTTGATTACTAAAGTCGAGGGTTTCTTAAGATAAAGAAATTATGTGGTTTTTTTTTTACCAGAAACCGCTTATATTCGAAATCCGTAATCCACCCTATTGTTTCTCGTGAAAGAGCTCTCCAAGGCGGTTCTCGACTATTTTACCACAAGCCTCTCTCAAGGTCAAGTAACCTATTAACTAATACTAGGTTTCTTGCTTCTCAGCAAAACCCTAAGCACTAGCAGTGCCTTAAGTCCCAAGAACCCTATGCGCCTCCTAATTACTGATGATTTCGACACCACCAAGCTAATTAGGTTGATTCACCTAAGTCTAATTCTCTACTCCCTTCTCAGATCTCGTAGAGAATCACGCATCACATTAATATTGGCCAGACATTAATATGCAAATAAAATCAAGCATGAATCAATAGAGTTTTTACTCCCATGAAACAATAAAATAATGAATTCTAGCAATTAAATATAAGCTTCATGTCTAAAATACATCCAAAAACCCTAGATTGTAAGTTTAGAACATAATGAAATTCATGTACATCATAAAATCTAGAGAAAACATGAAAGTAAAGGTAAAAGAACTCTAATGTTGAAAGATTGGGTGATGCTCGCCTTTCTTCCTCCGACCATGAATCTCCGATGGTTAATGTCACCCTATGTCCTGCCTCTCCTCCACTATCGCGCACACACCTCTCAATGTGCTGAACTCGATCGACAGTAATTATTCCATAAGAACTCCGAAAGAGAGCGCTCTTGAATGACAAACTAGGCTGGGCTCGCGAACAGACCTAGCGACATCGTGACTTTGGGACATCGCGACGTTGGGGCAGGATCTTAATTCTTCCCTGTTTTAGCTTCCAACATGCCTCAATTTTGACCTACAATGCAAAGTGGAACTACATATTAGTGTATGAAGTGAAAATGCCATTAAATTAGTTATAGAAAAGGTCTAAAACACACCAAACCTGATATACGAGTGCTTGACACTCATCACACCCTGGGGTCCGTAGCTTCACGTCCTCACGCAAGATACTAACTCAAAACACCACTAACATACTTATAAAAGCACGAACTAACAGAATGGATGAGTATGATAACATGATGCCAAATGGAAGGATCAATATGAACACAATTCAGGAATATTAGCCGTTTCATCATAAATTTAGGATCCTTAGCCCATTAAACTCTCTAAGGAATGTGGCAAGCCAAGTAGGGCGAGCAAAGAAAATCAACCCCTACAAGTCCTTAATTATGTTTCCCAAGGAATCTAATTGTGGATTATAATATGATCTCTAGTGTATAGCAAGGTCCTAGTACCCCCAAACTGAAGTTCAACTAACCTATTTGGAAGCAGCTAACTAAGAAAGGATAAGAATGCACCCTTTTTATTCATACCAAAATACCTATAGAAAAAATGATCTAAATACCTAAAAATGAAAGAAAAACCCATGCCCAAAAGTTTTAGACGAGTATCCCTGTAGCAGGGATCCATTGCCGACTCCCCACCAGTTGGTTAATGGCATCTGGCATTTAGTTCCTCTTGAACTTCACCCCGAACAATCAACCAAACTCAAAGGCTCTAGGCTGTGGGAATGATCCATCTTTTGTCCCCTGTAGTAGGTAATGAAGTCAATGACTCCTAGCTAGTTGGCTCAGGGTATTAAGCTTTGAAAGGCCCCCGACTTTTGCCCAGATTCCAATTGTATGATCCCACTTATTTCTATTCCTATACCTATTCTCGAATCTTTTCTTTACATTTTCTTTATCTTTCTTTTCACTTTTTTATATTTTTATATTTTTTCGTCAAATCTCAATGGAATTCCTCTTTGATTAGGTGTCCCATCACTTAGGTGGTTGACTCCCAAGGTTAGATGAATCTGCCAAAAGTGGCCTGGGGACCAAGGCATACAAGGGGGATCAAAAGTGTGTGTGTGTGTGTGTAAAAATAGGATTCCTGAGAAATAGCTTCTTGACGCACAAAGAGGGTAACTAGGCTAAGTCACCCATACCTTGCAAGCACACAATTCCATATCATTCAAAAACCTAAGGATCCAATTTCTTTTTACACTTGGCCTTTTTCAATAATTTCAGGTTCGGGCATATCCTCCTATTAGCAATCAATGACATCAAACTCACTAAGACACACTAAACACACCTAAAACAAACACCTAGTATGTACAAGTATTATTACAGGACTTGTAACACCTCAAATTATACGCTAGTAGTTTTATAACATGTTTAGGTATAATAAAAAGTAATGTGTATTTTTCCATTCTAGATGCTAATTGAGAAAAATGATAAAACCTGGAATTAATTTAAGAGTTAAGGGTAAAATAGTAAAATGTCACATTAAGGACCCAAAGGTTATAAATGAAGAAGAGTATATGCTTAATTAGAAATAGTAATAAGTTGTTGTGCAATTAGCATATGGAAGAGGGACTAAAATGCAAAAAAGAAAAAAGAAAAAGAGGAAAGTTAAACAAAAAAAATGAGAAAATCCAAACAAGGCCTTGTACACCGAAAAAGAGGATAAGACCATTTTCGGTGATTCGAATGAGAGATTTTCATTGGTTCTGGGGGTTAGGCATTTACGGGAAAGGGAGTAAGAAAGAGCCAAGTGTTTGATTCTCTCCATTTCTTGATTTAGCCTTGTTCAAGAGAAGAAGTGAAGAAAATGAGAAGTTTGATTCAAGTCTTTGAAGATCAAGGTATGGAAATCTCTCCTTTGATGTATGAAAATATCTCCTTTGATGTATGGAAATCTCTCATTTGATCTATGGAAATTATAAGGGACACTTGTAGGGTTTGAGTATGTTCGAAATTCTCCAAACTCCTCCTCTTTGTTTATGTTTGAGTTAGGAAACCCTAACTTTGTATAAAAGTGATTTGGCCTAGCTTTAAGTCATATTTGGGAGTTTTTTGCTGTTCTTTGCTTTATTGATTGGTTGTGTTCCTTAATTGCACTTTGTGATAAAAGTTAAATGCTGGGTTTTAGGAGATGTCAGAAAAATTTCCAAAAAACCCATGTTTTTTGTTTGCCACTTACTTAGCCATTGGGTCATCAAAACTGAGTGATTCTAGTTGGGAAAGAACCCTAAGAGGTAAACCTACAAAATTGTAGAAGGTACCAAGAAGCAAACCTGAACCTAAGTCCCCTGTTTTTGAAACTGAAGTGAAAATATAGGTAAGCTGCCGGGTTATCCTCTATTTTGGTACAGTTTTGGTGTTTAGGTCATAAGTTGAGTTTCACTCATCCAAATTGAGTGATTCAAAATTCTGGGTAAACTAGACTTCTAGGAGAACAATTTCCTTGGAAGAAGTTTATTCAAATTTGGACCCCATTGTACCCAAAAATTTGTCAAAAATGGAGCTCTATTTGTAGGAAAGTTCTGGTTATGTTAGAAAATAGAGAACTTGTCATTTATGACACATTCAGTTTCGTGTCCGAATTAGATGATTCCAATTGGAGAAGAACCCTTAGTACCATAGATTCACTTGAGTACATGAAATCACTGTCAATGATGGAGTTAAGACCCTGAAATCGGGTCTCACAAATACACAATGTAACCGGGCAACATACCGCTAGCATTAAAAATGCCATAACTTTAGTTGGGATGATTCAAATGGAGTGATTCCAATTTTTGAATAAAATAAATTTATAGAGGAACAATGGACTTGAAGGAAACATGTTGAGATGTTGAACTCATTGTACCCAGAAAATAAGCGAAGTCAAACCCTGTTTTAGGAGATGATTTTCATGTCTTCTACTATAGAACTTTAAAACATCCTAATGTCTCTTATATGGTTTTTTGTTATCTTAGGAAATGGTTTTGAATGAGAATATTTCAGTATCTTAGGAAATGAAGTAAGTAAATGAAATTGCATATACCATAAGAGTGTTGTTATATGAAATGAAAATATTGACATAATTATGATAGTTTCTTATATGAAATCTAATCACATGAACAGGGCATGTTCGATATATGAACTGCCTTGAAGATAGTAAATGAATCCCGAGAATATGAGACCTAACTATGATAAATGTGAAAGTCATCTCAATAAGTATAAAGGAATAATATTCAGAAACCTACATGAATACATGTGACGTAATTATCCATGTATATGAGATATGAAAGTCCGATATTTCTAACTCGCATAAAACTTAATAAGCCCGATCGCTTTCACGGCGTTCCCGTAGATGGATAAATAGGCATGCCTATTAGGGATATAGATGGTGTAACATATAGATATAATTGGCCCCGTTTGGATCATTACAACGTCCCCATTTGGGTCATACAATATAATATAGATAAAGATCGCCTTCGCATGTTGATACAGAAAACCCGAGAAAATTCTGCACTTTCTCAAAATGGTAAATGGTAATTTCGTCAAAATCCAAAATTTTTCTAGATCTCGGATGATGAAACGGACTTCACAGTTGGAATCATCTCGCGAAATCTAGTTACCACGTCGAATTTCGTCAAATTCCGAGACAGTAGGAATTTCACATTTTTCGAGGCACCGGGTGTCGGGTGCTGTATGACAGCTTGTAAGAGACATGTAATGTGACAAAAGTCACCTACTATATGTACCCATGTGACACATGTTGCATGATTAGTGAGAGGATGGAGATGAATGGCTTAGATTAATCCAAGTGTTAAAAAGGCCCTTTAAGTCAAATAGTTAAATGAAAGGACACAAAGGGAATTAAGGGAAAAGATTAAAAATAAGACAAAAAGACCATCATCTTCTCCAATTGCTGGAAAAGGCAGTGGGTGGGGAAATACTGGTTTTAGAGAGAGAAAGTGTGACTTATCTCTAGATTTCCCGGCTTCGGACAGTCGGTTTTCTTCGGGCCAAGAAACAAAGTTGTTCTACCCGGCAAGGGCTACCCGTGGACACCGATTTTGTAGAGTTCCGACAACTCCAAGAGGTAGGGATCTTTTGCTACTTGGTTTATTCTTTGGCTAAGAGTCATTTTAATGGATAGAGATTTGTTGAGGCCTGGATGGTCGTGTTATCGGTCTCAAAATATTTGAACCGGAGCAAGAAATCCCATTGCTGTTGTCGCGGAATGTCACCCGAGGGTTTCATTGTTCACATGAATTGTTGTGTGATTTTGTGTGGTTGGGTGATTCAAAATGAATTACTTGATTTGTTAATTAGCCCATGAGAGCTAATTTTGGTGTTATTGATTGTGAATTGAATAACATGAAATGTGCGATTTAATTTTGTTAATATATACATGTAAAATATATTAGCATGAATTGTGTGGAAATGGCATAATGCATTCCATATGCACCGGGGCACCCTAGATGGAAGGTTTGAGTGCATGACATGAAAGAAATTGAAAGAAAAGTGAAAACGGTTGTGAAAGGAATTTCAAGGAAGATTTTCCGAAGAATTGCCTTGGAGAGTGGTCTAACAATCATCTCGGAGGCGGACCCATGACTATTCGAAAAAATTATCCAGCAATTCGCCTTGGAGGGTAGTCCATTATATTTGCCGAAACTCGGTAGTGTGTTTTCTAGAACAAAAAGCTTTTGTTTTGAAAACTGTATTTTTGCTTGCATTTGGCTTAGTCATGTGTGAGGGAGTCGGTGAGACTCGAGACATGGGATTGGGCATGTAGACCTTCAAGTAGGATCATGTATTTGCTTGAGTGTGATTGTTTGCCATGACATGTGCATTTAGGTGGGGAGTAACCCATGTAGGAGATTATCACTACTGGGCTTTGCTCATCCTGTCGAGGGATCACTATTTCAGGTACAAGGAGTGTACTGTGAGGACGACAAATACTGTAGGTCGCGGCTTGTACAGAAACCCATTGTGGCTTTGATATTCATTTTGTATAACATGTATTAAAACTTTAAATTTTGATATATGTTTTGGTAAAGAGTAATGTAGTAACTCTTGAACTATTGTTATATAGTTGATATATATTTTGTAAGTATTGATGTATGGGCCCAAGTGGCCATTTTACTCATTTTTATCTATATGTGGACCCGGTGTGGCCAGTGTAAAATGTTGGGACAGGTTGTGTATTTTGGGTAAAGCTCCCCGTACAAAGGAGACTCTGCCTCGATTATGAGTGCAGGTCGGTTACGCGACATCCACGAGTATTCCGGCTGTGTCAACGAGACACCCCGAGATTAAGGCCACAGATAGCATCAATTCTCGTGTACATACAGCTTACCATATCCACTTTTGAATATAATATAACATAAGATGAGATAAAATTTTTGAATGTTTATAAAAGGTGTGAAACATGAAAAATGATATGAAATGCAACATGTAATTCAATTATAATGATATGAGAAGTAATATGTAATATGAATAAAATGTTATGAAGTATTGTGACGATTGTTATAATGGTTGAACATATTTATGGATTTCCACTAAGCTATAAAGCTTAGCACGGGTGTTTACCGGTATAGGTACCGAAGAGGATAAACCGCATTATCCGCATACAAGAAGGCCAATCGGTAATACTCGAACATACCCTAATCGCTTAACAAAGTTTGTGGTATAATATATGTTAAATTTAAATTTTCCGAATTTATATCTAAGGTGAAAATGATAACAACCAGAAAATAAATTCAAGAATCAAGGGTAAAAGGGTAATTGTAAATAAGGACCTAAAGGGCATAAGACAAGAATTTTACATGCCAAAATAGAATAATGAGATAATTTGAAGTGAAATGAAGAGAGATAAAGTGGCTTTGGAGAAAAATGGGAAAACTAACTAAAATGTAAGGCCAAACAAGGCCTTAGACCGTGGCTCAGGATTGTGACCAAAATGGTCTATTGAATGAGCATTTGCTCATGGGAGAAAAGAGAGCGAGAGAGAGACACGGTTGTTGAAGGGAGAAGCCATCTTGGTTTTATTTGTTCAAGCAAAGAGAAGGAAGAAAGCAAGTTTTGAAGAAAAGATTGAGGTTAGGAACTCATCCTAACTTCTTTGAGCATTTCGTTTGGGTTTCATCAACCCTAACTTGTATAATTGTGATTTTAATTATTTTTAGTTCATTTTTGGTTGTTTTGAAGTTGCTCAGCCGGGTTGTGGTCCCAACAGGAATGTTTCAGATAAAGGAAAGGTCAGTTTGGGGAGATGCTATCAAAATTTTTCAAAACCCACGCGTTTTGTTCGCCATAACTTGGTCATAACTCATCCAAATTGAGTGATTCAAATTTATGGGTAATCTATACTATAGGAAAACAAATCTCCTGAAATAAGTGTATTCAAGTTCGGGACTCATTGACCCAAAAATTGGCCAAAGTGAGGCTCATCGGTCAATTATGGTTCGGGCCGATACGCTTTATGGCTTCGGAACAATTTTGGTATAAAGTCCATGTTTAGTTTCACTCATTCAAATTGAGGACTAAACTTTTAAGTAACTAGACTTCTAGGAGAACAAATCTCCTGAAATAGGTGTATTCAAATTGACCCATTAGATCCAAAAATTCGTTAAAGTGAAGCACTGTTTCTCAGAGGAAATATTTCACAAAAGTATTTGAAGTAAATAAATAAAAGAATGGTTTATATATGAAATATGAACACATGAACAATAATACAAACATGTAAATGACTAGTATGATATCTCTAACTCAGATAAAAACCTAATAAGACTGATTTCCTGCATATATTCCAAAGTGGATGGACAAGTAGGCATTGCCTATGAGGGATTACAAGTTATAAGTTGGCCTCGTTTGGGTCATTAAAGCGGCCCCGTTTGTGTCACATAATACAAGTATAGGTCACTATTCGTATTAAAGGATGATACCTTCGGTATATACGACTCGCTTGTCATATACGCATAGGTCGTTTACATAGTGATGATACCTTCAAATATACAATTATCTCCCGTATCCAAGTCTTTGGAATATACAGGCATAAAAAAATGATACAAGATGATATAAGATAATATGGAAACATGGCACATGAAAGGCATGAAATTTGCAATGATACGAAAGATGCCTATGATATGCAAAAGAAGTATATGTTTATAAGCTAGTGTATATGTATACTGAAATTAAGGATCACTGCAAGTGGTCATATATGTTATATGTTTCCCACTAAGCTATAAGTTTAGCACGGGTGTTTTATCCGTGTAGGTACCGAAGAGGACATTCACGGCATTCCGCATCCGCCAGGGCTAACACAGCAATAGAAGCCCACCCTAAGTAGGTTTTGGATTTGTTTTTGTATATGTAAATGTAGAGTTTTGTAATAGTGAAATTGTATAAGAACAAGTAAACGGGACTGGGATATATGTACATAATATTATGAACACCACTACGGTGGTTGTTTTATATGTATATGTTATAAGTTTTATTTCTTTATGACAATATATATAAATTGGGCCCACCAATGACAAAAAAAAGGTTAAAGAGTTCCAACGGTCATTGTCCCCACTCTTGCCTAGGCGGGTAGGGCACCCATACACCAACACAACTATAAGAGTCCACCACATGTAGGTTTGCATCGATTTTGTAAATGTAAATGTAAGATTTTAGAGACAGTGTAAATGTAAAAGTACAATTAGTCAGATCGAGAATGTATGTACAAGACACTTAAATACCACTACAGGATGTACATGACATTTTTTGTAGCTTATATTTTCAAGATAATTGTTTAGAATTATATGTTATCAAATGTTTATAGGAGTTAGATTTAGACACCTTTCCTACCATCGGTACTTGATCATTAGTCACAAAGGGGCATGCCAGCACATCCTATGGAACACTCTAGATCACTCTCCCACATTCCATTGTCTTCCACATCCCGCCACATGTGTGGACATTCCCAAAGATCTTCACACATGTGTGGGATCTCTCTAACATGTCTAGAACCTTCCAATACCGGGTCAAAAGAAGCTCCCACAAGTCTCTAGAAGTTTCCCTTCCCTTATATAAGGCATAGAGGGGCTTCAGTGTGCCAATGATGAAATCCTTCTCCTTTGATGGTGGGGCCTAGAGAATGAGCCATGACATTATTGTTGGGGACCTTGGAACTAATCCCTTGAGTGTCAAATTGTAGGGGTCTTGATCATTAGATTCCTTAAGAAGCAGTAGCGCAATGTAAACCTCGACGATTTGATCTCTCAGCACCACGGCTGGATATAAACCTTAAAATGGCGATCCTAAGAAGGTGGGCTTGACCCTCCTCCGATGATTAAGTCGGCAAAAATATGGAGAGGGAGAAGATAATAGGCACAGTTGGAATTGGCGTACATCACCCTGTGGGGGATCTTCCCAATTTATGTGGCTGCCTCCAAATCCAAGCCTCTTATTTTAGAATAAAATATAAGCTTTTCCAAGGTCAAGGATTATCCTTTCGAAATAAGGATAAAAATCTATTTTTCTACCATGATTATCCTTAAGAAATAAGGGATAAAATATAAGCTTTTCTCTTATTAAGGTTTATATTTGGCTCGGTAGCTGGGTGGATTCTAAAATTCAGGGAAACTGGATAAATATTCTTTTTGTGGCTATTCATACGAACATGCCATATGCGAGGCAGATGGCTTGCTGGGTAATTCTGAGGGCCAGATGGAATGCCATGAAGTGAGTCAACGTCTCATGCCTCACACTCATCTCTAATCTCTGTTTAATACGATGTTCGGGCTTCGACCGCTTATGTCACGTGGCCTCGCCCATTGAGTAGCGAGAGTCCAAGACTGCTGTACTCACAATGCCCCCATTTTCCCCAAATGAAGGTTTGTGCTTCTTCAGTCGGGGAAATTACTATGCCAACATGTCTCTGGCCGAACAGGGCTCCTGCACCGCCCTAAAGTACAAGAGGAAGAAGAGAAAGAAGGGGAAGAAGTGGGAGAAGATTAGACCGGTGAAGCCTGTTGGTACGAGGTTGCAAGGCATGTGCCAACAGGTTTAGAGCCACAAGTTTGCCCTTTAGAAAGTATCAGCAAGCTTAAAGCCACAAGTCTAGCCTTAAGAAAGTAATGTACAGGTTAAAGCTGTGAAGTCTACCTCTTTGAAAGTGCAGGCTTAGAGCCAAAAGTCTGGCCTTTTGAAAGTGCCAACAAGCTTGGAGCCACAAGTCTGGTCTTTTGAAAGGGTCAACAGGCTTAAAGCTAGAAGTCTGGTCTTTTGAAATTGGCAACATGCTTAGAGCCACAAGTTTAGTCTTTTGAAAGGGCCAGCAGATTTAGAGCCAGAAGTCTAGCCTTTTGAAAGTGCCAGTAGGCTTGAAACCACAAGTCTTGCCTTTTGAAAGTGCCAGTAAGCTTGGAACCACAAGTATGGTCTTTTGAAAGAGCCAAAGAAGCCAGAGCTAAGCCCGACCTTCAAAGTGTTACAGTTTCTGAGCCACAAGTCCGGGTCTTTAAAAGGGCTAGCGGTGCTTGGGAAGGAAGTTTGGCCTTTGAAAGTGTCAAAGGCTTAGAGGCCACAAGCCCAATCTCCTTTAGAAAGGGTCACAGTTTATGCCTAAGTCCGGCCTCGTAGGCAGGCCAAGAGGCTTAGCCAAAGTCCGTCTGGTGCCGCAGCTTAGAGCCACAAATCCGCCTTTGAAAGTTTCACTGTGCTCGAGCCAAGTCCTGCCTCAAGAAAGGGCCAACAGCTTAGAGCCCAAGTTTGGCCTATGAAAGGGCCAAACAGGCTTAAAAGCCAAAAGTTCCTGCCTCAGTGCCAACAAAGCTGGGAGCCACAAGTCCTGCCTAGAAAGTAGCAGTGCTTGTTACAGCTCGCCTTAAGAAAGGGCCTCATTGTGCTTAGAGTTTAAGTTTGGCCTCTAAAAGTGCCGCAAAGCCGGAACCACAAAGGTCTTGTCTTTCAAAAGGCCACAAAGCTTAAAAGCCACAAGTTTGTCTTAAGAGCCAATAAGCTTAGAGCTAAGTTCGCTTTTTTGAAAGTGCCGCACGGCTCAAGCCACAAGTCCGGGCTCGAAAGCGGGCCAATAGGCTTAGAGCTGTGAAGTCCTATTCAGTGTCGCAGCTTTCAGCCATAAGCCTGGGCCTTTAAAAGTGCCAACGAGCTTCGAGCCACAAGTCTAGTCTGAAAGTGTCAAGAAGTAGAGCCACAAGTCTAGACTTTGAAGGGCCACAGCTTGGGGAGCTAAAAGTTCAGCCTTGAAAGTGTCACAAAGCTGTAGCTGTGAAGTATGGCTCGAAAGTGCCGCCAGACTTGTGAGCCACAAGTCTGCCTTTAGGAAAGTGGCAAAGACGCTCGAGCCACATGTTTGGTCTTTTGAAAGTGCTAGTAGGCTTAGAGCCATAAGTTTGGACTTTTCCAAGGGCCAGCGTGCACTTGTAGCCTAGAAGTCCGCCTTTTTATGCCACTGCACTTGTAGTCCGTCTCAAAGTGTCACAGCTTAGAGCCATAAGTTTGGTCTTAAGAAAGACCACTGTGCTTAGAGCCAAAAGTCTCGCATTTGAAAGTGTTAAAGGTGCTTAGAGCCATAAGTCTGCTCTTAAGATTGGGCCAACAGCTTAGATCCGTGCCCGTGTTAAAGAAGTGTTCTAAAGGCAATCGCCATTAGCAATTATTGTACGCACAACATATTATTTAATATGAAATGCTTCTTCGTTAATTTGATATTCATACGTTGAATTGATACAAATCTTTAATTGAATTAGTGAAGTCCATGATACATAACATATCATAAAGTGAAATCATTACTTTATCACGATAATAAATATTCTATCGGCTGCAATTATGTGTTCCGTGTCTAAATTATCCCTAGTCATGGGGATCAACAAGATCGACATTGTTGATCCGACGTATTCAGCACATGTCATACTCCTTGATTGATAAAGTAGTAGATCTTATAAACTGATCAAGAGTTGATCGAAGCTTATAGGATGTCATAAGAGTAGCTGGTTACATCTGAGACCTATAATGAGACAATCATACGGATCATCTATTTAAATGTAGACAGATCGTCTCTCATCATAGCAATGGTGCAAGTATCCCAGACTCGAGGTGCTCAAGGATATCTTGACGCTGATCCCGCATTTCTCGACTCCAATCCACGCCGCCTCTGGGGGTCACCATCGATGAGGATCGGGTATAGCCTGAGTGTTCGAGGTAATCGAAGCAACAACAAAGGGATTTTCCACTCCCAATAAAGGAGAGTATACCTAAGGCCTCTCGTCGGAATCATTACTCAAGAATGGAGTGTCTTCAAGTGCATAACACCGCTGATGAATCGGGATAAGAAAATATCATCAAGAAGTGGCATACCATTTGGTCGAGCTACACAATTGTCCATGCTCAACCGTCATAGTATAGTTGCGAGCGACCTAATCGCCGGGTATTTGTTTGCTGGAAAGCGGTACGTAGCTGGCACCACCGACCTCCGATCAATCGCACATGACAAGGTCATGATACCAATCTGACTCTGCTTAATTCAATACTTGAATCAAGTAGCCAACATAACCGAAACCCACGGGTCACACACTTGTAAAGAGTGCGTGGGTCGATATGAAACTGATTCGATGTGATCCATATATGAGGGAGTTAGTTCTCGCGAATGAAATGTCACAGATTTGAATCTCGACAAAGCTCCTCACTAGAGATAATAAGCCTGGCTTATACTCTAGCCAGTGGCCATGCTGGGATCCCGCCATAACGCATGTGGACAAAGGTGTATCCTATCATCACTTAGAGTGAGGGGCATTTTGGTCATTAAACATGATGGGGGGTTTTTCCTATAAATAGAATGCTATGGAAACCCTAAAGAGGATGATGACCTTTTGAGAGAAAATGGAGTTCATGAGAAAAGCAAAAGTGCTCTCTTCTCCAAGAAAGGGTTCTAGAGATTGAGAAACCCGGGTTTTGGCTTCCTTTTCGGATCGGTACTTGGCTAGCACCGGGACCCTTTCTGAGACCGTTGCCTTAGAGGTTGTCGGCTTCACTCTTCGTGTGGATACCTTTAGAGGCGAACCTAGACTGGTTCTCTTTCTACCTAAAGTGCCCCCCGATCCCGCCGGAGCTGAACCGACACAAGGTAACTCATACCCTTTCTTTTTTGTTGTAGAACCGATTTTGATGCTACTAGGGTCCTCATATGGGTTTTTGTTGGGATTTTTTTTTGTATTTTCACTACTTCTGGCAAGTGTTGCCTTCCACGAAACCCATAAGTCTGGCCTTTTGAAAGTGCCAGACGGCTTGGAGCCACAAGTCTGGTCTTTTGAAAGGGCCGTATACTGTGAGCCGGTCCGGCCTTGAAAGTGCCGCTTGTGCTTAGAGCCAAAAGTCCGTCTCTTTAGAAAGGTCACAGCTTGGAGCCACAAGTCCGGCCTTTGCAGTGCCAATAATCACAGCCACAAGTCTAGACTTTGAAGGGTCAACAGGCTTAGAGTTGTGAAGCTCGTCTGAAAGTGCCGCCAGGCTAGAGTTTAAGTCCTGCCTTTAAAAGTTCCAAAGAGACTTAGAGCTAGAAGTCTAGCCTTTAGAAAGTGCTAGTAGGCTTGGAGCCACATGTCTGGTCTTTTGAAAGTGCTAGCAAGCTAAGATTTACAAGTTTAGGACTTTCAGAAGTGGCTTGCAGCTTGGGGAGTCAAAGTTTTGCCTTTTTTATGTCGCAGGCTACGGTCTAGCCTTTGAAAGTGTCAACAAGCTAGAGCCACAAGTCCGTATTTAGAAAGTTCCAAAGATGCTTAGGAGCCACAAGTCTAGCCTTAAGAATGTGCCGCAGGTTTAGATCCGTAAGTATGGCCTTTGAAAGTGCACGGGCTTGGGAGCGCCGGTCCGGTCTTGAAAGTGCTAGTAGGCTTAGAGCCATAAGTCTGGTCTTTAGAAAGTGCTAGCATACTTAGAGCTACAAGTTTGGACTTTTGTGAGTGCCAGCGGGATATCAGTCATATATTGGACTTTTGTGAGTCCCAATAGGATATCAGTCACATATGGAATTAAGAAAGGGTCAGCCAGGCTAGAGCCGCCAGCTGTCTTAAAGTGCATACAGGTTGGGAGTCAAAAATTCTGACCTTTTTGAAAGGTCTATAAAAGTCTGGCTCTTGAAAGTACAAGAAGCTTAGAGCCGTGTTCCCGGGGTTTTGAAAGTGTCGCAAGTTTGGAGCCATAAGTTCGATTTTGAAAAGCAAGAGGGCGTAGAGCCGTGTTCGCTAATGTACAGCGTGCTTCGAGCCGGCCCGTTTTGAAAGTAGAAGTTGGAGCCAAGGCCAAGTTCTTTAGAAAAGCAACGAAGCAGTGGCCACGCTGGGCTCAGTGCTAACAGTTAAGAGTCATAGTTCGGCTTTAAAAGCTCCAACAAAGCGCAACCACATTCGGGTCTTTTGAGTTGTCGCCACTAAGAGCCACATCTAGTTCTTTTTAGAAGTGTCAAGAGGCCAAGAGCCCACATCCTGGCTTCGAAATGTTACAAAGCAAGATTCACATACGGTCTTTGAGGCGTGTCAAGATGCTGTTTCATGATCCGATCTTTCGAGAAGAGTATACTGCAAATTTCAAACATTTTAAAAGATTCCATCTTTATTGATAGTAATACTTTCAGAGGAAATTTTACTGGTAATTACTCTTCAAGTGTTTGATGCATGGGATTGTTCGACATTGCGGCTGCTTCGGGTAAATCAGATGCTGAAGGGGGAGTCGAAAGAGTTCTAGGTAAGGGGGGCTGCTAGAGAATGGCTGGAGCTAAGCCCTCAGAAGGCCGACGGCACTTTATTCACCCCACAAACGACACCACTGTTAGGACCTTGAACGTCGGATCCCCGAAAGGCCAAATTATAGGGTCTTGATCGTCATTCCCTAAGCACGCTAGCCAAGAATATGAACCTTCACGATCTCGACTTCTCAGACGCCATGCGAATGCAAACCTACAAAAAAGCATCCAAATGACGTAGTCACCGCTCTTCTCGATGATTAAGTCAAGAAAATATGGAGAGGGAGAAGAGAATATGCGTAGTCGAATCGCATACATCATCCCGTGGGGATCTTCCCAATTTATGTAGCTTCGTTCCTAAATTTCGCTCGTTTGGAGCATCAAAATATGTTTTTCCTTATCAAGGATTATCCTTTCAAGAAATAAGGGATAAAATATGTTTTTCCTTACCAAGGATTATCCTTTTGAGAAATAAGAGATAAAATTTGTTTTTCCTTATTAAGGATTATCCTTTCGAGAAATAATGGATTGGAAATCCAGAATCCAATGATAAATATCTTTTTATTATCCATAACCTTAACATGCCATATGCAGACGACCGACCTGGGGGACTGAAAATCCCAAACGTGGCCACCTCATGAAGTTTAGTCTTTAACAAGACACCCCTGCTTTCTTTAGATGGGCTTTAAGACTCCTCCCCATCTGGGATAAGCTCCCGTCTTTTTAATACCGGTAAGTGCTCTGGGCCACTTTACGCCAAGGGACCAGCTTCATGCAAGAATCGATCGGCCGCTATGCACCATGTTCCTAATGCTTACATTGGAGGAATTCCCATCGCCATCTTAGCTCTAATTGTTTATATCAATAGAGTCAAACGTTCATTTGAAAATATGGATTAGATATTGTGAAGAATGTTGAAACTTGATTCATTCTCATTTAATTTCCTAATTTTTCTTAGAAGGATTAAGTCTTCTCAAGTACCTAGATCTCAGGTACTTAATTTGCAAGATATGTGAATGATGAATTACATAAATTACACAAGTTTTTGGCTTGTCTCCTTATCCCACATGCATGGACACTAATGATACTTTTCTTGAAACATTTTTTTCGTTAGCGAGATATAGAATTATCATGATACATTTTCAAGCTTGAAACATTTTCTCTAGCTATAAAGAAGCATGCATGTTGATACTAGGTTGAAAATTCAACTATGTATCTCCCAATTCTCCCTTATATAGTATTAATATCCCTCCCAATGGATTTTACTGACTAATATTCTATCATAAAATTTTGTTAAATTTGATTAATAGTTTATGTACAAATGAAACTATATACATATAAAATTAGTTATAGCAATGAATTACATTACAAAAACAAAATAATTTTTTTTTGGAGAAAATGTATATTAAATATAAATCCAAAATTTGCGAAGATTAATTTTTTAGAACTTAGATACTTAATTTGTGTTTTATTTTTTAAAAGTGTTAAAATGTTATGAGAGTGATGCTTTCCTTGTTAAAAATTCAGAATAAGTCATTAAAAATAGAAAGGAAACAAACCAAATTTTGCTTTTTAGCAAAAAACCAAAAAAGAAATGAAACCTATTCTCATTACACTTTAGTTTAGATATAGATGAAAATTCTTTGGAAGCACCTTTTTATAATGAATTACTAAACAAAAATAAAATTGATTTTGGGAGAAAACGTCCGCTGAATACTAATTTAAAAGCAATTCAAGTTATTTTCTAATTAAGCTTTTGAAACTTAACTTTTGTATTCAAAGTGAAGATATTTTAGAGCCAACGAGAATCATTCCGAATCAGAAGTTCTAAATACACGTGGTAATTTTAATTTTAATTACTTAAATACATTACGTCATTAGAAGTTAGAAAAGAAAGATCTAAGTTGGACAACCAAAACAAAAACAAATTAAAAATGAAATAAATAAAATAACCCTTGAACTATATATATATATATATATATATATATATATATATATATATATATATATATATATATATATTCTAATTATTATAAAAATTATTTCTGTCATCTATTGATAAAATCCAAAGATTAGACTGTATGAATTGAAAGAATAAAAAATAAATTACAAAGAATCCAATGTTGAAAATTTTGGTCTCCATAAAAAAAAATTTAAAAGGGAAGAAAATGGAAAAGAAAAAGTTGAAATGATGTGAACTTCTTGTGGATACACACAGGCTCATTTTTTGAAAAAACAAAAATAAATAAATACTTTTTTCCATTGATCAATGACGAACGAAACATGTTGTCGGGAAAAGACTAAAAGAAAGGTGGGGATATGTCCTTTACCATGAACAAGTTGCATTTTCTCTATTTTAAAGATTTCAAGATCGGTTATAAAAGCTTACTTCTTCTCTTTCCCCCACCACTTCTCATTTCCTTTGCAAGAGAAACAGAAATGGCTGAGGCTTTGCTGAGGTGCGTTTCTCTCGGCTTCTCCAAGTTCTATTCGACAGATTGGCTTCGCGGCGTGGGGTAGTTTCACTCAGGGGACACAACCTCGATTATGCCTGCCTGAAGAAGTTGAAGAGGAAATGAAGCTGACTGTCCATGCTGTGCCTGATGATGCCGAGGCCAAGCAAACTACAAATGCCAGCAGTGAAAGAAAGTGGATGGATGAGCTCAAAGTTGTTGTCTATGATGCTTGAAGATGGGCTTGATGAGATCGCCACTGAAGACCAGCATGTTCATGTCTACCTTTGATGTTCAAAGCATAAACTGTAGAATGGAGTGAAATCGTTGATAGACTAGAAGATATTGTACAGACAGAGACGTCCTTGCTTGAAAGAAGGTGTTGGTGAGAAATCGGCAATAGATGGCCGTCGACTTCAAGTTGGTAGATGAATTCAAATCTACGGCAGGGATGAAATTAAGGAGGAGTTAGTTCAACTGCTGCTGTCTGGATCATGTGGAGGAATAATTGATGATGCCATAGGTGTGATTCCATAGTCGGCATGGCGGCTGGCAAAAACCACCCTTGCTCAGCTTTCTCTATAATGACCCAAGGGTGAAGGAATGCTTCGATCTCAAGGCATGGGCTTCAAGCTGAAGAATTTGATCCTGTCGGAGTTACAAAAACAATTCTTGAGGCAATCAGTTCATCCATGTCCAATATCACCGATCTAAATCTGCATCAGGTTCAACTGAAAGAGATTGTTAATATGAAGAAATTTCTGATCGTCCTGGATGATGTTTGGAACGAGGACTCATCTAATCCTGATAAGCGCTTAACACCATTCTTGGGACGGCCGAATTCGGAAGTTAAAGATTATCAGAACTTTAGCGACCACTGCCGCATCACTACGCTACAATTCACGTGTGTAAGATTTTCATTAATACTTATTAATGTAAATTAATCAATTACGTTTGGCCTAATAAAGCCGAGATATATTATTTATTACGATAATACGCATACAGGGCCAAAGACGCCTCACCACGAGAGTACTCAAGTATTTAACTCTATAATAGCCTGTTCCTCCCCTAACCCTAAGATATTTATTTTTTTGACTCAAGATACGTATCTTCGCAGTAGAAAATTCTTTCTTAACTCGCGAAATATAGCCTCATTGCTCAAATGGCTGCAAACGATGTTAAAGATATCAGATCGCATTTCTGCGATTCATCGATTCCGCATCGTTGAACTACGACATTCCAAACTGAGTGCTTATTTCGTGATTCTCAATATTACATGCTTTCAGATTCCACCACGCGATCTGTAAAGAATGACCGCTAGCCCTTCACCATACCTATTGTTTAGATGTGTTATCGGGTCAAGATGGTTGGTCCCTGCTCAAAAACTCGCATTTAAAACGGGAGACTCCTGGCATCCACAACTAGAAGAGATCTGGAAAAGCATAGTCCACAAGTGCTGTCTCGGCCGCCGGGCTATAAAAGCAATGGGAGTCTTTACACTCTAAGGCGGAAGCAAGAGAATGAATGATGTATTAAGCAAGTGAGCTATGGGATTTGGCCCAAGGATGCGGTTCTTCTTCCAGCCTTTGAGGTCGAAGATTCTTACCCGCCTTCCCATCTAAAACGCCGCTTTTCATATTGTGCAATTTTTCCTAGAGACTACTTAATTTGAAAAGGAGAAGCAAGTATTATTATATGGCGTAAGAGCTATTAACAACCAAAAGCAAGAAAAGGATGGAAGAGGTAGGTGATTTGTACTCGCAGCCTTCTATCAAAGTCGTTTTCGTACCTCACGAGTCTTAAGTCATATTTCTTGTTATGCACGATCTCATTAATGACTCAAGATTGCGGGTTGTGACACCTCTATCCCGCCCCGCTGATAACCTCGTCAGCACGAATACCGTGAATGTCGGGTAACCCATACTACCACTTAAAATCTGGTAGCCTATCAGACGGAAATTTCTACCCAAATACAAACCTGTCTCAAATACTAATACGACTCACACAGCATTCGAGTAATATATCTGTTTCACCCTCGCCCTCGCATCAATACTCAAAAATATATCCTAAATACATCAACTATCTACACAATAAGAAGTAATAAATTACTTTTTATACAAACATATATTAAATTACCTAATATTCTAATACATGTTATACAAAATCAAAGCCACAAGTCGCCTTTCTTCATGCGGCTCCCGAATGCGAGTCACCGACCGCACTCCGACCAGATCTAGCTGTGGGCTCACCGACTGTACGAAGAAACCCAATAGCCGATAATCTTCTACGCGGCTTACCTCTCACCTAAGCGCATACGCAATGGTCACATAATCAAACACACTCAAGTGCAACATACACATGTTGTAACACTCAAATATACCCTACCGCGAACACAAGCAGCAGATAATAAAAGAAAATTATATTTATCCCAAATAAAAATAAAGATAAAATAAAATGTGCCAGCACTCACCAATACAATACATGCAGAAATTAATACCACACTCACGCACCCAAGGGTCATAAGATAATAAGTTCATATGCCAAAGAGATTTTTTGATAAATTGAATTAAGAATAAAAATGAAAACGGCGATTAAAGAAGAATAAAAGAAGATATTATAAACGAAATAGCGGTTAAAATCGCAAGAGATGCTTGCCACACGAAAGTTATGATAAGCTCTCATTTGATCGGATTGACATGATGCTTCAAAAGAAAGAAAAAGTGAAATAAAAAGATAAAGATTGTTATATGATAAGACTAAAATAACATCTCTATTTTTGCCTGAGGAAAGTTAAAAAGCAAAAAAGTGAAGAATAAGAAGAAAAGAAGAGAAGAAGAGAAAAAGAGAAGCGAAGAAAAGAGAAGATCAATATGACGAATCACTAAATTTGAGTATGGAATTTGAGTATGGGTGTATGGAACTATGATTTTGTGTAGAAAAGTATGGAAACTATGAATATTTGTAAGGAACTAGGAATATTTATATGAAAACTATGTGTGTGTGTATGGAAGTCTAGTTTTGGTCTAGAAAGTTTAGAGATACATGGCATGGAACCCTTTCTTTGTGTATGGTCTGGGTTTGAAACCCCAAACTCATTTCGGTTGTGGTCGAGTTGAGAAGAGTTCTAAGGCTCCTATATATGTAAGCTGTGTGGGGAAGGTCTAGTCAAGTAGTTGAACCAAGAAAATTATTTTTGCTCATACCTCGCGAATGGACTTCAGAACGGGGGTTTTTAGGTCGAAATAAAATGGAATTTTGGTAGTAAGTCCTCTGGTAATTGTAGCCACATCAATGAACTGATGTTAGAATTTCAATTGACCCCTATGCACCAAAGCTTATTAGCCTTTTACTCGACGCCTTAACGAGCGCGGTCGCATTAAGACCATGCGCAGGAGGTCGGCAGCACCATACGCCAGCAGTCGGGTGACCTCATGCAGGTCGCCAGACTCCATCCTCGCAGAGGTCAGCGCATCCCATCCGCCAGTCATTGCACCTCATCCGCCAGTCAACGCACTTCATCCGCCAGGTAACGCCAGGACCAGCCTCGGGCCAGGCTCGGCCAGACCACGCAGTTGCAGGTCAGCACCAGTCCGTAGAGGTCGCCAGACCTCATTCGCTAGGAGGTCACAGACCCTCACCCGTGCCACAGGAGGGTCAGCGGTGATTCTCATCCAAACAGAAGTCGGGCCAGACTCATCCGGGCCAGGTCGGCCAGACCTCATCCTCGTCACGCCGGCCCAGTGCCGGGCCTGTCTCGTTGAGGGCTAGGTATTTACCCTCCAACTCGAAGGCCATAACCTCTTCGTCCTAACTCCGGACATTCAAATAAGGTTTCGACTCTACGAAGCCCATCGAGTCAAGAATCCATTGATATACCCGGCGGGCGATATTGCGCTGGCCGTGATCGGCGCAGGCGGGGATCGAATTTCATCGAGGCCAGGTCAGCTCGTCCAGCTTCAGGATTTGACTACGTATGACCTCCAACTCCGGAAGGTCATAACTCCTTCATCCGAACTCCGTTCAGTGTTCTTAGACCTCATGAAAGCCCATCAGCCGTTAATCCATTCATATGTTTGAGGAGTGATAGCAGGTGTCAAACTGAGGTGTATGACTGGAAGCCATCGAGGTCAGGTCAGCTCAGCCAATTCAAAGTCGCCGTCTAGGTTGACTACGCATGACCTCCAATCCTGACTACGTATGACCTCCAACTTCGAAGGTCATAACCTTCGCTCAACTCCGATTCAGTGTTATAGACTCTATGGAAAGCTCATTGAGTCTAGAATTCAACCCTATGCTATTTAATGGCATTCGGTATCCACATGGTTTTAATTATGATTGTTGCACTGCTGACTAATCGCTGGGGTAAAGTCAATTAGAATACATGATGTTAGCAGATGATATGAATGCGCAAATAGTAATGCACGTAGATTCGATATGTGTGAGAGCATACAAAAGAATAAAATGATAAGTTCGTGAACACGTATAATTGTATGACCGCTAAGACCTAGATATTGAATGACAAGACATATACGATCACGCTTCGACTCCTCGCTAGTGCTACCGCATCGCTTCTATTACGTAAGGTGCACATATACATGATCGCTTTGGCACTCCTCGCTAGTGCTTCGACACTTCTATTATGGTGGGCGCACACGCTTCATGTTCAGATAGTACCGGTATCTTCGGGTATATATTGTACCTAGTCTCATTCATTCTTTATCTCCCATTCAAGCAAGCGAATGTTTATACGTTACAGATCCGACAAGAACGATAAAAAGCGTGAATAATGGACATGAAGGGTACCTAAAGGTATTAAAGAAGAAGTCTATGTTCTCAGACTCCTAAGTGGGGAGATGTGACGCCTGATAAAGACAAGAAATGACAAAGATAAATGCATGATATGTCATAAGATATGATAGACCAATAAAGTACATTAAAACTATAAAATAACAAGATATAAGATGTTACTTATGGAATGAGTACATGTACACGAATGATAGGCATATATGAATATAAGAATGAGTAACGCATGCATGATACAAATATAAGAATATATGTATTATAGAGAAATATGAGAACCATAATACGGTTTCTACAGATACGGAGAATCCACAAATTAAAGTAACGATAAGATATATCGCGATAAGCAATCAGATAACAATGCTTATTCATGCTATGAGATATGTGTTTAAAAATGTAATAAAAACGGATCAGTCAGGTCTCGACCAAGTAGAGGGATAGATCGCATGCCAAGAGGGAATAAGTCTCGGCAAAGACAAGCTCGTTGATATTTCCAGGCCCCGTTGGTCGATGACATAGATCCCGCTTTGATCACTTCGTGGCCCCGAAAGGGTCACCGTTGCGCCTTCGTGCCTTTATAAGATGATCATTGTCTCAGATAATGATAACAAAGACCTCTGGGCTCGATAAGACCACCGTGCTTTCATACAAGGAGTACAGCCGCCTCGGCCCTTATAAGTTTCCTATATCCACTTCTTGTATTTACGTATTACGAAACATAAAAATAAATGATTTCAATATGACATGTGGAAAGATATGAAGAGCATGGAAGATAAAGACTACTACGCGACGATAAGTTCAGAATACGAGATTATACAACTGACATGATATATGAAAATGTGTTAAGAATGTAAACATCCAAAAGCGAATATGATAATACAAGACGGGGAAAAATAAGATATCGATGACAAGATACGATCACAAAGACACTAGTAAATAACACAACAAATGGTATATAATATATAATCACGAAGAATATACGAGTGCTAATACGACATGCACAAAATATGATACGTATTACGAATCCATTGTAAAGATAATAGATCAATGATAAAAGATTGGACAAGAATGACATATGATATGAATATATGATAGACATACTAGGAACATGCTATGAACATGATAGAAATGCATAAGTGCTAAGAACGATAGAGATAAGTAAAAGACGACAGTTCGTGAATACAAGAAGATAGATGTGAGATATGCCAAACAAAACACAGAACGAAAAGATTGACATACAATAGAATGTGTTACGATAAGTAATCAAAAGTTATATTTAATATATAGATTTATGAAATGCATATGTATAAGTCATGACTCGTCACTCTCGGGTGGTCAGTCTACGTTATGTCTTACCTGCTTAGCTTTCAAGACGGGTATTCAACTGTAGTACAAAAGCGTATGACAAGGATATGACGCGACATCCCACATCGCCAGAAGAGCCGCCTCGCTGTAGATGTGTTTCACCGCACCGGCTTCCGCGATTTCGATGTTTTGTATTAGATATGTATATGTATATAAATGGACTCGGTATATATGTGGTATAGATTTTGATGGACACCAATTCCGTGGTAGTTCTTTATATATGTAAATGATTTTTGTTATTACGTAAATTGCTCAGGAGTACCCAATGTGTACAAGTTTAGCTCGAAAGAACCCGCCTCACTGAGTCCTAGTAGATGGAAGTCTCGCGCCTGACTGCCCCGAATCCGCCAATCGGGTCGGATCGGGAAAACAGGATTGACACATGTCTACCTTAATGTCTACATGCCATGAATGAGACTCGACTCACCATGCCCCATGTACCGAGCTCTCGCCGGCTCCATCACTCAATATGCCATTGAGTAATATATCCCGAGTTACTCACCGACTCGTCTCACACACGTGATATGTCAATCGCGGGACAATCGGCCACCGGTATTACCAATGACCCAAGTATCGAAACCTCACTAGCTCCATTTTCACTCCAATGCAAGTGTCAATGGGCAACAAATCTCAAGTCAATCCCTAATTCCCATCACACAACCCGAAATCTACGCGATAAACATAACCGCGCTGGCTTCTGCAACATAATCCTGGGTGATACCGCAGTCTTACACCCATACGTAACTATGATATCGCGGGTCTTCTTACACCCATACGCCTCGAGTTCTCACTCCACTCCCTCAAACACGATTCTCGCTCATGAATGAAACCATTTCCAAACAAAGGTATTTGTTTCTAACCTGGACAACCCTCCGATATAACAGCGGACATACCGGGAGCACTATTTTGCGGGACAACCCTCCGATGTATATCACCGTGGCAGACCCGACGTGATATTATATGGACAACCCTCCGATGTCGTAGTGGACACACTCGGGAGCAATAATATTGCCACAACTCTCCGAACACCTTTCGCAAACCACCTACGCACTCACTCCTATCGTTTCTGTGCAAGTGGCCCAAGTGAATATAAATGCAATGAGCTATTTCCATTTTCTTAACCCGTATGACTCATTTAGACGTTGTCTTATTAGTCAAGCCTACCAATCAACACCCCACGCCAGCGTCGATCCACAACCGTGTACTCACGACCCACCATCAAACACCCCAACACAATACCGATCTCAACTATGCACTCACACCTAATTTTATGGCTACCTCAACAGATACAATGCATGACGCCAATTCCAACACATCTACGATAATATATTCACATGCATATATATTAACATAATTAAATCACATAAAACATGTTATTAAATTCACAATCAATCACACCAAAATTAAATATTACTGCCATTCACATCAAACACGAAGAATTCATTTTGAATCACTCAACCGTACACATTTTCTAGTACTAACACACAAAATGACCCTAATTCATAAAACAAGGCACCTCGTCCCTTTACGGTTCATCACCGAATATCGTGATACCAAAACACACCACAAAATCTCGAAGACATCAGTCCCGGAAAGTAAACCAAACCTCAACACAAATCGATTCACTGCCCAGTAAATAGTCCCGAAAATTGGCCATGATCGCCAAAAACAGCCTCGAAAAATTCAGCCCAACTGCCGAACGGTCCCGAAATTCAGCCCGGACTGTCAAAAAATAATCCCTAAAATTCCTAAAAACTCCTACACTTAGTCCAAAAATTTGAGGACTGAAATTTACGGCATTTCACGGCCTCTAAGCCAATTCCAACCATTAAATAGCCTTTTGTGCTAGAAATAACACGCAGGTAATTCCTAATTGTGAGTTTGATGAAACCTGCTGCTTTTTGGCCAGTTCACGCGTAGCCTCATCGCGCATCAACTTTTGCTCACCTCCGACGAAAACCTATAAATCTCGATTTTCAGAGATCTCGAGAATAAAACAGTAAGAAAAAATTTAAAAATATTCTGACGTCCCTTTCTCTCTCTCCCTCGTCATTCCTCTCTGTTCCTTTATTTTTTTATTTTTCCATTTTATTAGTATAATATTATTATTATTACATATTACCATTTTGAATATATGGTTCATAGGGTTGCTCATTCGGTCCGCTTTTACCTTCGAAATACTTATTTCTTTTTGGGCCTCACTTTTTATTTAAATTTAACTTCACTAAGCCATTGACCGCATTAAAATCTTTGCCGTTGAAGTCATCGACGACTCTATCTCCAAAATCGTAAAATACCCTCGATCGGTTCTAATTCGACCTAAACTTTTCTAAGTTGCTAGATTTCACGAGACCGAATTCTAACTTTTCGCGCGCACCGCTTTGTCATCCGAGATATAGAAAATTTTCAATTTTCAACCGAAATTATCGTTTTACCGTTTTTCAGAAAAATTGAATTTTTCTCGGGGTTTTACATTCTCTCCCCCTTAACAGAATTTCGTCCCCGGAATTCAAGCACATACACTTCACTCACATGCATATGCTACCTTCTACAACTCCAAGACCGTGTCGGGTATGATAACTCGCCTCAGGTCACAATCACTGATAACCCAATGGCTTGTCAACTCATCCATGTCAAGAATGACATCAAACCCCGATATGTCTACCATATCTGACCAACTACCACCCTAGATCCTAGGGGAAAATTTTCCCATACAATGGCTTTTCCCATAAGCCTTAACCTCTAATCCCAAACTCGAAGAAGGATGATCCTCCTTCCTCTTCCCACCCACTCGCGATTCCCGAATGCTCAGGCGTCCTCCATCTCTCTCTACGCTAGCCGCCCGACCCATGTGAGTCCATGTCTCAGAGGGAGAAGGCCGACAATCTTTCCCCAAATTGACAACTTCACTCCATTCTCAAATCTCCCTACTCACATATTTCAGGGCCACATAGTCATCACCAAACGCTAACCCGCGAATCTCGCCATGCACTCATCATCATCGCTCCTCGTCGCGGGCTCTTAAAATACTTGCGATAAAGAGCTCATGGAACTCGCCCAAGTCATTGCCCCTAAATCCAGAGGTTCCTAACCTAGTCCCACCCACACTTCGACTCACCCTCTAGCCGGAACGTAGCTAGCTCAGGCAATGACAACAACCGGCAACCCCAACAGCCTTCGCAAAGGCCCGTTGGTCAACACGGCTGTAAGCTCACACACTGACGACCTTCTACGCCTCTTTCTACCGGATTGTTACTCCACATGTCAAATGACAACAAACTTTATTTAATCCCATTTCAATCTAACTAGTAATGCACATGCCAATTACTAATAGAATTAACAACCATGAACTCGACCAAGCCATCGCCTGCGGTGCTAATACTGCCAACCACTTTTTATTTATTTCACTAAAATTTAATACTTTCAGGTTCATTTCATTTTCCGAACCCCTAAGGTTATAGTTCCTAACCTTAGCATTCCACTTCTTCCTATATACATTAAGCCATGCATATAATATTCCCACACAGCAATAACCACACAATCACATTTCCCATATATATCATACCGTGTTTAAGTTTTCCACGCAATGTGTAACACACAATCACACAATCACAAACATGGAACACATATCTGAACACAACACGAAACACACCATGCATGCAAGTGGGTTCAAACCCGTCCCATGAACTCCTAGGGTATTCGTGGTACCTAAACTCCGATACCAAGCTATAATGCTCGGTATCAATTTCATCGCACAGTCAGCATGACCTAAGCTCCATGTCCTCAAGCCCTGTGTAGTCGTGATACCTACGCTTTCCGATACCATGTCGTGACACTCTATCTCCGTCCCGTTGACAACCCGTCAACCCACTTACTTCGCACGCCGGTAACCCTACACTACCATTTAAAATCTGCGTAGCCTTGTACGGAGCTCTTCACCCAAATACAAAACCGTCCCAAATAGTTCAATACGTCATCAGGTCTACATGCGAGCATAATGACCACGCCCTTGCACTTCAATACTCACAAAATATATCCCAAATACATCAACTACAGTTCAAGAGTTAATAAATTACTTTTTTATACAAACATATTAAAATTACCACATTCTAATACATGTTATACAAAATCAAAGACACAAGTCGACTTTCTTCATATGTGAGGGTCCCGACGTGTCGTACCGACCGTGACCCAATCTGACTAGCAAGGTCCCACGGGGCGAAAGCAAAGCCCAATAGTGATAATATCCTACAAAGGCTTACTCCCACCTGCGCACATGCAATTTGTCGCGATAATCAAACACACATCCGCGCAACATACACATGTCTACCCGACTTACATGCCATGAATGAGACTCGACTCACAATGCCCATGTACCGAGCCTTCACCCCGCTTCCATCACTCACAATATGTCATTGGAAGCACATTCGAAAGCAATAATCGACCGTCTCACATGCATACTGCCAATTGTGACAACCGGCCACGGGTATTACCACGACCCAAGTATCGGGTCCCTCACCATTCCATTACCCAATGCAAGTGTCAATGGGCAACAAATCCCAAGTCAATCCCGACTTCTATCACACAACCCGAAGTCTATGTGATAAACATAACCGTGTGTCTTCCTTGGGCAACATAACTTTTTGGGTGATACCGCAGGTCTCTTACACCCATACAGAACTATGATATCGCTGCCCTTACACCCATACGCCGAGTTCTCACCGACTTCAAACATGCATTCTCGCCATGAATGAAAACCATTTCTGTAAACAAAGTATTGTTTTAATCTGTGGACAACCTCCGATATAAATAAGGACATACTCCGATAATCTATTTTCAGGACAACCCTCCGACTATATCACCGGGCGTGATCGACGCATTGATATCACACAACCCTCCCGATGTATATCAATCATACCCGATGATTGATAGATGTCAGAGGGACACACTCCCATAAACAATACGCCGGTCACCAACAATTCTCTCAAAGAATCCACCTCTACGCAGACTCTATTCCCTATCGTCTAGGTGTCAAGTGCATAAGAAATGCAATGAGCCATTTCCATTTTCTAACCCGCGTACTCCATTCGATCGTTGTCTTATTAGTCAAGCCCACTAATCAACACCCTACGCGGTGGCTGATCCACAACCGTACACCACCCACCATCAAACACTCTTAACACAAGAGTCGATCTCAACTATGCACTTCACACCCCACTTCTAGTTTTACCCTGCATACGGAATACTATTAATTCCAACAATATCTACGCAATATATTCACATGCATATATATTAACATACTAAATCGCAGATGTTACGCGGCAAATTCACAATCACTACACCAAAATTAAATACATGGGCTAATTAACAAACACGAAGAATTCATTTTTAATCACTCAACCATACACATTTTCTAGTAATAACACACACAAAATGACCCAAATTCGGGATCCACATAAAACAAGGCACCTCTTGGTCCCTTCACTGTTCATCACCGGCCATCATCGCGATACCAAAAACACACCACAAAACCCGAAGACATCGCCCGGAGCAAAACCAAACTCAACACGCCTCCCGACAAAATTAAAATAGTCTTGTACTTCACATGAATGTTTAAAAACAAATGTCGGTACCAAATTTGAATCGTCTGGAAACGGGCCCCAAAATTCAGCCCGAACTGGCCCAAAATAGTCCCAAAATTCCTAAAATTTCCTACACTGGATTCAAAAATTTTGAGGACTGAAATTACGCATTTCACTACTATGCGCTTCACCCAAAACCATTAAATAACCTTGCAGCTAAATAACACGTTATAAATTTCACCTCGGGAAATGATTTAAACTCCAAGATTTCAAGGTCCACGTAATCTCTTGTCACGCAACGATCAACTTTGCTTCACCGACTTTAAACCTACGATCCGATTCGTAGATCTGAGAAAGAAATAAAGGTAAGAAAAATTAAAAAAATTCTCAGACGCTCCCTTTCTCTCCCGTCTGCCTCTCTGCCCCTTTTTATTTTTTTATTTTTTCCATTTTATTATTATTATAATATTATATTATTATTATTATTATTATTATTATCATTTTGAATACATGGTTCATATTGTTCTCATTCGGTCCGTTTTTTACCCCAAAACAATTTTATTTCTTTTTCAGCTCACTTCTTTATTTTTAAACGAATCCTACGTTTCATTTCTATCTTCCCAGATTTTCATGTTCCGCCTCAAAGTCATCGACGGATGAGTAACCCGTAAAATCGTAGTAATAGTTCTGATTGTCTCGCATTCGACAAAACTTTTCTCGAAGTCATAGATATCACGAGACCCACTTAACGGCTAACCGCTTCGTCATCCGAGATATAGATAATTTTCGGTTTTCAACCGAAATTATCGTTTTACCCTTTTTCAGAAAAATTGAATTTTTCTCGGGTTTTACATGGGTGGAGAATTTTTAATTTGTTTGGAAGATGATAAGATACATAGTGTCTCCGAGAAGACTCATCATGTATCATATTTGACAAATGAATTAGATGTGTATGAGAGATTTGAGCCAATTGTTGAAAGTAAGTGTCTTCGGACATTTTTACCGAGAAGAAGATACTTTTCACGTCACCGCTTAAGTAATATAGTTATACACAATCTATTGCCGGAAATGAAATATCTAAGAGTGCTTTGTTTGAGCGGCTATATTATTCTTGATTTGCTTTATTCAATTGGTAAATTGAAACACTTGCGCTATTTAGATTTATCTAGAACAATGATTCGAGAGTTGCCCAAATCAGTTTTTAATTTATATAATTTGCAAACAATCATGTTATGAGGCTGTAGAAATCTCATTGAATTACCTTCGAGGATGAAAATTTTGATTAATTTGCGCTACCTTTATATTTGTGATACTTCGGTGAAAGAGATGCCAAGTGATATATGTAAGTTGAAGAACTTACGATCACTTCCTACATTTATTGTTGGCCAAAATTGTGGGTTAAGATTGGGAGAATTGAGGGAGCTTTTAGGAAGCCTTACCATTTCAAAGCTAGATAATGTACCAAGTGTTAAGGATGCATTAGAGGCTAATAATATGAAGGATAAGCAATACCTTGAAGGGTTGGAGTTGAATTGGAATTACAAGAATGCTAGTGATGATCAAGGTGATGTTGCGCAAAATGAAAGGGATATACTAAGAAGCTTACAACCACATACAAAATGGAAGAGACTCCGTATTCACTATTTTGGGGGTTTAAGCTTTCCGGATTGGGTAGGAGATCCTTTCTTCTCCAATCTTGTTTTCCTGAACCTTTGGAATTGCTACAATTGCACGTCATTGCCACCACTTGGGCAATTACCCTCTCTTAAACATCTTTATATCTCAGCAATGAAAGGAGTAGAGAGGGTGGGTAGTGAGTTTTATCATTATGGAAATGCTTATTCCTCCAATACAATTAAGCCCTACTTTTCATCCCTACAAACTCTACAATTTGATCATATCACTAATTGGGATAAATGGTTATGTTGTGGATTTAGACGTGGAGAATTCCCTCGTCTAGAGGAGCTTCATATATTCTATTGTCCCAAACTCACCGAAAATTACCAAACAACTTCGCTCTTTGAAGAAATCGAATCGTTGGTCGCGGTCGCTGTGGTCTCTCCCGAGTTCCTAAAACCGTGGAATTGAGAACCAAGGATCATGGTGGTAAATTTCTGCAAAAAGCGCATGTGGGTCACCTCATCTCTCCTCCAAACTTCAGAAATGGAAATTTCATATCTCTCGAACGGGAGGAATTGCCACCTCAATTGGGTGTGACTACAGATCGTAGAATGTGATTCGATAGAGTGGGTATCGAGGAGGGAATGGTACACCACAAGTACTTGTTACCTTCTTCCAAATTTGAACATCACGTTGTGGTTTCTCCGCACTCACTGATACGCTATTTACCCACTACATTATGCTTCACTACATCTATAAGTGTAAGAAATTGGAGTTTCTCCTCGCATGGGCTATCGAGATCCCACCCGTGTACCATTCCTCGAGAATCTGTCCATCGCGAATTCTGTGCAAATGTGATTCTTCTCATTACCTTATCATTAAGCATCTCTGTCCCGCTGAATGTAATTCCGCCTTCTCTGGCTTTAAGGGCTCGAATGCCTCTCGCCTCCACTCTCGCAAGAGAATCCTACATCATCTTCGACCTCACCGAATACCTCACGCCCGATATCTTGTATATTGAATTGCCTGGCCGTAAGGTCGGGCACACCATAGTATCCACGATTGAAGGAAACTTAAGTTGCTGGCAGTACAGGCACACACACTCTCACTCTCATCATTGGAGAGTTTGAGTTTATTCGATTGTCCAGAATTGTTGTTTCAGAGAGATGGTTTGCCCTCCTACCTACGTCAACTTCACATTTCATCTTGCGATCAACTCACATCTAATCAGGTGGACTGGGGTTTGCAAAGATTGGCTTCTCTTACAAAATTCATAATCAGTGGTGGATGCCAAGACGTGGAATCATTTCCGAATCAGTCCCTCTTGCCCTCCTCACTCACCTCTCTTACTACTGAAAATCTCCCAAATCTCAAGTCTGTGGACTATAGGAGCTTCAACATCTTATCTCTCTAACAACATTATCCATCTCCCTATGCCCTAAATTCCAATCCTTCGGAGAAGGGCTTCATTACCTTACCTCTCTAACAACATTATCCATCTCCCAATGCGCTAAATTCCAATCCTTCGGAGAAAAAGAGGGGTTTCAACATCTTACTTCTCTTGAAAAATTAGATAGGTCCTCACCGGATTCTGGAATCCTTGAGAGAAGTAGGTCTTGACACCTCGCCTCTCTTAAACAATTTATTACACATCTCGACTACGGTCATCTCCAATACTTGACAAAACAGAGACTCCCAAACTCCCTCAACTATTTTGAGAATCTCGATTGTCCTTCTTTGAAGCTTATCGTGCCAATTTAGAAAGACCAGTTAGGAATATATAAGCTCACATTCCATGCATGCGATAGATGATGTGTGCTATATACTAGTCAGTGACCCGAGGGTGTTGACATACGATGCGAGTCGGTACATTCTACACTCCCGAAAAGGAGTGAAAAATGATGTGCCAATTGATTAGGCTAGCGATAAACTCGTGTGTTAGATTTCTAATCATTTTTGTTTCTAAACAACTAATACATGCTTGATAGTGGTTGATAATGGTGCCAAGTCTCAGTGTACCCAAGCATGTAGATTCCATTGCCTATTGTCGGGAAAGATAAGGTGCCACATGAGCCTCGAAACTTGTTTTACGGTGGAACAATCTCTGAGAGTTCTCCCAGGAAAATGAGCAGAAAAAACAACATTTTTCGACAAACACAGAAAGCAAGAAATGAAGAGGAGTGGAGGAAGAATGATAACAGTACATGCATTTTCAACACGGAATTTTATTTCCTTGACTTATTCAATTTTACCTTAAGTAGATAAACTTATCCACAGATTTGTCAATCTATTTATATGATACAGGAAAACATGGACAAATTTCTGGTTGTTTATGGTCAATTAAATATTCTAATTCCTTTATTTCTTTTTGGTAGCCTATTTCAGTCTTGTACTAGTTGATGCCTTTTCCATCCTTCAAAATGGAGATTTGGCTTTCTGCCATACTTACAATCATTTACACATCACTCCATCCTACAAAATATTCTATTGCATGTGTTGTTCACAGAAAAGGCCTGCTCTGTAAGGACAATTGCAACACTTCCATACCACCATAAGGCATTGTTTAACAAAAAGGTATCATTACCAAAGATTTTATTTAATAACTTCATTAACTTTGTTCGGCCTCTAAATTGCTTGAATATTAACACTAGAAGCAAGTTTACCTTTTTTTGTGGAATATCAATGATTTAAATACCCTCACATCTTCTAATACTTTCAGCATGGCCATCTGTGTCTCATATCAAATATGCTTGCCATTTGACTTGCATCACAATTTAGAATTGTACGGAACTTATTTGGAGCATTTTGCAAGTTATTTTAACAAAGTTGATTAACTAATTTCTCCTTCCATATCAAGTTAATCAGTTTCTCCTCTTCTGTTTCATGTTTATTATCTAGTATGAACATGAATTTCTTGTCTTCACTTTTTGTTTTGATTATGTGAATTATATCAGGTAAATAAAAACATTTATGATTCTTTATTGATTTGTTATTGAAGAAAAGGTTATATAAATAGTATCCTGTCATTTCATTTGTTTTGGTTATCTTTTTTTAACTCAGGTTTGTTATTGTTTAAGTGTCAGAATTATTTAGGTCTTATATAAATACGAAGGAAAAAAATATTTCATATCATTGTGGTTGAAAATTATAATGCTCCATATTTCATACTTTAATCTGTAAAGTAAAGGGAAAAATTGAAGTGAAGTAACTACAGTTCAACCTATAATTCTTGTTTAACTAATATTTGTAGTTCTATTTAATATTGGCCTTTCACTATACATATTTGTTTGGGTTAGGTTTGGTTCTAAGGAAAGAAGCAAAAGAAAAGAATATTAAGGTCAATAAATTATTTTTGTAAGCTACTTCAAGCTCACTTTAATTAATTTAATTCTTATACATAATGATCACAGTTTGAGAAGGCATATCTACTGACACTTTCGTTATATTTGACTTTCTTTAGTATTTTTCATGATAAAGCCAAACATGAGAAAATTATTTTTTAATTGCAGTGTAGTGTTCATTCAATATCATGTATGTATCTTGAATTTACACCTGAGCTAGCCTTTCCTAGTCTAATCTTTTAGTTTTCCCATCTTCTGCTGCTTAGATCATATTTTTCATAAGCTTTTGAGTTATACTGATGAAAATGAATTGGTTTCAGTATGATGGTACTTAATATGTAGACATATCAACTCGAGAATCATCTGGTTCCATTATAGCTGCAACCAGGTTATATATGCTCCACCATTATTCACCTTCAGAGTCTGTTTTCTCTCTGTTTTTTATTTTTCTTCTTCATTGCAGGGATTAGCTCAAAAGTACCGCAGATTTATGATTTATTTCCATGCCAAAGGGATGATAGTTGATGATGAATATGTTCTGATGGGATCCGCCAAAATTAACCAGAGATCCTTGGATGGTTCAAGGGATACCAAGATTGCCATGGTGATGAGTATATAAAATACTCATTACAAACCTAATCTTTTCTTAGTTTTAGTAATGTTTTTATGTCAAATAAGTGCCCTAATGCTCTAAATGTTCATATTTATGATTAGGTGATCCATTTGGCGGAGCGGTGCGAATTTGGAGTGAAGACACAACGAAAAATTGGAAAATCAGCAAATGGAGCACAACAGATTTGACCTTTCAGTTTTTCTGTATTAATGGGGAAATCAAATGGCTCCAAACTACCCATAACTACATTCTAGACTTCACAAGCTTTCCATCAAGACCAAGATCACTCAATTCGGAATCCGAATGAGGGAGATACGCACTCGGGAAGTCGGAGCAAAAACAAGGAAGCGACTGCAGAACACAGCAACCAACCAGTTCTATTCTAGTGAATTTTAAATTTATAAAATGACATCTGATGGGCTGTTCTTAGTATGTATGGATTCTGACTTCAAGATCTTTCCGTAGGAATTAAGAATGTACAATTCCCATGGTCGGGTGCGAGAGAGATATATGGCTAGTTCAAAGACAAGAGAGATAAAGCAGCACAGTCTGCCACGCCCATTGCGCGTGGATCCTGCGCCTAAGCGTGCGGGAGTGATTTTGGTGCTTTCGCACGCACCGGCGTGGGATTTCCACGCAGCAGCGTGGAGCGACGAATATAGGCCCTATTTTGTTTATTTTGAGGCCCAATCAGGGTTTGAGTTAGGGCCTATAAATAGGACCTTGTGAGAGGACATAATGGGGGACTTTTGGAGGAGAAAGGGAGAGATAGGCGTGGGAGACACCTTAGGGCTCTTGGGGAGAGCCTAGGGTTTGAAGACGGCTTGCAAGCTCTCTTCATGAGAGAGATCGAGAGCAGGCGCTATGTCGTTCTGCCACTAGTTTTCTCTTCCCTTTTCTTTGTTTTCCTTGTTTTCCTTTTAGAATGTTTTAGATTGGTTTCTAGAGGTTTTGATGTAAACATACTACGAGGACCATGGATTAATTTTAGTTTTAATTATTTAATTCGGTTCTTTGCTATTATTGAATGTCTTATCTCCATTCCTAATTCCATGCTTGTACTTGATCAACATAGGCATGCTTAGGCTATAGTTTTGAGATCGAGATGATAAACCACGAGGACCTCAAGATAAGATTTAAATATGATCAATCATAGAGTAGAATCTTGTGGTTTTATCGTGGCATTGAGGGTCGATACTAATGCATCTTAGAGTTCTAGGGTTTGAGCGAGAGATCTCATTATGACTTTGCTCTTGGTATAGAATTGTCGATGCTCGAGAGAGATCGACATTTACATAAGATTAACCTGTCATCAATAAAGGCTCTGAAAACCATTAAATGATTTTGCGAAAACATCCTTTGGATGTAGCTAGGTGAAATCGAAACCCTAGTATTTTATTTTTATATATCTTTTACTTTTTAGTTCAATTAAATCATAAATACTTTTAAATTATCCAAATAGAGTAAGACTAAATTAGAATTGGTACTTAATAAGGCTCAATTCCTCGAGGAGCGATAACTCACTCGCTACTTTGTACTTGTATACGGCCAGCAGTGCACTTGCGCGCGATGGCGAATTTAATTCACACACGCACGTGGCCTATCAAGGCGCTTATCAGCCAACATACACATGGTCAGGGAAGAAGACTCATCCCCGCAGCCAGGTTGCTTTCATATAATTTTTTTTTTTTGGTTTCATATTGTTTCAAAAACATATGCATTCTCATATGTCAATATTCATCTTCTGCAATTTGGATACGAATTATGGCTCTAGGATGCCACTCGGCCGAGCACTGGGCTTTCTGGTGTTTTTTCGATCGAGACTCTAGAATGTATGAGAAAAGTGAAACGGCATTGCGAAACCAAGCGGCGGATATATGCGGTGAAGAATACAAAGAGATGGGCATTTGATGCGATGCCGATCCGGAGTGAACAAAGATGGAAAAGTAACCACATTGCGGAGTCACGAATGCTTTCAGATGTGGGTGTTAAAGTTGAATGGCCGGTCAAAATTCATCTCTTCACTTGATGCCACCTTCTTCTACTTTATCTCCCTTTCCTTCGCCTTACATTGTAAAGATCGTATTGGGGTCTTCTTGTACTTGCGAAGAAAGAAGTCAAAGTTCCTCTAAGTTCACGGTCATCGAAGCTATTTCCATCTCAATCCCGCCAACCTTGACAAAGTGGATCTTCAATGTCTTGCGGCAAGATTAAAGATTTAGTTGTTGGATTGCAGTATCAAGCCTCCACTATTCACCTAACTTTTAATATGTCATTGCCTATAGTCGATACTTACATTGTGCCAATCCCGGCTCCTTAGGTATAATAATTGATTTGTCTTTTTGTATATACTTTTTATAGATAAAGCAAAAATATAATTAACCTAGGAAGGCCCAAAGTATCTGGAGATATACAACTGAGGCTCCGATAAAGGAAGCAAGGAAAATAGAACACCTACCACCCATAATAAAACCAGATAAATCAATTACAACCCACCCAAGTCAAAAAGTCTACCAAAGACCTTAGTCTCTCAACACTGTGCAATTTCACTGAAGAACAAAGAATACAAAGAAAAGTAGACATCCTGATGGTGGAAATAAACTCATCATCTCAAAAGCGACCGGTTTCTTTCCTGCAAATTGTCAAAAATGCGAGGAGCTACCATCCAAGCCTTTTGCTTCGCGCACAAAGAACCATGCGAAGCAGAAGAGTCTCCTTCACAAGAGGAAACACTTGACCTAACATCAAAGGCCATTTTTGTATATGCACGTGAGCCTCTGATTTCTTCTCCATGGACTAATCTATCTATATTTCTTCACGGGCATTCAATGTGATTTTCTCACTGAGACATATGTAACGATCTCTCTATCCAATGACTCCCATGGAAGAAAGCAGCCAAGGCATGCGTTTGACTCCCCAAGGTCATCACTTCTCAACTCCCGATAGACAATCACAGTTGTTTTCAACACCTTATGCACCCACTGGCTCCTAAGATCTTTATACACTTGTCAACTTTATTCAAGAATTGTACATCAACAAAAGTCAATTTTATGCTCTATTTGTTTGGATTAAGATTCTTAATTTTATTTGTTTTTTATTAAGATACAAATCAGGAACAAAGATATCAAGAGCGAAGAAGGATTTGAACCAAGGTAGCTCATACCGAATGGAGCGACTTGAATATTCTCCATGACTCAATTAAGGTACCTTTGGAACGAACAAGGTTGATTTCCAATTTTTCTCTTTTATAAGCATGCTTTCTGGTAATTTATGGTTAGAGAAATATTTTAACTGCTTTGGTCCATTTTACGTAGGTCTGTGAGATGAGACTCTCGCTTTATAACCTCTGAATTAAAAGTTTTTTTACATCATTTTGTAGGTTGTATAAGGTTGAAAATTTTCATATCTAATACCTAACCAAAAAGGGACGGGTATGTCCTCTTTAGGCTTATACTTTTCAATAACTCTTTGCATTTGCTTCCTTGATTTGTAATAAAATTATTTTGAAGGTTGTCGGGGATGGAAGACAGATGGAGGAAGATTCTTCCCTTTCAATGCCTGAAAACTTTTGCTTGTATCAAACAGGGAGGATGGCTAGTATGCTACTACAATGGCTTATATGTTTTTGGTACCATATTGGTTGAGTCGAATGATGCTTGATTGAGGTTGCTTTGTTCTGCTTGCATATAGGGAGAGCTGCCAATCCTTGCAATACAAAGAGGCAAGGATATAGGAATATAACATCTTTGTTATGCATTTGATGTATTTGTTTCTTTCCTAATCGTGATTTCACCATCTTGTTCTTCTTTTGGTTTTTCTTAGGTCTTTATGCATATATAGTGCTCCTCTTGGGATGATCGCTCACAACATGATCAAGGCTCCTTACATATTGTTGCTATTACGGAAGATTTCCATTTGCCTGTCGGCTCTCATTGTTTTGAATCGGTATAGTCGGATGTTTTATTTGGAAGGAAGATTTGTAAATCACTCATGAATAAACGTAACTTGGTTCATTCTCATTTAACTTCCTAATATTGTATAGAAAGAATGAAGAATGTTGTTACGTTTGAGCTTAGAAGTCACTCTCCTCTAAATTCTATTCCATGAGGTAATTTATTGCTACTTGATGGAGGCTTTCAATTTTATTTTCCACTAGACATTTGGAAATGATCTTCTTTACAGTGAAACAGTACCACCCCCTATGGGTCTACCCATGGAAGACAACAGCAAAACCAACTTGTATATTCTGCAACTATGAAACACGCAAGAATTGTAGGTTGTTTTAAACCATTATGCAAGTTCTAAGAGGTCGAAATGTACGATATATTATCACAAACCAGAAAGTATCAAAGTTGCTTGCTTTAAACCATTTTTTTAGGGTTTAACCCAATGATCACCAGTTCGAATTCCATCACGACTATTGAAGGTTTATTTGACCGTAAACTTCAGGGACCATGGAATTTGTCGAGATGCGAGCCAACTGACCCTAACATCCACAGTTATAAAAAAAAAAACCGTGACTAAGCCGGTTGGGGATGGATTCGATGGAAGGTGAGAAGCACGGAATGAGGAAATCGCTGATGTTCTAGCTCTAAGACAAAATTGTAATTAAAGGGATTCCACTTGCAATCTTTGGCTCTCTCATTGTTTCCATCAGAAAGATTCATACATCGGAAGAGATGCATTCTATATTCATTCTCATTTAAACTTCCTCATTTCGTAAAAGAATGAAGGTATTATTTTGGGATTCGATTCCTCTTTACGTGCAATGAAAAGAATTTACACACTATATCTTGGCTCACAAGCCTAAAAAGAGTAAAATTACCATTGGAATTTCTGACTGTGTTTCCTGGGTCATTTCAATTTCCATCATTTCTTGCCTGAATCAAAACCATTCTAGCGTAATTAATAGCACTAAATAATACAATAGGTAGAATAATTAAAGGCAGAGAAGAAAGAGAGCACACAAAATTTAATAAGGTTCTATATAAATACCTACGTCCTCTGGCGCCAACGAACAACTTCCACTAATCAAAGAGAGTTACAAACTTAGGGACGCAAATCAATTTGCTAAGAAATTGAGCCACAAATTAAATACCCAAGTAATTAGACAATACTGGAAATACCCTAAAGTGGATGGGGAAGAGGTGCAATATTACAAAGAGGGAAAACTCTTTTATAGGCTAGGAGATACAAGCAAACCCACTAAACAACCAATGTGAGATTTGCATAGTTGTCAAAACATAACAAATCGCCACCTTGATGAATATGTCAATCCAATCTCGAAACTTCTCTTTAGACAAAAGCTGTAATGCCTCCAAATGTGCTCAACGGTGCAATCAAACTTTTCGCAATGGCCAGTCAAGTCAGAAACAATGATTGATGACAATTTGTAAGTGAGTGGCAAAGTTGGTAAAAATGTAGGCAGGTACACCGCAGTACGTCGAGTTCACGTAGTGTAGTGGCTAGTCAAGTGTTGTTCCCACGAAGAGAAGCGTGCTGAATACTGGTTTATTGATCTAGACAATATTTGGATCCCGTTCTATAGCGAATTATGACTAAATTAATTGATTTAAGGAAAGCTAAATATTAAAAATTTGATTTAAGGTAATGATGAGAAAACTAGGGTTTTGCCGTCACCTACCACACCTGATGGATTTTAACCTAGATGACGTATTTATTCAATATTTCGTATGATTTATGTTAGCGGGTTTATCGTGCCTACAAGAGATTCTCTCTCGAGATATATCTGCCCGTCAAGTTTTTGGCGTCATTACCGGGGAGAAGTGTAGTGTTGATATTGACAAGTCTTTATGGGTGTACTTTGGATCAATTTTATTTTATTTAGTTCTTTTACTTATTAAGCTTTTTTATTATTCTTTGTTTAGTTATTTTGCCTTATTTCATACGTCTTGTGACTTGGTCGACTTCATACTTGTGATTTCGGAAGCAATTAGTGTGCATGCAAAAAGAATTCTGTGAGAAACTAAACAGCCCAATTTAAAATCATGCGAGAATCAAAGAACGAAGAGGCGAGTTCAAAGGAAGGAATGAACCCGCAATTGGATCAGAATGGATGAATCATAGAGAGATCGGGCCACGGATCGTTTATGAAGCTGATAATCCATATGCTGCACCGAGGAGTTCTCCTTGCCATACGATTGTTCAATGTCGGCTATCTGTGACCACCCATTCAAGCGAACAACTTTGGTGAAGGAGTAACTTCTGCAAGCGCTCCACAATATACAGTTTCATGGGTTACCTAGTGAGAATCTGAATGCTCATCTAACAAGTTTTATTGAAGTCTGTGACACAGTCAAGTATAATGGAGTAACATAAGAAGCTCTCAGATTGCATTTATCCCCACTGTCACTTAGCGACCGAACTAAGCATTGGTTGACTAGCCAACCACTAGATTCCATTACCTCATGGAATGACTTAGTGCAGAAATTTCTAACCAAAATTTTCCCACCTGCAAGATCGCTGTTGGTGCAAGATTAACACATTCGAGATAGTCGGGGAGAACTTGTGGGGCCTGGAGAGATTCGACTGTTGAGGAGATGCCCATCACGGGTTAACGGGTGGAGCGCGAGGTGCACACGTTCTATAACAATTTAAGCAATTCAGCTAGGATAATCATTGATGCCTTAACAAGAGATTGCCACGATAGAAAAGACTAATGAGATCAAGCATGAAATATTGGAAGATACAGCTACTAATACTAATCGGAGTGGTCTCGAGATAGATCGACACCTAGAGTCCTTAGCGGGAAGCGAACACGAAGCTCTCGGTAACCTGATAAACCATGTCGAGCGCAATTAACTTCACTTGACTACTGGCAGCAAGGTACGGTGAATGCTATTCAGAATAACCCTTAGGAGATCTGCGAGTCTTGTGGAGGATAACCACTGATTACTATGGATTATGCCGGTCAGGCGGATAATGATGAAACAAGCACAGTATGTGAATCAGCAAAATCAACAACAGCAGGGACAATATGGAGGTAATACGTATCAGAACAGGTACCAGAATCAAAATCAGAATCAAGGCCAGGGTTGGAGAGGTAACCAGAATAATCAGAGCAATTAGAACTATGGTTGGAGGAACAATCAGAATAATATGCCATCACTTCAAGCAAGCAAACCACCACCAGAGAAGAAAGTAGATTTGGAAGAAGCCTTAGCTCATATGATGACTTCCCATGGCATTTATGAATGAGACGAAGGCCACATTCCAAAACGAGCTCGCCGACTAAAACCAATCCACCCGGCCTCTGAGGAATCAGGAGCCTAACTCAGAAACTTGGAAGTGCAAATAGGCCAAATGGCCACATTGTTGATTGAGAGGCAGCACGAAGCATTATCTAGCAACTCCAAGGTGAACCCGAGACAAGAAGGTAATGAACATGTAAAAGCCGTCACATTGATAAGTGGCGGAAAATTACTTGATGCCGGGGCAGCCACCGGGTTATAGGAGGTAGAAACTGAGGAAGTAATCCAAACTAGTCAGAATGACAAGATAGAAAGGAAACAACCCCAAGAGAAAAAGTATGTGGAAGAAGAAACAGAGGCTAAAGATCGACCAACCACGATTGAACCCACCGTCCCAATTTCGTACCCTCAACGCCTGAAGAAGAATAAATTGGACAAGCAATTCACAAAGTTTATGGAAGTGTTCAAGAAACTGCATATAAACATTCCATTTGGTGATGCGTTAAACGAGATGCCCGATTATGTCAAATTCATGAAGGATATCTTGTTAAAGAAAAGCGTAGGACTTCGGGACGGTGAATCTCATAGAGAATGTAATTGCCATCAACCGAGGAAACTACCTAGTTAAGACACGGCGGCTTTACTATTCCTTGTACCATCGAGAACTCCATCTTTGAGAGGGCCTTATGTGACTTAGGAGCTAGTATTAACCTCATGCTGCTATCCATATTCAGACGACTGGGATTAGGTGAAGCTCGCCCAACTACATTTGGCGTCGTTTCCAGGGAGAAGCGTGCTGAATACTGGTTTAGTGATCTAGACAATATTTGGATCTTGTCCTATAGCGAATTATGACTAAATTGATTGATTTAAGGAAAGCCTAATATTAAATTTTGGATTTGAGGTAATGATAAGAAAACTAGGGTTTTGTCGTCACCTACCACACCTGATGGATTTTAACCTAGATGGCGTATTTATTCAATATTTCGTATGATTTATGTTAGCGGGTCGATCGTGCCTACAAGAGATTCTCTCTCAAGATATATCTGCCTATCTCGCCAGTGGGGTGAATTTCATCTTTGCTTCAACCCCTTGACTCCGAGATGCATAAATGTACAAACCCTAGTGCTACACTTGGAACGTGGGATATCTCTATTCCCTGATTGACCAAGTGTTGCTTTACCCATGTCCTTATGAGTCATCTTCTCTTGAATTCAGACTCCTAGCAATAGCATGCCACAATTGGCTAAATAATAACATGTGATTAAATTCAGGAGTAAAGCAACCATACAAATTCATACCAATATTAAATAAACCACAATTTATGTATTAATCCATAATGGTGTGAGGTTAATTCAGAGAGAAAAGTTAGTTCATAGTGATCTTCATTACACACTGAAAGATTTTTAGCATAAAACGAATCAAGAAAAGAAATACAAAAAAAGTCGTCTTCGCGATCTCTCGGAATCCGTCTCCGCCAATCTCTCTCTATCCGTCTGTCCTTCTCTTCGATCTGCCTCCGAACCCCCCTCTTTGCCTCGAAAATGCTTCCCTTTTATATCTCGGGATCCGGGCCTATCATTGGCCCAGAATTTTAGAGTTTTTAACGCTCCCGTCTGAAAAAGAAGACCTCGTTACTCCGCGGCGTACTCGAGGCTCCTGGGGCCCTCCTCGATGGTTTACTGCAACATGGAGCCCCACACTGCAGTGAAGGGCTACGCCCCAGTGTGGAGTGCCTCGTTGCTGCGTACCTAAGGCTCCTGGTGCACTTCTCATGTATTCTCTGCTTCGGGTCTTTTCTTCTATTATTCAGCTTCCTTTTTGCTCTCTGCTGTAAGTAGGTATACATAAAAACATTATAGTATGGGGGATTAGCGCAATATTATTGAATATGAACATGAATCATGCAATTGAGCTATAAAAACATATAGAAATTTTAATGAAATGCATGCATAATTCACTTCGATCAATTGAACTTGATGGAATTTGTCACCACTGCTCAATCAACAATCTCGAGATTCTCCATAAACTCAATCTTCTAAAATAAGTAAATCTAAGATTACTAATAATCCCCCGCACAAACTGATAGTGAACATCAATATGCTTCGTAGACTTCCAACTTACCGGTGCTCTTGAAAGAGTAAGCATATAAGCGATTCTTGTATCATTTATCTAAGTATCCATCATTGATTTGAATCGACAAAGCGATAGCATATTGATCCCGCATGTATCGGCTTGCTCAAAGACAAAGCCAACATCGGTTTTTCAATAAGTCTTTGTAGAACCCATTTCATTACTGCGATGTCCTTTACTAGGATCATGCCTATACGCCTACTCCAGTGTGAGCTGAACATCTATGTCACAAATTAGTAATCTCTAAATCTTCACCCTTGACCGAAGCAGTGGCCACTACTCGATCTCTATCTCTCCATTACAGTAATACAAGTTATTTCTTCTCGTGTCTTTCATAACCAAAAGAGCGTCTAAAATGACATTTAGAACTTCATCTCGAATAATCATGACAAGGCCTTTAGACTCTAGAGCCTCTAAAGAGATGAGATTCTTTTTTCCAACCGATTACATGCAGACCTCACATCAAAACTCTAATTGATCCATCATGATTCCTCCAGCCGGATTGAACCTATCCTAGTATGGTGACATCACCACCACCCATATAAACAACTCCGCATGACTTCTTCAAACTTGAAGAACCACTCATATAATGGACACATATGATAAGTCACGGCAGTATCCAAAATCCATTAATCAAAACCAGCAATAGTTTGATAACCAACTAAACAGAATTCGAAATCACTAGAATCACCACCACGCTCAATAACACAAGCATCAGACATAGACTTGCCCTTATCTTCTTTTTCAACTTAGGACAATCTTTCTTCCAATGCCCCTCCTCATGACAAAAGGCACACTCATCTTTTCCCAGTATACTCTTTGATGTCACATTTCCTCTTTTTTCTCATTTCTTATTTTGATTATGACCTCTCTTTATCAAGCCTCTCTTGAATCATCGATGTTCTCTTTGATCTTTCTTCAGATTTCGCCAGCAATGCGGAACAAACTTCTTGAAAAGCAGTTTTTCCTTCCCATGAATAAGGGTAATACAAAGATGATCCAACTCATCGGGAAGAGAAGTAATCATTAACATAGCCTTGCGTTCATCTTTAAAGGTCTCATCTAAGTTTAATAAATCGATAATTAATTTATTAAACCCATCAATATGGGAACTAAGGCTCATACCTGATTTAAACTGGAGACGGAATAATCTCTTCAACAAGCACAACCGATTCTCATTGTTTTTCTTCATATATTTATTTTCTAGTGCCTTCCACAAACTATTGACATACGTCTCTTGTAAAAACGTATATCTCTGCTCTTTAGCTAGACAAGAATGGATCAACACAAAAGTTTTTATGTTGAGCCTTCCCTACTTACTCTCACTGGTATCATCTGCTCTTGTTTCTTTCAAAACCAGATCCAAATCTAGCATAAACAGTGCATACTTCATATCACTCTGCCATAATCCAGAATTATTCCAGGTATCAAATTTTTCAACATCTACTTTTGCATTTGTGATCGTTGTTTTTTACCCAGATTATGTCATCTTTCCACACAACTATGTCTACTAATACTAGGACAGTTCCCAAGAAAAATTGAATTGATCACCATAATCCCACTTAGACTAGTTTCCTTAGACATAACAAAAGTTCCCAAGAAAGGCTGGATTCGTCCAAATGATGTCAAAATACTAATGTCTTTGACATAACTTCCATAGATATTCTGGACAATGGAGCTTCTCAAACATAACTTCCACATATATTCCAGACAATGGAACTTCTCTTGAACGGATTTCAACTGTTAGCAATTTAAGAACAAATTTCTAATGTGGAAGATTGGGCTATGCCGCAACCACAGAGCATACTTATCACTTCACTTGAACAGATTTCAACAATCAATAGTTGATGAGTTTTAAACTCATCTATTTTTAATCCATTTTTTTGTCATGTTTTTAATAGTTTTAGATCTATTTTTATGTCAAATTATGAAATATTCACCAACTTTGTGTTTGGCAGGTATTAATTGAAAAATGAGAGAAAACAATCAGAAAAGAAGCAAAGTAATGGAAAATGCAGCAATCTTTGTCGCGACATAGTTTTTGTATGTCACGACAAAAATTTAAGCATACCAAAGGAACTATGTCGTAGCCAGCAATTAAATATCGCATAAGTAAGCAAAACTCAGAAATTTGAAAGAGTAGTTACGTCACGACAAAGAGTTTTGTCGGCGATGTGTGAAAAGATTATAAAGAAAACTTTCCCGCGGCGGTCTGCTCTATCGCGACAATGATCGAGCGGAGTAAAGGAGGTACGTGTCGGCGACAATATTTCTTATGTCGCAACATAAAAAGCTGAAGACTAACAGATGAACTTTGTCGCGACAGGAAGTAGTCTATCGCTACAAAAATTGCTAAGATTACAACACAAGTCAGCCGAGACAAGTGTTTTTATGTTGCGACAAAGTTTTCAGAACCAAACCATCTCAAGGAGAATTTGCAGCCACTTAACAAAGTCCATGTCGCGACATAATATTCGAGAATTCACAACTAAGAGCAACAAAATCTCTATCTGACCAAAAGATTATTTACGTCGCAACAAACTTAAAACATGAAGGTAGATCCTGCATGCGACAAGAAGTTGAAGAGCAAAACAAGAGGAGTAATTCAAGAAAATTCATGTTGGGTACAGTAAGTGAAACTGAAAATCATTTATGCGCGACAAAGAAATTTTTAAATCACGACAATAAAAGATATGGAATAATAGAATTCTGTCACGATAGAGTAAAATTAGATCATGACAAAATTGAAAGAGCGAGATTAGCCAAGGAAAATAATGCCATAGCAAAGATTTCTATATACATGACACACGCATTTCAATGACGTGAGAATTAGAAAGAAAAGTCTGTCACGACCCGAGGTTTCTTGTCAGCGACGAAGTTATAAGGACTTCGAAGAAATCCTGCGCGATAGAGTTGACAAGTGAAGAAAGAAAATGTTTGTATTGACAAGAAGAGAAAGAATGTAGCGACAGTTCGAGCGAGAGGAAATGAAAAGTTGGTTTACAGAGCAAATTTAGTGTCTCGACACGGATATCTATGTCGCGACAAGAACAAGGCGCTAAATAAAATCTATGTGCGACATTATCAAAATCTGTCCTTGACGAATCGAACAAGCGGAGAGCAGGTGGTGATAGAAAACAACGGAGCTCTGACGGAGGCGGCGACAAGACGATAACTATGTGACATGGCTTTCTCTATCCACGACGGAAAGGCGACCAATTTAGGCGGAATTTTGGGGATCCGCAGCGCAGTGTAGAGTGGGGCCCAACATTGGAAATTCTATAAATAGACGTATCTAGGGCATTGTCTTGACTTCCAGCAACTCCCGGACTTCTAGGTAGTTGAAGACTCTTGTATATATATATTTATTTATTATTTTATTTTCCATTTTAGTAGAGTTAGTTTCAGTAGAGTTTCAATGTAGATTTTAGTTGGTATTCTTTTAGATTTTACGGGTTGGGTATTGAACTAAAGTGCGACAGGTTGGTATTTCTTTACAAAATCATCTTTCTCATTCTTGTATGATTTAAACAAGGATGGAATGTTTAAGGTTCATTTATTTCGGGTTCGTTTATGATTTCAATGAATTTTCGTCCAGTTAATAGCGATATGAGTGAAGCGGGTTTAGTTGGACTCTGCTTTGGAAATGGAGTCAATGATAGTCATTTATGCTCAAAATTGGAAGAAGCGCCTTAATTAGAATTCTTGATTGTTTAATGGTATTGTTTTTTGAATTGTTGTTCTTAGTGCCAAATAAGTGTACATGTTTCAGATCTTATCATCTAGATGCCAAGCATGTGATTGACTGCGGGATGGAAATCCGAAGAATCGCCGAATAGTTCTTTGTTGGATGATGAACTCAATTAATGACCCCAATCGAGGATCATTTGTATCTTTCGTGATGTTCCATGAAACGTTGTGTTTATTATCTGGATCGATGATAAACGATGTATTAGATCTGTGTATAATGTCTTTATGAATATTATCATCTTGACTCAATATTCACGTGGTAATAACGTTGTGATGGTATGATGCCACATGGCATCATCGCCGCGCTGAAGAGCGCTGCCAACATTATAGTGCGACATCAAACGCGACCGTTTCTATCGAAAGAACTTCTGGTTGTCGCGGAAATTCTGCTCAGAAGGTTGATTTATAAAGCGTCGTTCTATGTTGCGACACAAGGCCTCCTGCATTATCCCGAACCAATCGCGAAACCGCGCCCGCGATCGCGACACGGTGCCGAGTTCTCAGCGACAGAGAACCACAATACCGCGACATTCGCCAGTCGGCCCCAACCCTTTCGCGACCACGAAAATCCTATCTGACATAGGGTGAGAATTTATTACGCATCTATTTGCTCGCGCGCAAGCTTGTCGTGTAACACCCTAAATTATACCCTGACAGTTTATAACATGTTTGGGTATAATAAAATAATCTTATATTTTCCGAAATAAAATAATGCTACAAAAAATAAAATAAGCAAAACCGAAATTAATACAAAGTCAAGGTAGAGTGGTAAATTACCAATTAAGGACTAATGACATAAGAACAAAAAATTGTATGCCAAAGTAGGAATTTGAATAAGTGAAAGTGAAAATAGAAGGGAGTTTGGGGACCAAAAATTCAAAAAGGAAAAATATTAAAATCAAATAAGGATAAGACCAAAATAAATATCTCATTTTAGTCTTTGGGAATAGGCAAAAACGGATAGGGAGAAAAGAAGAGAGAAGAGAAGGGAAGAAGAAGAAGAAGAGGAGAAGAAGAAGAAGAGGAGAAGAGAAGGATCAAAGGTATGGAAAAGTATGGATTTTTGTGTATGGAACTTGTATGGAAACTATGATTTTGGTATGGATTATTGGACTTTTGGACTTTTGTATGGAATTGTTTGATGAAGAAGAAACCATAAACCCATTTTTTTATGAATTTGGTTAAAGAGCGCACTTGGTATGTGGTTGTGTTTTGGACTTGGATTGGTTGATTGTAATCCTCAATTGAGGAATATTTGTATTAAGGAAATATTGGGGTTTTAGGGGAGATGCTGTTAAAATTTCTCCAACTTCGGACGGTCATAAGTTCTTCATCCGAACTCCATTTCAGATGTTCTTAGACTCTATGGAAAGCCCTTTGAGTCTAGAATCCATACATATATAGCTTGATAATATTGGAAATATTAGGTCCATAAATCATGAAAAATAGTAGGCCCTGCTGATTCTGCTCGTAGTCACTGTTCATGGGAAGCCTCCAACTTCAGATGGTCATAATTTCTTTGTCTGAACTCCGTTTGGGATGTTCTTGGACTCTATAGAAAGAACTTTGAGTCTAGAATCCATATATATATAGCTTGATAATATTGGAACTCATATTAGGTCCAGATATCATGAAAAATAGTAGCCCCTGCTGGTTCTGCTCGTAGTCACTGTTCATAGGAAGCCTTCAACTTCGGAAAGTCATAATTTCTTCGTCCGAACTCCATTTCGGATGTTCTTCAACTCTATGGAAATCCCTTTGAGTCTAAAATCCATAAATATATATTTTTATGAAATTGGAACTCATATTAGGTCTAGAAATCACAAAAAAATGCACGAGGCCACATTAGATATGCTCGTAACCAGTTCGCCGAAACCTTGACTTGAGGAGACGGTCATAATGTCTTCGTCCGAACTCCGTTTTGGATGTTCTTGAACTCTATGGAAAGCCCTTTAAGTCCAAAATCCATACATATATAGCTTGATGAAATTGGAATGATATTAAATAGCTCATAAGCATACATGGTAACCATAGTTATTCATGCATATAATGAAATATGAAAAATGCAAAGATACGAATAAATTATTGTAAATATCGCATATGATTACCGGATGACAATAATTATTCGGGGAATATATGAATAGGTACTAGACATAAAATACACATGGTTATGCACTTAGAACCTGATAGAGGGATAGATGGGCATGCCTACTAGGGAAAAACAAGTCTGCAACATACTGATCAGTTGGCCCCATTTGGGTCATTACAACGCCTTCAGGCCCTTATAGATAGTCATTGTCTCGTACAATGACAATAGCGCCTTCGAGCCCTTATAGATAGTCATTGTCTCGCACAATGATAACAACGCCTTTGGGCTCATATGGACCAGCATTTAAATGCAGTGGTACAGCGCCTTCGGACCCTTATAGTTTCCACTTTATCCCGTCCCAAAGTTTATCACGGGCATGAAACATAAAACAAATGACTTGAACATGATATATGAAATGATATGATATGATAACATAAGCATAGCACTGTGGCGCCGACCCGGCACCCGATGGGGTGTCAAGCGAGGGTGTCACACTTCAGGACTAGGACTCTTTAACCTTTTCTTTCGGGGCGACACACAGCCTTATTTTCTCATTCATATGCACAATTGCAGCAATAACAAAAATTCTTTTACATACACATTATCTACATTACCACCATAGTGGCATTCATTATATTCTATACACATATACTTGAGTCCCATTGTTGTACTATTACAATTTCACTATTACAAAACTATCATGTATACATCCACTTGAATCGAGAGATTGCGGAGCAGGTGCGGTGAGCACCTATCTAAGATGCTTTGTCTTTGCTGATGTGGGATGTCCTATCATCTTGCCTCAAAACACGTATACACGGATTAAAACCCGTGCTAAGCTTTAGGCTTAGTGGGAAAACATATACATGGACGACCAATAACATTGATCGTCGCAAGCTTATTCAAATGCTTTCATATGTCTTTTACCTGTTTCTAGTCTTTTTCATCTTTCAGTTCTATGACTTGGCCACATTCTATGTCTTATTACATGTATCATTTCTTATCTATTACCTATATCATGTCTAATTTCATGTAATGGCTACTGCATACATATTCATCTATTCATTTCTTACATATTTGTTTTTATCATATATTTTCTTATACGATCTTGTATTGTCAAATACTTTGCATTCTTGTTTTTCACTGACTATAGATTAGCGTGCGATGGTCGAGGAGACTCGTCTGTTTGTATTCACGATGCAATGTGATTTACGCGTTTAACAATATGATTCACTTTGACTGTAAATTGACATTCGCGACATGATAGGAAGTCTCGTCATGTTTGTCATTAAGTAACAATGTGATTTCGACAAGGGTATAATTCGCTGACTATAAGAATTGACATTCCGACATATTCGAGGGTCCGTCATGTTTGTTATTCAGTAGCAATGTGATTTCATGTACTTGCATATTTTTTCATATACTTCCATTTCATCTTGTACTATCATAGTGTACTTCCCTATATTTTCATCTTGTACTTTTCATATACTGTGCTTTCATATGCTTTTCATATACTTTATCTGTCATATACATTTCGTGTCATTGACACTTTATTTCTTGTACTTGTATACTTGTCATCACATTTTGTAACATGCACATAAACATGCAGAAGCGGATCTGAGGAAATAAACTGTATTTGCAGAAGAGTACAATCAACTGTGCGAGACATTAATCTCTGCTCTGTATATACCCGAAGGTATCATCCTTGCTGTGAGGCAGTGACCTATGCCATGTATGTGACCCCAGACGGGCGTATATACCCGAGTATCATCAGCATGAGGAGGCAGTGACCTATGCTAAGTAATTAAGCGGGATCTATGTCATCGACCAAGCAGGACATACGATATTTGTAGAATTGTATCTTTGCGACAGCTGTGTCCCTAGGCATGCCTATCTATCCCTCTACCGGGTTCGCGATTAATCCATTTTGTCACATTTTTACATTGCATATCTCATCTACATGAATAACTTCTTGAATTTATCATGTATGCTGATGAATATACACTATCATTTATTTAAATGCATAATACCTTCTCATTTGTAACCCGTATTATTTGTTCTCATTTCTTTACAATACGTATATTCATATCTTTTTCTATCATTAATTTTGTCTTCATATCATATGGCCAATCCCTATCATATCATGAATGCATCTATGCCTCTTGTATTGTGATTCCATATATATCGTTATCTATTCATATCCCTTTATATCATTTATGCATCATATCCTTTATGCGTTTCTATCATGATTTAGCTATTCCTGTACTTTCTCCTTTCTATCATGTATGCTTTACTCATTCATGTGTTCTATCATGTTCCATCCCTGATTCGTTTAATGTATGACAATCATATATCATCATCATATACTCTTATATTCATATCATGTCATCTACTTGTAACATCTTATATCTTGTTAACTTATATCTTCCTGTACTTTATCAGACTATCATATCTTATGACCTATACATATCCATTCCTATACTTGTACGTTTTTCTTGTTCTTTATCAAACTTTCCTATCTCCCATAGGATTACAGAACAGAGACTCTTCCTTTGATACCTGTAGGTACTTTTCTTATCTATATTCCTTTACATATCAAATCTACATATGTTGCTATTTCTTGTTCATATCTACATCCTTTCTTACCATGTATTCAACTAACTTTAATAAGCGATTAGTACACTTGGTATCACCGTCAATTTTCAGACAAGATGTGGGCACCAAATGACATTAAATAGAATATGGTTAGATTCTAGACTCAATGATATTTCCATAGAGTTCAAGAACACCCTAATCGGAGTTCAGATGAAGAAGTTATGACCTTCCGAAGTGGGAGGTCTCACATGAATAACCAGCCTTACCCGGCTAGCTCTACCCAACCAGTCTTTCCCGATTACTCCTTTTCGGCCAGCTCCAGTACCCAATGCCCTCCTAAAGAATATTGATAGAACCTTGACTCAATGAGATTCCCATAGAGTTCAAGAACAACCGAATCGGAGTTCGGACGAAGAAGTTATGACCTTCCGAAGTTGGAGGTCTCACATGAATAACCAGCCTTACCCGGCTAGCTCTACCCGACCAGTCTTGCCCGATCACTCCTTTCCGGCCGCTCAGTACCCAATACGAGTCTAAAGAAATGACTGTAATCTTGACTCAATGAATTTCCATAGAGTCAAAGAACACCATCGGATTCGGATGAAAGTTATGACCTTAGAAGTTGGAGGTCACGCAGATCCCGGCTGGCGACCCTAGCATGCCGGCTAGCCCTAACCGCTAGCCGGCTGGCTGCCATCGCGGATGTATGCTCACAGATTACCCTAACCACCGGCTGACCCTAGCCCAGGGTGGCCTGCTTGCCGGGTGACCACTGGCAGCCCGGTGGAGCTAACCTTGAGTTGGCCCACTAATGGCGTGCCTTTCCATTTATATTATTCAGGGTAAATGGACCATAACTTGGGCTACCAAGGTCCGAATTGGGAAATTCAAAATCCTAACATCAAGTTCACTGATGTGAGTCTGAATTTGAAGGACTCACTGCAGATTCCCATATTTCTTATCCAAAAACTGATTACTAGATGACCCGGCCTAGCATAGGATCAGATAGGGTAGCTTCGGCAGTTCAAAATGCAACCCAAGCATTTCCCAAAAACACATATATATAGGAGTCTTAGAGTTCTTCTCAACTCAACCCTAACAAGAAATGAGTTTGGGAGTTTCCAATTAACCCATACACAAATAGAGGGTTCCAAACCATGTATCCATACTCTATACCAAAACTAGACAATTCCATACACCTTGATCTTCTTTTTCCTTAAAGTGTTTCTTCCTCCTTCTCTTGCTTCTTCTTCCTCTTGTTTTTCTTTTCTCTTTCTCAAGACCAAAATCGATATTTCTTTGGTCTTATAGTTGAATCTTATCATGTTGAGTTAAGCCATGTTTTGAAACATCATTTACTTTAGGTCCCTCCATTTCTCTCTTATTCTTACTTTAACTTATGCATATTCCTACTTTGGCATATGACATTATTAAATTATGACCCTTGGGTCTGATTTAGTAAATTATTAATTTACCATGACTTTTGAATTAATACGGTTTCTTGATTATATTATTTTTTTATCTTTATTTTTATTTTCGGAAAAATATACTTTTACTTTCATTATACCCTAAACATGTTATAAAACTGTTAGAGCATAATTTGGGTGTTACAAGCACCGCTATGGGATGACAAGTATCTTGTGACAAGAACATGAAACAAAGTGTAAAATGATAAGAAATGAAACATGGTATGATAAGTAAATATATAAGCATGTTTAAATGATATGATATGTTAGATGTGTATGCTGTGTATAGAAGTGTGATGACCACTTATTAGAGGTCATCCATATGTATTAATTCACTAAGCTATAAGCAGCCGCAATTAGAGTACAGGAGAAGCAAAAGCGATAAGTCGGACCTCCCGCCAGCTGACAAGGCGGTACACTACTAGGTGCCACTAAAGACCTTTTGGTCTATTTTTGTATATGTTTGTTTTTGCCAAACAATGTAAATATTGTAAATATTGAACACTTCCATATATCAGAGCTGTATATATTTTTGTAATCAAGTGCTACAAATAGCTGAGATAAATATTTAAAATTATATGAATGAACAAGCTTAAAGGTTATAAGTTTATAAAAAAAAAAAAATGACACCCTAAGCCCATTGCAGGTAATGAGAGTTTGGGCGTCACAGTTTAAATATTATCAGCCTAGGTTTAGGCATTTAAGACAAGTTTTAAACCTTTAGATAGATTATAAGATAAACATGCATATGTTAAGTAATGTGTTGACCTGCGATGTGGAAAAGATTCGATGGTAAAGGAATTTCGGATGTATTCCACTGAAGAGTTACTAGGTATTTGCCAGAGGGAGGTGGACTTATCCATAGAAATTGTGCTAGAATAGCCCATGTCACAGGCACCCGCCTGGATAAACTCTAGTAGAGTTGAAGGAGTTAAGGTTCATCTGAGCTTGTAGATAAAGGTTTATGCGACCTAGTGTTTCGCCTTAGGAATTTTTTTGTTTTTCTTTGTGAAAAGAAAGATGACCTCTACGGATGTGCATCGATTATTGGCGAATCAATAAAGGTGACAGTGAGAAAAACAAATTACCCATTTAAGAGAGTATTGAATCTTTTCATCATAGTTGAAAGGAGCGGGTGTCTTTGAAGATCGACGCGATACGGATATCGATTGAGTAAAGGAAGTAGATGTACCAAAGACCGCATTTAGAACCCGATATGGCCATTATGAGTTTTTGGTAATGCCATTAGGGTTGACTAATGCACTGGCAGCATTCATGGATTTAATGAATAGGGTATTCCGACCCTATGTGGATCAGTTTGTAGTGGTCTTTATTGATGGCATCCTGGTGTATTCTAAGGATGCACAGGAACATGAACAACATTTGAAAATAGTCCTGCAGACACTAAGAGAAAAAAAGTTATATGCTAAGCTCAGCAAATGTGATTTTTAGCTAAAGGAAGTTTCCTTCTTAAGCTATATTGTGTTAGTGAGAAGGGCATGAGTTTGCCTACGAAGATTGGGGTATTTGTGGTGGAAACCACCTCGAAATGTAGGGTGAGGAAGTTTCTATAGGCCTTGATTAGTGCTCAAAAGTGCTATTTTGAACCACATTAGGGTTTTGAGCACTTTGTCAATACTAATCAAGTAATTAACTTAATTGCCACATTAAAGGTCCGGTTATCTTCTTGATCGCATTTTGTGGCTATTTTTATTGTTTTTGCAAGATAATCAGGCCAAAATTATCCAGTCAATTCAAACCTGAAGAACCAGTTGAACTCATCGTTGCGAATCGGATCTAGAAGGAAGAAGAGCAAAAAGTGAAAAAATGGAGCAACTGCGGGGAATTTTGCGGGGTTATGCTCTTTGTTGAGTTCACATACTTGTTAAACTCACGAGCCTTTTTTACCTTTTGACTCTTTTGTCCTTTTTTGGTTTGCTTCCCATTTACCCTCTATGTAATAGTGATAGTTCATGTAATTTGGTAATTTTGCTTCTCTGGTAGCTATATAAGCCATTTGTACACATTATGAGAGACTTTTTGTCCGATGAATAAATTTTTGGCGCCTTGTGACAGTTTTTCCGTACTTTATTTTCTCCCCTTTTTTTTCATTTTCTTTCATTTTCTCGGCTACCAAACACTCCTTGAGGATGACAATTCAAGGGATGGTTGGCTAAAACCCCTTCATCCTTGAAGAGGAGGGCTACTGGGCTTTGGAATTGAGGTAAAATTTTGGTTCTCTCGTTTTTAACGCAAGCAGTTATTAGCATGTATGTTTCTATCTTTCAATCTATGTTTAAATCTTCTTGAGATGCCTTGATTGACCAGTATTTGACAATCTTTTTGGGTTTAGTGGATGTTTATTGCTAGATTCACTGAGATTCGGTTAGTTGTCTTCTATGAGTCAACGTAGGAATTAGATCGGGGAGACGTGTTTTCCTTTGTCAAAGGAGCATTTATCTTTCAAATAAATGCCTATTTCAAAAGAAAAATTGTTAGGGTTCATATTTTAAAAGCCAAATGAAGATCGATTCGGAAATGACTATAGGTCATCCTCCCCAACGAGAAAAGGACCCGGAACCTCAATTTACCTTAGGATCTTAAGCCCAGTACGCGATGCTTAGTATTCTTTTTCTTATTTTTCTTCATTTTATTTTCAGCCTGCAAACCACCATACACTACTGTTTTTATCAAACCTAAAAATCCAAACTAAAATTCACCTTTTGAGCTCCTTTTGTAAATCATTTATTGCAAGAAAACCCATCCACTGAGTTTGACCTAGAGCCCTTTATCTTTGCAGTAGCTGAGCTCTGATGATAGAAGGTTTAGGTTTATAAATTTTGTTGGTTTGGAAGCTACCTAGCTACACGTTTACATGCGAATCAAATGGCATCGTTGCCGAGGATGGTGCCTAAGTGCAAATGATGACTTGATGAACACTTGTGATCCTCATCACAAGTCCTGGTGAATTTCTTTTATCATTTTTTTCTGTATATATTTTATTGTTAGTCTTCTTAGTTTCAATTCACATTTTATTTTTTTTAGGTAACACTAACCTTTTAGGTAGGATTGTTTCTTGGTCGTTGGGTGTTTGCCCTGTTTTTGCTGCAGGAATCCATGTTTCAGTGGATTAGAAATCCAGAAGGCAGGTTGATTAAAGTCAATATTCTTCAGGAGCCCAATTCTGAATTGAATATTAGTTTGAGGCTAATGGAACATCTAGAGGAAGAACAACACGATCAGTACCCAGTGGAGAGAAATCCTAATACATATAGGTCCACGAGGGACTAAAGAAACCCTCCACGGATGAGTCATGCCCCTCATCACATGGTAGCTCCAAAAATGCACACCATATGGAAATGCTTACACTTCGTTAGAACCACCTAAATCACTCATGAGACGATATGCACCTGCTTCTCATGTATCCTTGACTCCTCTGACCCTCGACCACCACCAATCAACCTCTCTGATTGAACAAGCCATTACGAACCTTACCAATTTGGTGGGTGACGTTGTGGAAAGCGGGCATTTAATGCCCAATTAAGTCAAATAATTCATCTTGTGGAGAACTGTGAACCAAAAATTAGATGGAAGCCCAGTGAAGTGTCGAAATTTGAGAACTGCAAATCAATTTCTAGGCTTACTTGTCGGGGTATGTTTATCGGAGGAAAGTGCTTGATTGACATTACAGTGGAGAGCATTATGAAACGCTTGGCTACAAGAAGAGTGATAGAGCTGCTGCAGAATTTTCTGAAGGTTATACGAGATCCTCAACTCGTGGTGTGTTTGTCAGCCGGAAAGACTCTGATCTTTGATGAGGAGGCGGTGGAAAAGGTCATGAAGTGGGAGGCTGAGCACAATTTATTTCTGCCCTCTCTTGACCCGGTGTATACCGATTGTATATCTGCTGCGGCATAACCTATACCTGAGAAGCACTTGCTCCTGTGCTTTGAAGCTAGGGCATCCCACCTTCCTTGCCTATCACGTATTTTGGAAGTTAGTGGCCTCTGTTCGGACCTTCGCCACCATAAAAACATTGTAGTTGCTCACCTTTGCATGGCTGCAGTGGTTTGGAGTCTTGGTTGGTTAGAAGCACACCCTCAGTAATTCCACTGACTCCACCAATTCAATAGTGTAAAGGCTAGGCGGTTTGAGGCTGGAGTCTCCCTTTTGTTTTGATTTTCTTATTTCATTTGTTTTATTTTGATTTATTTAATTTTTCTTTTAGATTCTCTCTATTTTAAGTTAATCTTTGTTTCTAGCTTACTTGCTTTCAATTTTTGCATTTTTAATTTTTTTCTGTTGTTTATTTTTCGGTTTGGAGTCGAATGTTTGTAGCGAGGAGTCGAAGCTCACCGATGAGCTAGCTTGTGCAACCTTCACAAATTTTGCGGCTGCGTTCGCGCTTTGCGGGGTACAGGTCTGAGTACCTCAGGTGCAATTTTCGCAACCACCCTTCTTGATGTACTTAATCGTACGGGATGCAGAAATTCCTTGAGTTGCCAATTTTGTGACTCAGGCACTATTTTGTTTCACCCATAACTTTCTCATCCAAACTCCGTTTTAGGTGTTCTTGGTACCGTTGGAAAACTTAGAGAGTGTATAATATAAATCAAGCCAGAAAGAACACTTTTGAAACTTTGATAAAGGCATAATTTTAAAAATTCTCCAACTGGTCACTTTTTTCCTCTCTTTTCTTCTTCCAACTTGTTCATTTGAAGCCCAAATAGAGTGAAAAAGGCCTAGTCGAAACTTCTTGAAGTATCTATCCAAAAATAAGGTATATCTCATCAAGGAGAGTAACACTTTCTTCCTAAATTTCCAATCCAAGCCCCCATTGCAGATGATGAGACATTTGGTTGGGAGAGTTAGCGAAGGAAGTGGAATTTATTACAATGTATGTTTCCATTTTAGGCAAGCCCTATTTTATTTAAGTTTAATGACTTGCTATTGGAGTTTCCTTTGTATAGTTGTTTATTTTGTTTGTGGTTATTGGATTTGTTTTTGAAAAGCTGAAAATAAAGTCATTTTTTTTATATATAATACACACTTTACAGCTTGCACTTTTAGTTTTCAAAAATTACACCCATATTTTTTTTGTGTCTTGCCTAGCCTGCAGTTTGAAAAATTGAAACTTTGTCCAATTATGTTGATGTTAGATTGATTCCATGCCTAGTTGAGTGGATGATTAGTTGAATTCTTGTTGCTTTCAACCTTTTTCTTCCACCTCTAGCTAACCACACACTGTGCACATTAGGTTTCAGCAATGGTGAAGGCTGCTAACCTCTAAACTTTAAAACCTAGTTTGAATTGATACCTTTAATAGGTTAAGGAACCCCATGAAGAAGACGATGTGTCTTAAAATAAAAGAAGAGAAAAAAACAAAAGAAAAAGAAAAGGAAGAAAATTGCAGCACTTTGCCTTGAAACCCGAGCACGATCTGAGGGGTATATGGCGAAAGTCTTTAAAGCCCGGTGTCTTAAGCCAACTGGTTGGGAGTCACCGACTTTGTGCTCGCTACATGAGTGGATGGGTGAGGTTTAGCAAGTTATAGGTGCTAGAGTCTCGAAATCATTCGAAGTCCGGGGTGAAACCTAAAGAGTTAGTGGTCGAAAGATCCTTATGACTTGGTGCCCTAAGCCTTAATTGGTTGGGAGTCATTGGTAGATCCCCGTTACATGGACTTTGGTAAAGTCGATTCCTGACGTGCACCTCTACCCGGCCTGAAAAGAGGTTGTGGAATAGAGTGGGTCTGATCTATTTAGGTTAGTTGGTGTCTAGGTGGAGCGATGGCTTGGTTGGGGGAGAGTGCGATTTAGCGGTTGTTATTTGAGAATTGTTAAACAAGCACTTAGGTTACGGTGGAAGTCTACAGTTGATTCACGAAACTCTTGATACTGATTGTATAGCATTCATTCTCTACAGGGTTATTGGGCAAGGGTTCGATGATTCCTTCGAGGTTAGGCATTACTCATTCACAACCTTTAAATATCATTTTTTGTGAACATAATTTTGATTTATTTTTATTTTGCTCTCTTTCTTTCATTCTTGGGGACTAGCAATGTGTAGGTTAAGTGTGATTAGTGCTCGAAGTGCTATTTTGAACCTTTGTTTATTGGAGGTTTTGAGCGCTTTTTGTGTTCTAATCAGCGTAATTAACTAGATTTGGCACATTAAGGTCCAGCTATACTACCCGATCATTTTTGTGGCTATTTTTCTGGTTTTGCAAGATAATGGGGCCAAAATTGTTGGAGTCCAATTCAAACAGAACAGAGTTAGACTCATCATTGTAGATAAGATCCCAGAAGGAAATAAGAGCAAAAAAGTGAAAAAAATGGAGCACTGCAAGAATTTTGTAGGGTTGCGAAAATTTCGCAGGTTGCGAAATTTCACATCTTATGAAAAGCTTTTTTTTTTATGCCACTAATCAAGTTCTTGCCACTATTCACTTTCCTGCGCCTTTTTACCTTTTTGACTCTTTTGTCACTTTTTGGTTTGCTTCCCATTTAACCCTCTATGTAATAGTGATAGTTCATGTAATTTGGTAATTTTGCTTCTCTTGGTGGCTATATAAGCCATTTGTACACACTGTAAGGGAAGACTTTTTGTCCAGTGAATACATTTTTAGCGCTCACATCCAATTTTTCCCGTTGCTTTTATTTTCTCCCCTTTTCTTTCATTTTCTTGGATTCCAAACACCCCTTGAGGATGACAACTCAAGGGATGGTTGACTAAAACCCCTTCATCCTTGAAGAGGAGGGCTACTGGGCTTTGGAATTGAGGTAAAATTTTGGTTCTCTCATTTTTAACGCAAGCAATTATTATCATTTATGTTTCTATCTTTCAATCTAGGTTTAAATCCTCTTGAGATTCCTTGATTGACCAGTATTTGACAATCTTTTTGGGTTCGGTGAATTAACATGACTAGATTCAACCCGGGGTCGGTTCAGATTGTCTTTATGAGTCAGCGTAGGAGTAGATCGGGGACACGTTTTCCAGCGTCGAGGGAGCATTTGTGCTGATGATGCTTTGTTTCAAAAGGAAAATTGTTAGTGTTCATATTTTAAAAGCCAAATAAAGATCCGGTTCGAGAAATGACTATAGGTCATCCTCCCCAACACGAGGAAAAGGACCCGAGAACCTCGAATTTACCTTAGGATCTTAAACCCGATGCTTCAAGGAGTTCTTTTTCTTATTTTTCTTCATTTTATTTTCGGCACATAAACCACCATACCTCTTGTTTTATCAAACGTCCAAACTAAAATTCACCTTTTTGAGCTCACTGTAAATCATTTGTGCAAGAAACCGTACGAGTTAAACCCTAGAGCTACTATCTTTATGATGACTAGAGCTACATGATAGAAAGATTTAGAGTTTATAAATTTTGTTGTTTCGGAAGAAATTTTGCCTAGCTACTGCGTTTCGTGCGAATCGAACTGAGAGGTTATTATAGAAAGATTTGTGAGAGGCACTACGTCACCCAGCTTCTCCGCTCTGAGATTACTCGGGGAAAGGAATAAAGTTTGAGAGGACAGATAAATGTCAGAATAGTTTTGAAGAGTTGAAAGGGATGTTGGTTGAAACTACCCGGTGTTGTGACCTACGCCGGAAAGAGTATACGCGTATAGTGATGCTTAGGCATTGGTTTGGGATGCGTATTAATGCAAGATAAGGAAAGTGTTGGCTTATCGCGTCCGAACGATTGAAGCCACATGAACAGAATTATCCCACTCATGACCTAGAGTTGGATGCGGTAGTGTTTGCTTTGAAAAATATGGCAACACTACTTATATGGGGAAAAGTGTAGAATTTACACTGATCATAAGAGTCTCAAGTACTTGCTAACACAGAAAGAGTTAAATTTGAGACAATGGAGGTGGGTAGAGTTATTCAAAGATTATGACTACATCATAGACTACCACCTCGGAAAGGCTAATGTAGTAGTTGATGCTTTAAGACGAAAGACAATGGTAGCAATGTCACTACAGTTTAGTGATTGGAGACTAGAAAATGATGGAGCTATGTCATCTCAACTAGAAGCGCAACCCGTTTTAAAGCAAATGATTGTAGATGCGCAGAAAAATGATGAAGAGCTACAGAAAAAAGTTACATATGGTTAGAGATGGTGACGAGACCAAGTTTTCAATGAAAGAAGCTGGAAGTTTTTATTTCCAGAACATATTATGTGTGCCATATGATAAAGAGCTAAAGAAAAAGTTGCTATTTGAGGCCCATAATACTGTATTTACCATGCATCCTAGAGGTAATAAGATGTACTAGGACTTGACTTGAGTTTATTAGTGAAATGAATGAAAAGAGATGTGGCTGCGTATGTGTCTAAGTGTTTGGCGATGTTAGCAAGTCAAAGTGGAACCTGTGCTGTGAGTTTGTTAAATCCCCTTCCAATTCCCCAATGGAAGTGGGATAACATTACCATGGATTTTGTGTCAGGTTTTGTAAAGACCAAATGATGTATATGTGAAAATATGGCCAAGGGAGTGAATGTGGTAAATTCTCAAAAACTGATTTGAAACAAAAGTAAGTGTACTCAGCTGAGAAATGAAAAGAAGTATTACCAACTTATCGACCTTTCCGCAGAGTGCGCGGTCATACAAGTAATAAGTGAACTCTAGAGTCAGGATGTATCGATACCGTGGGTCAGTGGTTCTACCTCTTCATTAAATTAATCACCGTTAAGACTATTCATATCTCGTGAATAAAATAGATCAATAGTAAAATCAATTTCAGTTAAATAAAACCAGTTTCAGATAATCATCAAGATCTCTTAAATCATTAACTCTTGATGGGGGTGAGTCCACTAGATCGGGTGTATTCATAGTGCATTTCTGAAACCTGTGTCAGGTCGAATATGTTAATCCACAGATATAAGATTGTTACAGTTTCTCTGCGATCTATCAACATATATTCCACACAGATAATGTTAAATATTCTTTGTCAATTGTCTTCTGGGATTGTTGTTTTATTTTTCATTACTTGTATTTCTACGGAATTCACACCGTAGTGAAATAAAATATTCTCATTATGCAAGTGAGTCTCTCAGTCTTCGATCTATATTTCTATCTACCAGTTAGATCTTTGCTAACGGGATCAAGTCCTTTCATCGAACTAAGGAAAACCTCACGATCAACTAAATTGATACATCATCAATTAATCCTCACACCATGAGTAAATTAATGATCTATCAAAGTTATTTTGAGTTCATTAGTTCAAGATATTAGTCTAACATACCCCTGAGATTCTGGCTCTTTACTCTCAGGAATCTCCATCTTTGTGTCACTCAGAGGGCCTCCTAGAAATCAAAACAAAGATACAGCTCTTTTCTAGGTATAAGCTACTAATATTCCAAACAGTTTATTATATGAACAATACCAATTATATAAATTCAGTATTCAAACCCACAAAATAACTGAAAAACTGCAAATCTGAATGTTCAATAATTAAACCCCAACCCTAAAGGGTGTTTAATGTTCCATTACTTGATTCTAATCATCACCAATCAAACAAAAAGTAAGAAAATGAAGAAAGAAATCCAAGAGACAAGAAGAAAAATCAGATTTGAGCTTAAATCTTCGCCTCAACGATAAATAAGTGAATATACAGTACGGCAAAGAAATCTCTTTAATAGAAATAAAAAATATGCTCTAAAACTACTCTAAGATCTATTAAAAATAAAAATCTGCAGCAAAAACTAAGAAAATGGGCAGTTTAGAGAGAGAAAACCCATGAGAGAAAATCCAGATTTTTAGCTTCAATCTTTGTCTGAACCTTAGTGAAATCTGAATCTCTGTTATACAGCACCGAAATCTCTTCAATAGAAATAAAAATATGCTCTAAAACTACTATAAAATCTAAAACAAATCAAAATCTGCTTGAAAAGCTGGAAATGGCGGTTAGAGAGAAACCCCATGAGAGAGGCTCTCAATCTTCCCATTGCCCTCTTTACCTAAAAGCAGTATATATATGGTCCTAGGGTGAAATGGGCTTGGGAATTAGGTCAAAATATCAATTTTCGGCCTTTTAGGTTCTCATTTTTGGTTGCAAAGCATGACAAGCTAGTCGCCACATTTTTTTTGTAGTCGCGACCAAGTTTTCACTAAGATCATGACACAACTGCGATCGCGACCAAGTTTTAAATCGCGACCAAATTTTCTGGTTGCAACACAATTTTCTAGTCGCGACTAAGTTTGCAGACTGACAACTTGTTTTCTTCTCAACATCGGGACCATAACTTCTTCATTTAACTTTCCGGATTTGGCGTGTAGTACTCGTTGGAAAGCTCTTTGAATGTAGAGAATGCAAACATGGGAAATTTGAACCATTTGATGTTCCATATGGTACAAGAAAATTTATCTTCAGTGGCCTTCAGTGAGACTCTCGGTTGACTCTTCTTTGAAATATCTTAACAATTTCTTGCCAATCACTTGCTTTTCATCGATAATCCTACAAAACCAGAAGTTTAGAGGAAATTTTATGAGTTTTACATGAATATGGATATAAAATGCACAAAAATAGCATATGAAATGAACTCAAAGCAGAGATGAGTTTTGTACTAAATAAGCTCACCCCAAACTTGAAGTTTTGCTTGTCCTCCAAGCAAAGAAAAGAAAGAAGTTGCTTGTCCCCCGAGCAATGGAAGAGAAGAGTTCATTTCACCCCTTTTATTTAGCAAAGGCGAGTAATCAATCTTTGCAAGGGTATGTGATATGTGTCTCAAGAATTACCCTTACAAGGAATATAGAGAATATGATCAAGATAATTTATTCATTTTAATAGTGGTGTCATAATAGACAAATTTAGATCATGGTTCTCACTAGTGTGTGTGTGTGTGGTCTTCCCCTATCAAACAATTGCAAGCTAGATGAGGTTTATGAGAATTGAGATAAATGCGGATCTCCTAAAATAATATATTTAGGTTTCATAGGCTTGTTGTTCTTATCACTCTCCACTAATGTAAGCACACACAACTCTCAAGATCAAGTAGTACGTATGAAAAGTAATGTAAGGTTTGGAGTAAGGGAGTAGTTGAGTAGTCATTTTTAGGCTAAAACACCCAAACATACATATTATTAAGCATTCTGACTCCTACTCCCATCCACGATTCTTACCTTGATAAATGACACTCTCAAATACCCCAAAATTTGTTTAGGTGCATCCTTCCATACTCCTCATATCACTTTTATGCATAAATTCTGCATTCTTTCAACAAACACCAAGAAGCCAGACAAGGTTATTAGAGTGGTGCAATGTCAAAACCCCCCTTAAGCTTTCTACCAACCCTTAGCGAGCTTTAAATCAATAGCTCCCAGACCAATTGGCCTTAGGGTACTAGGTGTTGAGACACCCCTTAGGATTTACTTGCTCTAGGGAAGGAAGGCTACGAGGCTAGACTCACTCCTCCTTGACTTTTTATTGTATTTTTGCTTCTTTTACACTTGATATTTTCTGTTTTTTTTTTTTTTGACAACCTCTTTTGATTTTCAACTTAACTCATTTCAACCAATTTGGAGTTATTTTTCCTATGGAAAAATAACTCCCTATTTCTCCTCACCACATTTCTCAGTGTGTTCAAATCCTCATGTTATGGGTGAGTTTGGTTCTTTATTGAGGATAGTGATGTATATAGGAAGGATTATTGGCTTCAAACTTTGGTTTTTTTATAAACAGAATTTTGGCTCTTTAAGGCTCAACATCTTGGTACTAGAGGAATATGCATATGCATATTAATAGGAGTTAACGAAAGCTACAATCTTTCCAAGGATAGCCCATATCATTTCTCAATTGTTGTATTTGCCTAGGATTTCGCCTTAGCGATAATAGAACAAGTTCTAGAACCTATGGAGATCCAAAATTAGATGGATTCTCATAAACCTTCTCTAAACTGCAAAAAGCGCTTTTCAAGGGTACTTAGTGACCCGTGCATGGATTTTGAGAAACCAATGACTAAATAGCCTATTAAAGAGATAACTCATTAAGCATTAAGTCCTATTATCTCTAATATTGTCCAAATGCCAAGGTTCATTTATGATCCATATTGACATCCATGAAAAGCGACTCAAGCAAACTCAATTAACTGATAAGCCTAACTAAAAACTATACCAAACTAAGATGTAAGTTAGGAAGCATCAAACAAAGTCATTATCCATAAAAGCACCGAGAAAATTTCATCCTCATAGTTGTCATTTTGCAACATGTGGGGTGTGACATGATAAAACTAACCAAAATAAACACCCCCCCGAGCTTTGGAGATGAACATTGTCCTAAATGTCTGTGATGAGCAAAGGAAGCAACAAAGTAAAGGGTAATAAAGAGAGTTGGGAAAGAGTAGAACTCCCTTTGTAGTCTTGGCCACTTTGAATAGGAACCTTGATTTTCAGACGTGACATTGCAATTGTACTACCCCTTGATACACTCTTTTGCTTTTGGAGCCATGAAAGTGGCTTTGGCATTTTCTCAAACACTTGAGTATTACCAACTTCCCTTCACCTCAAATGAGTAGGTTTTGATTCTTCAAAACCTCCTTCAATACATGCAAATCACTCCACAATCAACAATGATCCACAAAGAACCTAAAAACAAACAACCAAGCACAAAAAATTTTCTTCCATTGTAACTCCTCTTTGATGCTTGGAATGATGGATGGAAAATTGGGGTTCAACACAAGTAAGTTTGTGGGTTTGTGATGGGTTTGAAAGCTTGAAGATGATGGAGATGGATTGTGGAGGAATTTGATTTAGGATTTGAGTGGATGGGAGATGAATTTGAAAGTGGTTAGAAGTTACAAGGGTTGGAGGGAAGAGTATGGCAAGATAGGTATCAAAGTAGGAAGAAGAAAAATGGGTTTTAAAGGGTTAAAAGCCTCTGTTTTCGTGGCTTGTGGGGCTGGTCACATCGACAATTCTGCTTTCAGCACCTGTTTTTATCAACTTGTTATACTCATATCTCCTTCATTTTAGCTCGGAATTGGATGTAAAAGGACTCGTTGGAAAGCTCTTTCAATGTAGAATGTGCTCATAGTCTGAGGTGAACCATTTGGAGCCTCAATCAATACAGAAAAATCAGAATGTTCAATGCTGTCCAGTGTGATGATTTCTTGACTCCTTAGGTTCTCCTTTCTTTGTCTCTTGCCCATATCACTTACTATCCTTCAAAAGTCCTTCATGCTTATATATTATCTCAAAATTCCTCCAATAGCAACCCTTAATGCTTTCATTCATGCTTAAACTCATCTCTTGTCTTCAATTCTCCTCAAGCATGATCATGAACCTTCCAACTTTATATTTCAATTCAATTTGGTTCTTTTCATCTCAAAAACTTGAAATTTGATGAACATCTCCACTCCATTTTTTTTTCATACTTCAAGCACTATAATTACATCAGTCACTTTCCAATTTCTTGCCTTCGCTCTTGCAAACTAGTCATGACAACATGTTGAGCTTCAAACTTATATTGATAAACACTAATATGAAAAGTTAAAACAACTGTTGGAATTTTCATCCAGTGAGTAAAAAAAAATAATAACAAATAAAATAACTAAAAAAATAGAAAAAGAAAAGAATGGATGAATCCTTATTATAACTTGGGTTGCCTCAGTTTGCTCCGTTTTAGAGTCGGTAGGGCTCATTGGAAAAATACTCTTTGCTTCCATTTGACCAATCATTCATCTTGGAAAGCATTTCCTCTTCATAACCATTCAGCTCAAGGATGTTTTCTTTCAGACTTTGAAGAGGGGAAAGAAACTCAAAATCCCCTTTAATTATGGCTGGTGATTCAGCCACAATTTCTTCAAAATAGTCCCCTCTATGTGATGTAGATGTAAACACATTTATGTGGGGGGACTATTCAGACAATGCCCTTTGATTGAAACAAGCTGCGATTTTCTACATGGCTCTTTCTTGCTCAAAATTGAGAGTAATGGTTGGTGAAGATTGAACTTTAGCTTTCCTCCTCACCTGGCTCAAGATGAGCTCCCTTGTTGATGTCAATCCATGCTTGGCTTGAGGAAAGAAGTGGTCTTCTTAGTATAACAGAATTTTGTAGAGTCCCCTTCCAAGAAAATGCCTAAGTCACAAAATCATGGGGAAGGTAAATGTGTCAATCTTCACTTAAAATGTTTTCAATAGCCATTTACTTGACTTACTTAACTGGAATTTCGGTTTATCGATAATGACTCTTCATCATCTAAGTTGTTTAGGAGTGTCTTGTTCTCAATTTCTAGCTCATTTTCACCTTCTTCCACATATTTCAGGATAGGAAATTTCTGCACACTGCTCAAAGGAGTATCAATGCATTCATTGGGATTTGGCAAAGTGTTTTACTTTAGGAAGATCTAAGAATTTTTCCTTGAATGCTTGGACGAGTGTCCTATTTGAGCTTCTACATTTTCAATCTAGCATAGTGTTGACTTGGAAGGCATTTAAATCTAGGAAATTTCTGCTCATGCCCAGTTAATCATCTTCTTGTTCCCTTCCATGTAGATAAAAATGCGCTGTAACGAGGAGACAACTCTTCTTCCTCTGAAATGTGGGATTTGAGCACCCTTGATGAGCAATACTCCTTGTTCCATGAGTGAGTCATTGTGAATTCTTTGGATCAATTGATGAAGAAGTAGTTCAAGCTTGTAGCTATGGAGGCAAATCTATCTTCTATTAGATATTCCTCCTTAAGTACTGTAAATAAAAAGAAAAACAAAAAGAAAGTAAAGTCTGAAATAATAATAAAAAAAATTAACTAAGAAACAATTCACAACTAAAAGATAAAAATATAAATAAAATTGCCTAAATTAACAAGAATTACCCGTTCTTCAAAATGTCAACTTCCAATGAGAGAAAGTGAACCTTAATCCTAACCTTGACATAAAAACTTATGAACCAAATGATGTATATGTGAAAATATGGCCATGGGAGTAAATGTGGTAAATACTAAAAAACTGATTTGAAACAAAAGTAAGTGTACTCAAAAACTGAAATGAAAAGTATTACCAACACTCAACCCTTTCATAAATTACCGCCAGGTCATACAAGTAATAAAGTGAACTCTAGGAGTCCGGATATCGTACCCACGATGATTGGAGGTTCTCTCTAATTGGAATTTGATCACCCCAATTACAAGGACTCTTCACTATCTAGGCGATCAAATAGGATGTGGAATAAAATCAATTTAATTGAAATAAAAACTGATTTAAAACTAATCCTAAAAATCTACCAAATAAACAACTACTTAATTTAGCAAAGAGTATGAAGAGAGTCACTAGGGATGGGGATAATTATTCACAAAACAGTTTGCATTTCCTTGAAAGCACAACAATTGTGAGTTGAATGCTAGATTTGTCCAAGAGCAATGTAGTATAGCTTGGATTTCTCTTGGCACTATACATTTCACTATCTAACACACCCATATTCCTTTTCAGGACAAATGGGTCTAAATAGCTACTTGTAAAATTTGGCACTCTTTAAGATTTGATTGTTTTTCTTTTTCAATACTTCACAACCATTTCTTAGGACTGAAGAATTCTTACCCCCCCATAAACGAGGAAAAATGCAAGCCTTCTCATTGTAATTGGTATCTACGTCCCTTCAAATCTAATAAAATTTTCTATCTCCTTGATTAGATCTTTGCTAACGAGGATCAAGATCCTTTCATCAGACTAAGGAGAAACCTCGATCAACTAAATTGATTACATCATCTAATTAATCCTCACACCATGAGTAAGTGGTGATCTATCAAAGTAATTTTCCGAGTTCATTAGTTCCAAGATATTAGTCTAACATACCCCTAAGTTACCGCTCTTTACTCTCAGGAGTCTCCATCTTTGTGTCACTCAGAGGGCCTCCTAGAAATCAAAGCAAAGATACAGCTCTTTTCTCGGTATAAGCTATTAATATTCCAAACAGTTTATTATATGAACAATACCAATTATATAAATTCATATTCAAACCCACAAAATAATGAAAAGTATCAAATCGAATGTTCAATAATTATTAAACCCCAACCACAAGTGTTTAATGTTCCATTACTTTGAATTCCAATCATCACCAAAATCAAACAAAAAAGTAAGAAAAATGAAGAAAGAAATCAAGAGGCAGAAGAAAAATCGATTTGAGCTTAAATCTTCGCCTCAACGAGTAAATAAATTGAATATCACGTCTGACACAAAAATCTCTTCCAATAGAAAAAAAATCTGCTCTAAAACTACTCTAAGATCTATTAAAAATAAAATATGCAGTAAAAAACTAAGAAAATGGGCAGTTTAGAGAGAAAATCCAGATATTTAGCCCCGATCTTTATAAGACAGTAATACGGAATCTCTATTATCACAGCCTCAAATCTCTTGATAGAAATAAAAATGCTCTAAGACTACTATAAAATCTAAAACAAATCCAAAATCTGAAAAAGCTATGGAAAAATGGGCGGGTTTAGGAACCCCATGAGAGAGGCTCTCGATCTTCACATTGCCCTCTTTACTAAAGCAGTATATATATGGTCTAGAGGTGAAATGGGCTTGAAATTAGGTCAAAATATCAATGGCCTTTTTAGGATTTCTCGGCGTTTTTAGTGTAAAATAACAATGAGTCGCCACAATTTTTTTTAGGTCGTGACCAAGTTTCTGGTAGGTAACCTGATTTCTGATCGCGACCAGGTTTTTTGATCGCGACCAAGTTTTAAGTTCTCAGCTCTGATTTCCTAGTCGCGACTAAGTTTCTGGACAGCAACTTGTTTTTCTTCTCCAACTTGTCGGGGCCATAACTTCTTCATTTTAACTCGGATTTGGGCGTGTGAGTACTCGTTGGAAATCTCTTTGAATGTAGAATGCAGACATGGGGAAATTTGAACCATTTGATGTTCAGATAGATGCGAGAGAAAAATTTATCTTCCCGGTGGCGCTATTTGTGAGACTCTCGGTTGACTCTTCTTTTGGAAATATGTGCTCATTTCTTGCCAAATCGCGCTTTGTGTCGTGCCACAAACCAAGTTTAGAGGAAATTTTATGATTTTTACATGAATATGGATATAAAATGCACAAAATAGCATGTGAAATGAACTTAAAACATAGATGAGTTTTGTATTCATCAAGTTTCCCCCTCACACAACAAAAGCATGACTCTGTCGGGGTGATTGTTGATAAGCTCACAAAGTCGGCCCATTTTATACCAGTCAGGATGGACTATTCTATGGATCGACTAGCTGAGTTATATGTGGAGGAGATTGTACAATTGCATGGTGTACCGTTATGTATTGTGTCAGATAGAGATCCGCATTTTACATCAAGGTTTTGGAAGGAATTACAATCAACTTTGGGCACTAAGCTGAAGTTCAGTACAACATTCCATTCGCAAATAGATGGACAGTCAGAGAGGTTGATTCAAGTACTTGAAGATATGCTTCGAGCTTATGTCATGGAATTTTCGGGAAGTTGGGATAGGTATATTCCATTGATGGAATTTGCCTATAATAATAGTTTTCAGTCAAGCATTGGTATGGCACCATACGAGGTTTTGTATGGCCGGAAATGTAGAACTCCTGTGTGTTGAACAGAGTTAAATAAGCGTAAAGTGATTTGGTCGGACATGAGTGAAGATCTGAGGAAGAGAAAGTGCAGGTTATTCGGAAAAGGTTAAAGGCGGCTAGTGATTGAAAAAAATCTTATGCCGATTTGAAGAGGATAGACATTGCATATGAAGTGGGAGACAAGATCTTCTTGAAAGTATCGCCGTGGAGGAAAATTCTACGGTTTGGTAAAAAGGGAAAATTTAGTTCAAGGTTCATAGGGTCATATGAGGTTTTAGAACAAATTGACCCTATGGCTTATCGTTTGGCACTCCCTCCAGAATTGGCCAAATTACACAATGTGTTTCGTATTAATCGATCGCTTCGGAGATACCGCTGCGATGAAGTAGCACATACTACCGGTGCGACATGTGCAGTACAAGCATATTTGTCATATGATGAAGAGTAAAGCTAATGCGGCTTAGAAGTAAACGATTCTTGAGAACAAATAAAGTACCGTTAGTGAGAAGTGCTCGGCAACACCATAGCGGAAAGAAGCTACTTGGGGCAGAAGCAACTATGAGGAAACCTGATGTCATGACTCTTGAATCGGGTATGAATTTCGATAGTGAAGTGCTTTTAAAGAGAGAGGGAGAGTTGTAACACCCAAATTATACCCAGCAGGTTTTATAACATGTTTAGGTATAATAAAAATAAATTTATATTTTTCAGAATAAAAAATAATGCTAAAAATAAAATAAACAAAACCAGGAGTGTCTAGTCGAGGAGTAAATTGGTAAATTGTCAATTAAGGACCCAAATGACATAAGAACAAAAGATTGTATGCCAAAGTAGGAATTTGAATAAGTGGAAGTGCAAATAGAAGGGAGTTTGGGGACCAAAAATGCAAAAAGGAAAAATATTAAAATCAAATAAGGATAAGACCAAAATAAATATCTCATTTTGGTCTTTGAAAATAGACAAAAACGGATAGGGAGAAAAGAAGAGAGAAGAGAAGGGAAGAAGAAGAAGTAGAGGAGAAGAGAAGGAAGAAGAGAAGAATATCAAAGGTATGGAAAAGTATGGATTTTGTGTATGGAACTTGTATAAAACTATGATTTTGGTATTATTGGACTTTTGGACTTTTGTATGGAATTGTTTGATGACGAAGAAACCATAAACCCATTTTTTATTTTATGAATTTGGGTTTAAAAGAACCCTACTTGGTATATTGGTTGTGTTTTGGACTTGGGTTGGTTGATTGTAATCCTCAATTGAGGAATATTTGTATTAAGGAAATATTGGGGTTTTAAGGGAGATGCTGTTAAAATTTCTCCAACTTCGGACGGTCATAATTTCTTCATCCGAACTCCATTTCAGATGTTCTTAGAGACTCTATGGAAAGCCCTTTGAGTCTAGAATCCATCCATATATAGTTTGATAATATTGGAACTCATATTAGGTCCAGATATTAGCTTGGTAAACCTATTTGGTTATAATGATCACTTTGTTCATAGGAAGCCTCCAACCGGATGGTCCTAATTTCTTGATAGAACTCCGTTGCAAGTGTTCTTAGACTCTGTAAGAGCCCTTTGAGTCTGAGAATCCATTCATATATAGATTGATAATAATGCAGAACTCATATTAGATCTGAAATTGAAAAACAGTAGGCCTGTTGGTTGCATCGTAGTCCTTGTTCATAGGAAGCCTTCAACTTGACGGTCATAATTTCTTCATCGAACTGCGTTTAGGATGTTCTTGGACTTTCTATGGAAGAAGCCCTTTGAGTCTGAGAATCCATCCATATATAGTTTGAAGAAGTGGAACTCACAATAAGTCCAGAATTATGAAAAATAGTAGGCCTGCTTGGATATGCTCGTGGTCGTAGGAGCGCGAGCCGGACGTCGTAATTTCTTCGTCCGGCTCGTTTCGGATGTTCTTGGACTCTATGGAAAGCCCTTTGAGTCCAGAATCCATACATATATAGCTTGATGAAATTGGAATGATAGTAAATAGCTCATATGCATACATGGTAACCATAGTTATTCATACATATAATGAAATATGAAATATGCAAAGATACGAAGAAATGATTGTAAATATCGCATATGATTATCGGATGACAATAATTATTCAGGAATACGAGATATGTATTGAACATAAAATACACATAGATTGTCTGCTTAGAACCTAGTAGAGGGATAGATGGCCATGCCTATTAGGGAAAAACAAGTCTGCAACATACTGATCAGTTGGCCCCATTTGGGTCATTACAGCGCCTTCGGGACCTTATAAATGATCATTGTCTCGTACAATGATAACAACACCTTCAGGCCCTTATAGATGGTCATTGTCTTGCATAGCCAATGCTCGCGTATCAGGCCCTTATAGACCAACATTTCGTACGGTGATTCACAGCCATGTAGACCATATAATTTCCTTTATCCACTTCTAAGGTTTATACGGACGCATGAAACATAAAACAAGTACTTAGATATGACATATGAAAATGATATGATATGATAACGAAGCATAACACCACTATGCGGGTAACCAAGTATATTGTGACAAGAACATGAAGCAAATTGCAAAATGATAAGAAATGAAACATGGTATGATAGTAAATATGAAATATGTATAAGCATGTTTTAAATGATATGATATGTTAGATGTGTATGCATGTGTATAGAAGTGTGATGACCCTTATTAAGTCATCCATATGTATTAATTCCCACTAAGCTATAAACGCATGGGTGTTCCTCGTGTGAGTAGGAGAAGAAAAAGCGAAGTCGGACACTCCACATCGGCCTTAGAGGCCTTTACTAGGTGCCCACTAAAGACCTTTTGGTCTATTTTTGTATATGTTTTGTTTTTGTAAACAATGTAAATATTGTAAATGTTGAACACTTCCATATATAGAGCTTGTATATATTTTGTAATCCGCTTCTACAGAATATAGTATAAGTTAAATGTTTAACATTATATGAATGAACAAGCTTAAGGGTTATAAGTTTATAAAAAAAAAAAAAAAAGGTGACACCCTCACTTGACACCTTGTGTCTGGTTGGGGGCGTCACATGTCACGTGCGCATAGGCCCGGTCTTATGCCTGACATGCACACCCTGTCGCGACAAGGAATAGCCCGAGAAACCACAGCCATGACGGACTTTCTCTGTAAGTGCGAGAGACGAGGAAAAATGGGCATTGGCCCATTTTGGCCATCTGCCATTCCATCTTTTTTTTTTTTTTAGCTCTTTCCATCCCTCACCCATTCACCCTAAATTCAACACAGATGAATCTTATGAAATACAAGACGAATTGAAAGTCCGGAAAAACTTGAAAAATTGCATAATTCAAATAAAACGAGTTTAATTACAATTTGTTTATAATTAAAATTACAAAAACTGGGTTTTTCTACCCAGAGTTTATACAATACAGAATTCGTCTTTCCACCTAGAATTTACATAATACAAAAATAAGGCCTAATCTGGCTCGTACTCCGCCACTAAGGCCTCGGATGAGCTTCGTCACCCGATGCACCTCCAGTACCTGAAATTATTTCCACGAAGGGTTGAGAAATGCCCAGTAGTTGAATTCTCCTACATGGGTTACTCCCCACCTAAGTGCTCATGCAATGGCAACCACACACATATTCAAGTAAAATTATGCATAATCCTACTTGAATGTCTACATGCCCCGTCCCATGCCTCGAGTCCTCACCGACTCCCTCACACATTCATTTGCCATGTATGAAAAAATTGTTTTCAAAACAAAGTTATTTGTTTTATTTGTGGACAACCCTCCAATATATAGTAGTGGACATACTCCGATAAATAATTATTGGTCAACCCTCTGAAACCATGTCATGCACTTACACCTACTGTTCTATGGTGTCCCAGTGAATATAAAATGCAATATGCCATTTTCGTGTCAATTCATGTCAATATATCAAGCATGCATATACTAACATGATTTACACAAACCAACATGTCATTCAACTTTTGCAATAACACAAATAGCACACATAGGCCAATCAATGGTCCGGTAATTCATCTTGGAATTACCCCGAAAAAATCGATTTGGGCGTTAGAAAACAATTCACGAAACCTATTTTCGATCCGAGAACTTTGGGGCCCGGGTACATAACCTCAGGCCACTAAATACCACAACCATTCGGATGGCTCTTAGCCAAAGACTAAACCAGGTAGGAGAAAAACCCCTACCTCTTTTTGTTAAAACTCCCCAATTCCGGTCTCGATGCGAAGCTCTTTCCACGAGGATGAACTTTCCCTCTTGCTCCGTCGTAAACCGCCGGTCCTCGTTGGGAAACCTAGAGAGAAGGTAGAGCTTCTCTCTCTTTCTCTCTCCTTTTCTTTTTCCCCCTCTCCCCATCCCACCGGTAGGTCCAAGATGGGTCAAGTGGGATGTCCTCACTTGCCACATGTCACTCTCTTAGTGGTTCTCTTTGGATTACCCTTATCCATTTATCCATCTACTTTGGATTTCCATCCAATCATATGGTGACACATGTCTCACATGGCCCTACTTAGACTTGTGTTTGACTTGTTCTCTATTTGACACGTGGCTCAATGTGAGCCACTCAAACAGTGCCAAGTGTCACTCGTGACTCTCGGTGCCCCGAAAAATGTGAAATTATGATTGTCTCGGAATTTGACTAAATTTGTCGTGGTAGCTAGATTTCGTGAGATGATTTCAATGGTGGAGACCATTTCGTCATTCAAGATCTAGAAAAATTATGGATTTTTGACCGAAATTACCGTTTTACCCTTCTTCAGAAAATTTGGATTTTTCTCGGGTTTTACACTAATACTCTGGAACTAATGAACTTTGATGGGTTACTCAGATAGATCACCAACTTACTCGTAGTTTGAGGATAGCTGAATGAATTATCAATTTAATCTCTCGGAGGTCTCTCCTCTTTCTGATGACTTGATTCTGATCCCGTGTTAGCAAAGATCTAATCAAGGTGATGGAAATTTTCAACATAAATGAAGGATGATGTGATTGGAGAAGACTTGCAATATCCTGTCTAAGGGGGCAAGAATTCTTTAGTCCTAAAATTTGGATATGAAGTACTGAAAAGGAAAAATACTCAAATCTTATAAAGAGGGTTATATTTTACAAGTAGCGGATTAGACTCATGCTTCAGAAATGAACATGAACCTCTAATCAGTGAAAAGTATGGTTAAGGGAGAAATCCAAACTATACTATCTTGCATCTTTGACAGACTCAGTTTTCCAATTTATGGTTGATCTATGAATCGATATGATGCAGAAATTGATTTTTACTCATTGATCTAGATCCAGTTGTGTCTCACTCAGTGGATTCTAAAACCCAATTCTATTAAAATTATTTTCATGTATATTAAGAAGGTGAATCTGAGATTAAAGTGCTTTTTTAGTCATCATCATCATATGATAGAGTTGAATAGTAATGATCTTGAGTAGTTGGGGTAGTTAGTCTTTTGATTTATCATCATTCACTCATTTGAACTTGATAATACGAACTTTAAATATCCACTTTTTATTACTTATGCGACTGTGCACTTGTAGTAATCAAAGACCAACTCAATTTTTAAGATGCATTTTACAAGGCAACTCGATCTTTTCATCTACTGACATCGGTTAACAAGTTTTTGGCGTCGTTGCCGGGGACTGAATAGTTCTTGAGTGGCAATACCAGAAGTTTGGCATACACTGATCGTATCATACAATTTGGTCTGTAACAAGTTTTTGGCGTCGTTGTCGGGGATTAGATAATAGTCCTTGGTAATAGTGTTATTAATTTATATATATATATATATATATATATATATATATATATATATATATATATATATATATATATAATCTGGTATTAACAAGTTTTTAGTGTCGTTGCCGGGGATTTCAACAATCAATAATTCAAGAGCAAATTTCTGATTTGGAAGATCGGGCTTCGCCGCAACCACAGCGCATACTTATAAAAGAACCCAAAGCTCTAATACCACTTATTGTGTAAACGCACCAAATAATGCAACAAGTAGAATAACTAAAGGCAGAGAAGGAAGACAGCACAAAAAATTTAACAATATTTAGTATAAATACCTACGTCCTTAAGCGCAAACGAACAACTTCCACTAATCAAAGATATTTACAAACTTAGAGCCCCAAATCAATTTTCTAAGAAATTGAACCAAAAAGTAAATACCAAAATAATTGGGATACTACAAATACTCTAAAGTGGATAGGGAAGAGGTACAATATTAGAAAGAGTGAAAAACTATTTTATAGGCGAGTAGGAGGTACAAGCAACCCACTCAACAACCATTATGGGATTTGCATAGTTGTCAAAATATAACACTAACAACTATGAAATTTTGGTTATATGTCATATCACAAGTCGCAAAATGAAAGAAAAACTTAGAATATGAAACATTAAAGTAATAATTTATAGGGAGAAGTATGTATCAGGTTGTTTATTTTAAAATAAAAGGGATATAGGTACAAAGAATTTTAAATGCATTAGTCAGTACATTTGAAAAAAAAAATAATTGTCTTTGAGGAACAAAAGTAATGAGTAGGTACAAAATTCCTAAAAAATGCCCCTCTTAGTAATTCAATCACTATTCCAATGGGAATAAAAAAAATCAGAAATTCTCAAATGTTTGTCAAAATATATTGAAACCCCTTTCCCTTTGACGAAAGTGCGTAGGTACTAGTCTAATATAATGCAAGTACTACCTTAATGTATTGTAGGTACTACCTTACAAGCATCAGGTACTACCTTAATATAAATGCCCTAAACCCTATTTACCACAATTTTCTTGCCCCTCTTAGTAATCCAACTACTATTCTAGTTGGAATAAAAAAAAAAACATCAAAGCTACTAGTCTAATATAATGTTTATGTCAAAATATATTGAAACCCCCTTCCCTTTGACGAAAGTGCGTAGGTACTAGTCTAATATAATGCAAGTACTACCTTAATGTATTGTAGGTACTAGCTTATAAGGATCAGGTACTACCTTGATAGAAAGGCCCTAAACCCTTATTTACCACATTTTGCTTGTCAAATACTCAGTTCTTATCCTATATATATTTCATGAAATTGGTGAATTATAGTAGGACTCCTCAATGCAAAACCAAATTAGGTACATATGTGAAATGTGTAGGCATTCTTATTTCATTTGAGCATGAGGTTCATGCATTACAAGGGAAAGAAGCGGTAATCCGGTTATCCCTAGTAATTTTTATGTCAAAATATACTCAAACCACCTTCCCCTTTGACCCAAGTGCATAGGTACTAGTCCAATATATTGCATCCATTATATTACGATGTAGTAAACTGTATTGTGATACAATGCTTTTGCCAATTGCCTTCATTATATTGCGATATAGCAAACTATATCGCGATACAACACACTGTGATATTTTGATCATTTTTGCTGCTTTTCTTTGCCTTTTATTTCTTTTTCCTCTAGAACCTGCAAAACACAAGTTTGCTAAATATTTCATCTTTCTAATTAAAAATCAATCAAATATATCTCAAAATTGCTAGAAAAATGGATTGAAAATTAGATTGATTTTGTGCACTTTTTCCCCCAAATAAGGACCTCAAGCTCACATGGAGTAAGAATGCTAAACATTTTCACATATGTACACCTAATTTGGTTTTGCATTGAGGAGTCTATGATAATTCACCATTTATTAGAATTTATATGGGATGAGAACCTTGTAGGTATTTGGCAAGAAAAATATGGTAAATAAGGTTTGCGGGCCTTTCTATAAGGTGATACCTGATCCTTGTAAGGTGGTACCTGTGCATTAAGATTAGTACTTGCATTATATTAGACTAGTAACTTCACCTTTGAAGTCGAGGAAGGGAGTTTCAATATATTTTGACATAAACATTATATTTAGTACCTTTGACGTTTTCTTGTTTTTTTTATTCCAGCTAGAATAGTAGTTGGATTACTAAGAGGGGTAAGAAAATTTTGGTAAATAGGGGTTTAAGGCATTTCTATTAAGGTAGTGCGATGCTTGTGAGTAGTACTATAATTAGGTAGTACTTGCATTATATTAATTGAAATGCCTCTGTAGAAAGCTTTTCGTCGAAGGAAGGGATTTCAATATATTTTGACAAACATTTGATAATTTCTGATTTTTATTCCCATTGGAATAGTGATTAGTTACTGAAGGGACATTTAGGAATTTTGTACCTACTCGTACTTTTGTTCCTCAAAGACAATTATTTTTTTTTCAAATGTACTGACTGATGTATTTAAAATTCTTTGTACCAATATCCCTTTTATTTTAAAATAAACAACCTGATACATACTTTTCCCTAATTTATATCCCAAATGTATTCCTGGTGATAGATAAACCAGGCAGAGACTTTATTAGTCAGAATCTGGACATAAAATAAGAGCTGAAATCTATTATAAAGAAACATTCAATTCAGTAACAATTATTATTTACAACATACCTCTCTCTCCTGTTCATGAAATAATTCTTCATATTCACAACCTTCCATCCTGTGTTCATAGTTAAAACATGAATGTACACCCACTACTATGTACAGGTGTGTGCATGCATTGTTCTCTTCTTTCCACCTAGTAATAATTTACTTCATTCTTCTTCATGTCAAACCAGACCGATCACATGTTATCAGTCAAATACTTATACCATTGCCCATGAACATTTACCGACACAGTAGCTACTGCCACCAGTATTTCAGCAGCTGCCACAACTTTATCAGTCGGATCAACGGCTCCCACCCACCGGTGTGCCATCTTGGCTAATTTTCTTCCTTGAGGGCCATTCCCTGCAAGCACTACTCCTCTTGTAGCCAAATAAACAGCATGGGATATTCTCTCAAACACGGTATCTCCAGTTTGCAGGCTCTTCACCAACATCCTGCTCATAACTGCTTTCCTTGCTTGAAGCTTGTTGGTGTTAGAGGCTTCCTCACCATCTCTTGAAAATCCACTTATGATTTCAGCAATTTCTTCAATTCTTGCCTCTTCGGAATGATCCAATAGCTCTAAGACTTCCTTACCACACCTAACTACTATGTTTTCCATCGCCACAGGATTGACCAGTGCTTGCTCACCCATGCGGATTTGTCAGAAAACAAGAATGCTGCATTTACATTATTTGATATTAGCATCCATCAATGCTTAGACAATTAAAGAGGGAAAGAATGGACTCCAAAAAAAAAAAAAAAAGACCATTAAAATATAAGGATGGTCAATTGGAACTTGTCTGGGACAAAATTTCCCTTAGGAAAAATCAATTTTTTCAAGGCAGGAGCCCATTTGTCTCAGTAATGTGGGCAGCTCTAATACTAGTGACTTGTGGATTCATGGCAGCAAGTGTGTTGACGAATATTATAAAACATAGCATTGACATGTTGATAATTTTGGCTCAGGCCAAATGATGGATGGAACAGTGTGCCCAAAAAATATTTCTCAAGGGCCAAGTTGATTACAGTCCTACTTTTTCCTTCTCTACCAATGTTCTTTTTTCCTTATCCCTTAATCTGTGAAGGTCCACCAAAATGATTGGGAAAGCATGTGTGAGGGTATGCTAAACTATAAATTCAACAAATTGTACTAACAATATCAGCACCTAGCTGCACAAGCACAAGGGTTTAATAAAAGCTCTAATACCATGTTGTACTATTGATTTAACTTAAAAAAGTTTCAGCTAAAAGGTAATACCCCAACAATGTGTGTTTAAGCCGAACTTAGGCAAAAGTTTTGAACAGAAAATTTTAACTCCACTCTATCCAGTTACCCGGTGGAAATCACAATGATCTTCTGAATCTGGGCTTGAACAGCTCTCAGCCTATTGAGATTAAGCTTAAGGGTCTCAGGTAAAGATTCCTCTGTTATACCAGATATCCCACTTACTAGCTTCAACAACCCAAGCCTCACCAACAAATCCACCATTTCTCCATTACATTCAGGTTGTTGATTACCTGATCAATTACAGAAGCCCACGAAACAATGTGTCAGCAAAAATGTGTTCCATATCTTGAATCACATCCTCTTTGTAATTCAGAACAGAGTTAGTGTTTCCAAGGAATCAAAGACTCAAGGGTTCCTCCTTGGGTGCCTCAAATATGCTTGAATATGAGTGTTTTTTAATATATAATACTTTAATATGAGTTTCACAAATCAAACCTGTATTAGTAGCAGCTGAAGGAACCGAAGTCACTATGCTTCCATTAGTTTTGACCATAAGGCTGCCACCAATTCTCATTTCTCTTTCTGTCATTCTTGCATTCATGTGGTGAACCACTGAATTATTTTTTAGCATCTATTCATAAAATCCTAAAATCTACTGTATGAATTGAAAAAATAAAAAATAAATTAAAAAGAATCCAAAGTTAAATAATTTGGTCTCCACAAAAAAGTTTAAGGAAAGGAAATGAAAAAGAAAAAGGAAAAATGATGTGAACTTTTTGTGGATAATGGATATACACTGACTCATTTTTTGAAAAACAATAATAAATAAATAAAACCTTCTTTTTTCTTTTCCAGTGACCGATGACCAAGACCAATGAAGCATGTTGTCGGTAAAGAATTAAAGGTGGGGGATATTATGTGGGAGTTTTGTAGGGAAATGGTGCGTTTGAAAAGAAAAAAGATAAAATCAGTTCGCAGGGGATAATATTGACAAAAGTAGTGTGCGATGCCGGCAACCACAATTGCGGCAATTGATTCCCTCTTGGAAAGTGCCTGCTGTAACGACTTTTGAATCACGGGGGGGTATCGAGCGCGACAAGCAGCGACTTACGAAATGTCGGAAATTGCCCGTGACCACAACTGCAGCAATTATGTTTTTAAATGCCGGCGACCACAACGGCGGCAATTAGATGTTCAAATGCCGCCGACCACAACTGCGGCAAATGGGAGGATTAAATTTGCGCGCTAGGGCTTTTTCTTCTCCCGCTCAGCCCTTCTTCTCTTCTCCTGCAGTACCTTTCGGAGTAAGGCTCTATTGTCCTGCTCCGATCTGCTCCTCTCCGGTGGTCGCCTCCTCCTCCTTCTCGTCCCTTCTGTTCATCCGACTCAGGTAACGCTTCTGGCTTTTGAAGAAACGTTTTACTTAAATTTTTTTCATGTGTTTCTATGCAATGCTGTCTGAAATGAGCAATGTTAGGAGACGATTTGTTTTTGTTTCGGTTTCTGGTGGGATTTATTGTTGTGATTTGTGATCTTTGTTGTTGGTTAGATGACCTTTCTGCTTGAATGTGCTTAATCAAAAAGAATGGGAGTGGAGAAACTTTAAACTGTGAAAGAAAAAATTTCCAGATCAGTCAACATTGACAAAAGAAACACGTTTCTGCTTTTGGTTTATATTCCTTCTAGCTGTGGGAATCAAAATTTAAGACTTGTAACCATTTGAATGAAGCCCACAAAAGACATGTACTTCTTAGCATGGTCTAAAAGGCAACAAAGGGATACTAGAGTTAGAGCCTCCTTTTTTTTTATTCTATTAACGATTACCCAAAAAATGGCACCGTGTTAGCTAGCCATGTGAAGAGATTCTTGATAAAATGTTCACTTTTCATTAGTTTTCCACCTAATTCATTATGCACTTCATTACAGTAGCGAGGCTGCTAATTCTTTTTGTAGATGGAGCCCTTACAATGATATAGTACTGAGCTTCCATTCTTTTACTTCAAGAGAACAACTTAGTTAAAACATGTCCTTTGAGCTCTTTGCAAATAAAGACATGGAAATAGTAAGGAACTAACAAACAACGACATCTCCTAGAAGTTAATTTTTTTCATGTGTTTCTTTGCAATGCTGGCTGAAATTCATGATGTTAGGAGATGATTGTTTTGTTTTACATTTCTATTTCGGTTTCTGTGTTATGTTTAAGTTAAAGTCAATAACTAATGAAAGCCAAATATATGATCTATTGACTCCGAGGAGTAGCCAAATTGGTTCGATCTCAAGTTTACTCCCCATCATATCAAGCCTCCTTAGGATCATTAAAGGATTTACCCAACCTTTAACTTTAGAACACACTTCAGGGAGAAATAAGATTAATCAAGGTATGTACAAATTGTAAATTAACCCAAACACTACAATTAAAAAATATATGTACAAAGAATGAAAATGGGCTAACTCTAAACCCAATCCTAGTGTGGATTGACATTGCTCATACCTAAATCAATCTCAACCGCCCATGAATGAAGTGAGCATCTATTATGAATTCAAACCAATTTCCAAAGGCTCCATAGCAAAAAGCTTATCAATTAGGGTTAATGCATGAAGAAAATGCAGCAGTAGGCTTATATATATATATATATATATATATATATATATATATATATATATATATATATATATATATATATGCTATATGCAGCAGCACTGTCAATCTTGCACTGCTTTTTCGAAACTCTAGCAGTGAAGAGGTGGTTTTGTGCTACCCCATTTCAATGTCTGCAGCTGTGTATAACTTACTGCCTGGCAATACTAAAGCCAGGCAGCTCGGCTAGCTGCATCGACACCCTACTGCGAAATGAATCATCCATCCTACCTGTCACTATAATCTGGACAAAGGCCTAATGTTATCATCCATTTCTATGAGCTCCATGGAATTCATCATCTCCAGAAATGCAAGTTAAATGTATGTGCCATCTGATAACCATTAGCACAAGAAGAGTAGATGGCAGGACAGGTGGTTTATCTATTCTGCATGAAATCTGGTCTTCTTTAAATGAATGCGCCAGTAATCCATATATATATATATAAAGAAGATTATACACATACATACAATGTCTGTTTGGAACTCCAATCCTTAATTGTCTCCCGTTGTTTGAAATGATATATAGGGTGATACTAACCTCACACACTGCTTGAGTATTGTGAAAGATTGGATTCTTCTTCTTGTCCTTACTGGAAATAAATCATTCACTAATTATTCATTCTTACAGTGTTCTCTTCTTTATTCTCCAACCATTCCTTTCCCCTTTTGACCACCTCCATTCATACATTTATAGATTGATACAGATAAATTCTGTTATGTATCATTGAACCTTCATTATCTAGATAGTTGCAGACAACATTTTAAGATCCTCTACTTTATGAATGTTTCTAGATCAAACTCAATCTAGATGAGATCATGGGAATATGAACTATATGATATATGGCTGAAACATGTCTTGACATCTATCTGAACTTTTCGGAAAACCATATTATCCTAATAATTTAGCTTCGTAATTTCTACCCCCGAACCCTGAAAGTTTTCTCTTCACAGCAACAAATTTTGCATAATTAACCAGTAAGGTTTTGAGGCACTATAAGTACTTGTTCGGATAGAATACCTTCGTTTTAATAGATAATCGAGAGAAAGGTTCTTTGCATATAGTTACATACCCTTAGGAACAATAGTATTTAAATGATCTTCATTCCTAGATAAATATTTCACTCTGAGAACTCGGCACCACAATGACGAGAATATAGTTAATTTCCAATATATTTCAGCCCTTATCCTAAATCTATGCGTTTTAATTTGCTATTGCAAGATACTTTCGACCACTAAAGAAGTTAATTGATGATAAACTTGAAGAGTTAATAACATATGAAGTGAGAAAGTACATATAAATTTGATCAACAAAGTATAGGGATGAAATATTCTTGATCCCTTCATCTTCCCATCATAACTTCATTTGGTGGGGCCACCATATCAACTTGTTGTTGCTGCATAAGCCCTACATTTCCATGCCATCATATATACCCAGTGCTTGATATACACAAAAGAAGTTTAAACCCAAAGCCTTAAACCTAAAACCTTAAAACCACACAATCCTGCAAACCATACGATCTGAACCTGAAACCTTGATACCTTGAAACCTTGAAACTTACTAAAGCGCTAAAACCAAAACCACACAAAAACCTTCAAAACATTGAAACCTCGAGCCTAAAACCTAAAACCTTGAAACCTAAAACCATATGACATTAAATCTTTAAAACCACACAAAACCCCAAATGCGTAAAACCAATAACCTTGAAACCACTAAAATCGTAAAACCCCTTAACGAAACCTAAAACCAGTGTACACAAATGTGATGCCCCAGCAGGGTGCATTGACAACGGAGTCAACGTGGAATAATCATGGATGTCGGGTAACTGAGCACCACTCATAGTCGAGGCGAGTCTCCGCTGTACGGGGCTACACTGGAATTTGGCTTGTCCCCAACAATCGACTTATGACCACATCGGGTTCATATACAATTAAAATGAGTAAAAATGGTCACTTGGGCCCTGCGTAATCTTTCGTAAAATAAATATCGACGAATACTATCATGGTTGAGTTTTACATTACTCTTGATCTGACATATATTAAACCTTAAATTTTAATACATGTATACAAAATAACTGCAAAGCCACGAGCAGAGCTTTCTTCTCAAAATGGCCTCTAATGAATGCGCCTTCCGTCGCTCCACATTACGAAATGGTGATCCCTCGACGAGGTGAGCAAAGCGAAATGAAAATTTCCTACAGGTTACTCCACACTAAGTGCGTACATGGCGAAACCGAACCGCATTCAGCCCAATTACATGAACTACTCGAATATCTACTGTGGCCAGATCCGTATCGAGTCCTCAGGCTTTCCTCATATGCAAGTAGAATGCGGAGTAAAAATATCTAGTTTTGAAACAAAGGCTTTTGTTCTCGAACACTCGCTCTTAGAAATTTGGTAAATATATTGGACACCCTCGGTCGAGATTGGTTGGGGAGCTTCGAGAAGCGGTCGTGGTCCTCGTCAGAAGTGATGCGTCGGATAGGTCTCCCGACCGATTCTCAGAAGAATCTTAAGGTGAAATTCCTTTCACAAACATTTTGTTTTTTGGTACTGCTTTCGCATGTCATCGTTCATCACAAACCTCTGGGGTACTGATTCTGCATATGGAATGCATGCGGTGCGATACATTCATGCTAATATATTCACATGCATATATATTAACATAATTAAAATCGAACAAATCATGTTTTTAAATTCACATCGATAACACGAAATTAGCTCACATGGGCTAATTAAGCGAACCTGAAACAATTCATTTTAGATAAGCTCGACATCATAAAATTTCACGAAATATTCATGTAACTATTCACATGAGCAGTGTAACCCTCGGATTCTCTTGTTCACGACAGCGCAAAATAGGAATTTTCTCCGCTCGGTTGAGTTTTGAGAGCAAGTTTCTGGCTAATACAAGCACCAGACGTTCCTAACCATTTACATGGTTCTTAAACAGGGTCCAGCACAAGTAGGAAAGACCTACCTCTTGGAGTTTTCGAGCTCCGCAAAGCCGGCGTCACGCGTAGCCCTAAATCGCGTAGAATAGCTTTGCCTACGCTCGTCGAGAAGCCAAACCGGTCTAGGTTCGCCAGGAATCTAGAGAGAAGATCTTCTCTCTGCAAAAAATCACAAAATCCATTGCCCCTTAAGCGTTTTCACTTACGCCGTTTTGGTCTCTTTTTTGAAGGAAAGAGATATAGTCACTGTGAAACTCTTTTGTCTTCTTCCTCATTAACAATTTGTATTTCAAGCTATGTCCTCGAGTCTTGGATTTTGACACTTGGCACTATCTCGGTCATCCATTTCATCCCTCTCTACTCATACAACATGCCACATGGTATGTTATCAGTGACTTTTTGTCACATCATATCGTTTTACGACAGATACCGTCTGCGCCGAAAATGTGCAGAGTCGTTGTCTTGGAATTGACGAAATTTGGATTGTAAGTTAGATTTCGAGACGATTCTGACAGTGGTCCGTTTCGTCATCTAAGATCTAGAAAAATTCGAATTTTACCGAAATGGCCAGTTTTACCACTTTCTCTAAAGAATTAGATTTTCTCGGGTCTTACATTCTTACTCCTTAAAGGAATTTAGATCCGAAGTGCAGACGATCATGACTAAACACATGCATATGCAGCGTGCACTCTACCATGCATGTGGTAATCATTTAAATGCTTGGTAAAACCCGCGTACCTCGTCCCATGAGAAGGGATAAAATTGTAGCTGCGTCATTGACCTCCGGCTCCCCGCGTTGACTTCTCACTTCCACGATTGCTACCATAACATATATGCCCAGCCTCACGGTCTTGCGTTGCAAAACGTCCGTATCCACAATGCCTGCTTGGTCCCTCCCTCGAAGGTCCCGGTCGTGTCGACCTAGAATCTACCAAAAGATCCACTACGTGGTGGATCTGGGTATACCTCCCGGGTATGGAGGCGGTGAAAATCTTGTGGACACAGAGCGTCTTGGGTGGTCAATCGCTTGATCACGTTCACGGTGCTTACCCTCTCGGTATCTCGGAAGGCTGTCTGGCCTCGGCGATGGGTTGCTCAAACTGCCAGGAACCTAACTACTCCTCTGCTTGGGCATCACCTTGAGGCGTGATCACCCGGCCTCGAACTCTAAGGGTCGACGTCGTACATCTGCATAGCTCTTCTGCAGGCTCTGAGCCGTGAGAAGACGCTGTCGTATCAAGCTCACCTTCTCGGAGGTGTCTCCCAATCATATCGGGACCCCGGTCTTTGGAGCTCCACCCGCTCTGGTCCCCAACATAAACGGTGACACAACGTAGCCTCATTATAATGCCTCGTATGGTGCCATGCGTATACTCACCTAATAGAGAATTGTTGTTGTAGGCGGAATTCCACTAAGGGCAAATGCTCTTCCCGGCTACCCTTATGATCAGGCATTCTCATGACATGTCTCTAACACACATATATATTCCACCTGACATGTAACCACTATAGCGACCACTTGCTTGGTGTGTAACCGACCTTCAATTGCAAATCAGCAGCAATCCGATGGACCGTCAACTTTAATCCATATAATAGATGAGCATCTATCACAGAGCCCATGCGCGACAACAACGCAATCTGATTTCGAGGGTATCAAATCTCGAGTCACTCTGGAGCTCTAATACTTTCGACTACCAAGTCTACATGATGATAACCACTTGGCCGATCTGTTTTCATCTCGGGAGTCACTCCGAGCTCACATCGCTCCGACTCTACAAGTCTTCGTGATAACATGGCTAGGTGTGTTTTCTCTCTCGAGCGACATAACTTTTCGGCCTACCTTCTGAGCCTCTTAAATTTCACACGAGAGGAAATTTGGTATCTCACATGTCTCTTACACCCACACGAAATTTTGGATATCTCCACGGGTCTCTACACCCTTGCAGAAATTTGGATAACTCCATGAGAAGTCTCTTACACCGTATGAGAGATTCCAGTTTCTCCTTGGTCTCTTACACCCACCGCAGAGATTTGGGGATAACTCCACGAATCTCTTACACCACCTGTTCGGATAACTCCACGGGTCTCTTACCCGCCTGAAGTGACCGGGATAGTTCCATTATCCTCTTACACCCACCTGAAATTTGGATAACTCTGGGTCTCTTACACCCACTTTATAAATTTGGGATCTCTCCCTGGGTCTCTTACACCCACCTGATTGGGATACCTCCGGTCTCTTACCCTTTGAAATTTAGGATCTCTCCCGGGTCTCTTACGCCTGCGAAATTTGGGATAGCTCCCGAGTCTCTTACCACCCTGCAATTTGGGATGGCTCCTGGTCTCTTACACCCACACGAATTTGGGATAGCAACTCTCGGGTCTCTTACACACCCACCACGGAGATTTGGGAGGATGTCTCCGGTCTACCCACCTGAAAGTCGGGATATCTCCCGGTCTCTACACCACAAGGACCTTCCGGATACTCTGCGGGTCTCAGCTACTGCAACTCGAAGCTTACCTTGGGGATTAACGACCCACTTCTTGCTTTGCCGACACATTAATTACTCTTCATTTCTGATTGAGCTATGAGTCTTCATTGGACATAGTCAAGACAAACTCGACCCACACTCCGCAAGAGTGGTGAATGACCGTACCGTACCACCCACCCAGGCTACGACTAACGATGTTACCATGCACATGAACCTGCAGATGCCATCTTTTGTGACACCCCCGATCCCGGGGTCCACCATGAGGGCGAATCTCGGAGATGCGAGCTTCGCTCATCTTGAGCCACGCCAGTGCGTGAGCTCTCACCCCCAGCGTCTAGGGAAGAACATCACGCTGGCTTCTCTAAAGGCCTCGACCTCTGGCCACGAGCCTATCCTGAGATCGTTAGAAAGTAAATGCAGGTATAAAACATACCTACATGTCGGGCGATCTGCGTGCCTCAAGCCTACGCCTATGAGGCTTACACTCCCAGGACGATCGCCCACCATGTACGAGTTGGCGACGATGGTAATACGTCATGCACTTTGCTTGACCAGACTATCGGCCTGAATCATCTTTCGACCTCGACTGCGCTCACGGCCACGGCTTTATGTGAGCTTTATGCAGCGAAGTGCTTAGGTCTTTGGTGGCACCGCAGGCCCGATAATGGTTCTCTGACCCATCTTGGGGTGGAGGAGCAAGCGTAATCTCTCTGTCCTTTTCTGTTGGCCCGGGACTACGTCTGAGCCTTAGGATCCACACTGTCTCTGAGAGGCGATCCTCGCCGTATGTCGGCTGTGCGATGGTAGCCCGCCATCACGCCCCGTCCTAGCGCGACCTAACTTCGTCTCACAGATGATTGGGGCCGAGGTGTCCTACCCTGGGATTTCTCGTGACAATCCGTCGAAGATAATGGGGTTATTGACATAAATAACCTATCACGCCTGCATTTATATGCCCGTCCGGCCTTGGTCACGATAACCTTAGTACGTCTTTGGTCGTCTGACAAAAGTCTTCTTCTTTCGGTTGGAAGAAGATGGATCTTCCTTCCTTTTAGTGCGGAGAACCCATATCTTGGATGCCCTCGTGTATATGCTCCTCATGGCGCTTCTTTGCACCGGCTGTCTGTGTGGCGGCCATGTCTACGACCTCTCAATGGCTTCTTGTCAATGCAGTGGTCTTGACCCGGTACCTAGTGGACGACCTCGTCCTCATGACTAACCATCTACACACACATGTCAAATGGCAAGAGTTAATATCAATGCGGTATCTCCCAGGCGTAAACGACCACGAGACACTATTCACATATTGAAAATTTATACACTTATGTCCTTGCCGTTCGTAGGAAATGCAAAAACAATAATTGATATATCGAATCAAAATCGACCTTAAAAAATTTTATTTTTTAGAAAATTTCATTTTAAAGATTTTATTTCATTTGATTTGATTTTAATTTATTTATTTTTTAAAAATTTATTATTATTATTTTATTTTTTTGAAAACCTCATGAACAATGCTCATGAACAGTGCTCATGAAAAGTGTCTAACGGTGACTAAAAGCGATTTACCGCGTGGCGAGTTGGGTGCACCGGGTGCACACCTGAACCCAAAATTTGCTTTCGCCCATTGCCCGGGCGGCGCGCGCTATATATCGTGGCGCCTGATGGCGGCCGTATCGTGAGAACCAGGCGGCCGCGGGCATAGGAGGTCTTGTCGCGAGGCCTCGGTGAGTATTGTAGTTGTGTCGCTTGCGGCTCCTGTGCGCGTTGTCTTGCGTGTCGCTGGCCAGTGTGCGATATCGTCGGCGCGCCGCGTGTGCTCCTGCAGCCGTATCGTGGCGCTGCCGGCCGTATCGCTACGTATCGCGACACAACCAGTGACAGTCGTCGCTGTCGTCACCCATTTGTATAGCAACCCGGTCTCGGCAATGAGGCCCTCGTGAAGCCGCCATCTCGCGAGCCATATTAAGCGCGTATCATGAAACATGGCTTCGGCCGTATCGTGGCCGAGTCCTGGCCATGTCGTGGCCCCCAGGCTGCGCCCAGGCCACACCTCCCCAGCCTAGTGTCACGATACAATCCATTGTATCGTGACTCAATAAGCGATAGCCCATTCGATTGCAGTTTTTTTCCATTCATTTTTTCTCGTTCACATTCTTGGAAAACCACCCCAAAAAATATATATATTTTTCATTTCGATAAACCAAATAAATTTCTTGAAATTTATTTTATCCATTTTCGATTTACCTGCTTGTAAACCTTAGAATTTTTTTCATTTAATTCTAGACCATTTTGTCAAAATTACAGAACACTGAGTTACATTTTCTCGACCACTAGTCGCAGCATCTCTATGCTATTCTGACATAATTTTGATCCTGATTCATACACCACGACGACTCATGTTATGTATGCTGTGATCACACATAAAACCTGATGCATGTAATGTTCACAATCTGTCTCGTGACTTACTAGGTAATCTCATACCTAAGCTGACATCGAGGCCGCAGTGGTGATGTTCTTACACCTCGATGACCATGGCCCTAAGCCCAGTCCCTCGATCACACAGGTTTTCATATACAAGTTTCGCTCTGAAGTGACTGGCTGAGTCCCCGAGCCCGAGGTACTCGTGTACTGGCTTCCACGATGCAATTTTGTAGTACGCCAGGGGTTCGTTGACAGCCGTCGGCCGCGGAATGTCATGGATGTCGAAGATGCTTGGCCACCGCTCATGTAATCGGGCGAGTCTCCTTTGTGCAGGGGCTCGCAGTCTGGCTTGTCGACCAATTCGACTTATGACCACGTCGGGTTCATATCTGATTAAAATGAGTAAAATGGCCGTAGGCCCACTGCATCAATACTCTGAATAAATATCAGACGAATATATCTCATGGTTCGAGTTTTACATTACTCTTGATCTGACATATATTAAACCTTAGAATTTTAATACATGTATACAAGAAAATAACTACCAAAGCCACGACAGGCTTTCTTCAGAAATGGCCTCTAATGAGTGTCGCCTTCCGTCGCTCCTTGTACACGAAATGGTGATCCCTCAGCCCGGGGTGAGCAAAGCCCCGATAGAAGAAAATTTCCTACACAGGTTACTCCCCACCCTAAGTGCACATGCATGGAAAACAAACACATTCAAGCGATTATGAACCTACTTTCGAATGTCTACATGGCCAGATCCGTATCAGAAGTCTTCACAAACTCCCTCACATATGCCTAGTGAATGCGAGTAAAAATATCGATTTTCAAAACAAAAGGCTTTTGTTCAGCTCCCTCTAAAAATTTGGTAAAAATATTGGACTACCCTCAGTCGAATTGGTTAGAGAACTTCCGAAAACGATCATGGTCCTCATCAGTGATCACATTGGACCATCTTCAGTGATTCTCAAGAAAAATCTTCCATCGAAATTCCTTTCACAAACATTTTTGTTTTTGTTTTCTTTCATGTCATGCACTCACTCCTAATCCTCTAGGGTGCCCCGGTGCATATGGAATGCATGATGCCAATTCCAATACATTCATGCTAATATATTCACATGCATATATATTAACATAATTAATCCAAACAAATCATGTTATTAAATTCATATCAATAACACCAAAATTAGCTCATATGGGCTAATTAGCAAACAAAAGCAATTCATTTTGAATGACTCAACATCATAAAATTTCACACAAAAATATTCACATTACTATTCACATGAACAGTGTAACCCTCGGGTTCACTATTCCGCGACCACACAAAATAAATTTTCTCATAACTGGTTCAAAGGTTTTGAGGCCAGAGTTTCACAGTATCTGGCGCCGGAATGTTCTGGCAGATTCGTAGTTCTTGCGAGGATTAAACACATTGGAAAAGATCTCTACCTCTTGGGTTGTCGAACTGCAAAGCCGTGATCGCGTCAGCCCTCGTCGCGTCGACGACTTCTTCTTTGTTCGAAGTCGAGAATAGGCGATCCGTTCGCTGGAATCTAGAGAGAAGGTGCTTTCTCTCTAAAAAAAAATCCTAAAATCGACCCACTATAAGTATTTGCTTCACCATTTTGGTCTCTTTTTGAAAGGAAGAAGATGATCACTATTGACTCTTTTGTCTTATCATTATGATTTATTAATTCCATCTCATGTCCTCAAGTCTTCGTTTGACCTTAGCCTTATCTGACGTCCATTTCCATCCTCTCTCTACTCATGCAATATGTGTCGCGTAGTCACGTGTTATAGGTGATTTTGTCGCATCACATGTCATTTACGACTTGATACCCGGTGTCTCGAAAAACTTGCAAATTCCGTGTCTCGGGTGACGAAGATCGACGTGGTAAATTTAGATTTTCTTGAGACGATTCAATGGTGTGAAATCCGTTTAGGTCATCGAGATCTAGAAAATTTGGGATTTTGGCCAAAATGACCATTTTGCCACTTTTCTAAAATTGGAATTTTAAGATTAACTACTGCTAAAACCACAAACCTAAACCCACAAAAACCCACAAAAACCACAAAACCTGATGGTTGTACCATACGACCACTGAAAACCTAAAATTTGTTAAACCTTGAAACCTTGAGCATTGTAGATCTTAAAGCAGCGAAAACCTTAAAACTACACAAACCTAAATCCACATAACCTTGAAACCTTGAAACCTTGAAACCCCAAGCCTTCCAAAACCCTCATGCAGTAAAACCACAACCTCGTGAAATACAAAAACCATATGACATTAAATCTTTAAAACCTAAAAACCACAAGAACCTAGCCCAACCTTGAAACCACAAAACCACGTGACATTAATGCCTAGAGCACAAAACCCCTCGAAAACCTAAAACCCGATAGTTAATACCATCTGACCACGAGGGCCGTAAAACCATTAAACCTTCAAACCTTGAGCCTTGAATAAGCTAAAGCAGCGAAAACCGCAAAACCACAAAACCCTAAATCCTACCCGACACTTGAAACCTTGAAACTTAAAGCGGCCCACCTCATCATAGTAAACCTAACCTCGTAAAACCACAAACCATATGACATTAAATCTTTAAAACCACAGAACCACAAGCGTAAAACCTACTTAACCTTGAAACCACAAAAGCTAGTAAAACCAGTAACCTTGAAACCACTAAAACCACATGACATTAATACCTGAAACCACAAAACCCACAAGCCACTAAAACCTTCAAACCACAAACCATATGACCACAAACCTAAAAGCAGATTCTCTCAAACAGACCTTGAATCATTAAAGCGGAAAGGCAGCAAAATCTGGAAACCACAGAATCCTGGCCTTGAGGCAGGCAGGCAAGCGGCTAAGAATACTTTATCTTGAGTAAGGCCACAAACCATATGACGTTAAATCTTTAAGAGCCTAAAATAAATTAAAAATAGTAAAGCCCCCGCAACCTTGAAACCTAAGTAGTAATGCCCCATAACCTTGAACCACAAAACCACATGACATTGTGCCACAAAATACTAAAACCCTCGAAACACTCGAGAGCCACTACAAGAGCCACAAGAGCCACTAAAAACCATACGACCACAAAGTATACTAAAGCTAGTTAAACCTGAAACCTTTAAACGCCGAGATATTAAAACGGAAAAACCTTAAAACCACACAAAAAACGTTGGGAAACCTTGGCTTATTAAAACCAGCTCTTGAAGTAATGAATTACAAAACCCAGAAGACCACACAAAACCACAGAGCAGCCGACATTTAGCCTAAAACCACAGAGCAGAGACCTAAGCGAGTAAAGCCTAAAACCTTGAAACCTACATAACCACTTGATATTAAACCTTAAAACCCAAAACCCACGTAAAACCACAAACCTTAAATCCATACAAAACCTTAAATCATTTTAAATATTTAAGCAACCCCAAAAACCTTAGATTACTTTAATTATTGTGATATAGTTTCTCCAATGTGTTTTACTAATATGTATAGTGCCTTTCAGACATCCAGGTTATATATGGCGTTGAAGGGCTTCATGACGATCCATTGGATCCATCGGTCTTACTATTGAAACGAGACCACGAGGTCCCCACCCAGTTGACGAGCGAGGTTTGTATTTTTATTATTCATGAATTTATTCGATTTTACTCTAATCTATATATATTCAATTATAAACATAGTTTATTCGTTGGTATGAATTCTGAGGAAGTCCTCGGCCCTCGCGGCGGATGAAAGAGCGCTTCCTCAGCCAGTGGAGGATGGATCCACGCATTCGTCCCTACGTGATCCGCACAGGATTCTATGGTATATACCGCTTAGGCCACATCATGATAGATTGGCCGCTTATTACTTGTCTCGTCGAGAGATGGCGGCTCGAGACACACACATTTCATGTCCCAGTCGGAGAGATGATGATCACATTCTGGGATGTTGCTATGTCCTTGGCCGTATCGAAGGACACAGATCCCGCGAGGGCGCTGTGCTCGATGTAGCGAGTTATGCGATGAAACGCTCGGAGTCACCCCACGTGATGCTCTCGAGAGGATCTATCTCCCGTCAGTGGTTATGTGTGATTATCCACCCGGGACGATCTTGATGAGGTGGAGTTGGGCGAAGTGCGTGGGCTCATCTTGCTTGATGGGATCCTTCTTCATTTCTTTGAGACGAAGAGGTCGTGTTCACTGTACTTTCTCCCACTACTCCGGGATTTGACACAGACATCTACTTATAGTTGGGGTGGTGCGATCTTGCACATACATATCGAGTTATCGTACAGCTTGGATCGTAGATGTGGTATTAGTGGTTGTATAACACTGATACAGGTATGTAAATTTATTTTTTTGTAATTACATACACTTTCAGTGTAACACCCATTTTAAAACACATTTCATTCAAACCATTTCAAATATGCGGAAGCATTTTCGTTCCTCTGGTAGGCGTAAACATTTAAACAATTCCAACTTTACAAAAATAGCATACCATACCTTCTTAATCTTCTACAACTTATTGTTTGAATTTACTATTTTAAATACAAGATAAAGTCGTACTCAAAGTAATCCTTTATGCATATGTGCCTTGCCTCCTCAATTCTTTCCCGGTGTTTCTGCTTCTCGATCTTGCCTCTTTCACATTCACTTATCTATCACTCTATGCGCGTGGTAAAACAATACATTAACATTTTACTCTGTCTTAGTGGTTCTATACAAATCCATTCATGATTTAGGTTTAAATCAAATCATGCGATTTAACTTAGTTCAAAACTTTAAAATCTTTATGGATGATCAATGTAAATACAATACATATACTTGTTATATATACAATCGATTCACAGTTCATTGATCATCCCGAAAAATACACTTTCATATTCAATATTTCCGCGATCTCGAATCCCAATTCAAATATGCCCACAAATTCAATTTAGTTACGTAATTCAATTCGGTTATGTCGATCAATTCAGTTATACCACTAACAAATTTAACCTATGTCTTCGTTATACGGGATATTAGAAGAGTCAGGCACGAGTCCATTGTTGCCGGTAGGTATAAAAACGTTTTATAACACGATGCGGTCGTGGAGCTCTTTGTGGTTATAAACAATCAATTAATGAACACTACGGAATCTGGTCGGTAGACTATTGATCGGAGTGACACATCGATAAAATGGATTCGCGTCTCTTGCTATTTTATTTTATTGGTATACCCGATCTATTTTTTAATACGAACTAAACGGTTAACATTCTATTAAGGGCGTTCAAATATTTTATAGCAAAGTACAATACATTTGTATAACTAGTTCACTTTCAATAGTCATGCAATTTTCATATGCAAACATTTTCCAATCAAATTCTTCAAATCATTTAAAACAATTCAATATACCTTTCTTATGCATTTAAAACAAGCATTTCAAATATTGAAACGAGAATAAGAAAAGGTAGAACAAACATCTGAACTTGAAGCGAGAAATAGAAGTCGGTAGAACAAACCCAAAAAAGATTGTCCGTCCTTTAATTCCATGTTCTCGGAATCTCGGCCTCAACTGGACTTTCCTCTCGTTAATCCCTAATCCATCACACATATTTCACGATCAGAATAACGAGAAAAATCATTTGTGCATTCTAGGATTTTTGGTTAGGGTTGATATCTACCCAATACACTTTCACTTGCCAAATTTTCTGGGGACAATTGAGTCATATTTAGCTTATACATCCTTCACAGGTATAGCTCTATTAGTCTATTTGTAGTAGGAATTTGGATCATCAATTTGGATCACCCAAACACAAGTTATGGCATTTTATGCCAAACTGGTCAGTATGCCCAGTTCTTTCCCGGTTACCTACTGTTTTTCTCAATTTCAGGGGTCTTAACTCCATAAATTGGTAATGGTCCCTTCTACTCATTTGAATCTATGGTTCTTAGGTTTCCCCTCCAATTGGAATCATCCAATTTGGATCCCAAAAACTCAAGTTATGGAATTTTATATTCAGATTACTCTAATTTGCAAAACATAAGCAGATTTTTCTTGCACATAGTTTCCCCTTTGAAGGATTTCTGGACACTTTGAGGTTATAATTTATTATACCATTCCTTAAAATCAAATTATTCTCTAGAAGTCCTGGTTACCCATAATTTGAATCACTCAGTGGGATGAGTGAAACTCAACTTATGGTCCTAAGTACCAACTACTCTAAAACATATCTGCTTCAGGAATTGGACAGAAATTTGGCATCCAAAACAGACATCACTTCAGCTTAATTTCTAGGTCAGGTGGGTCCAAATTCGGGTACCATTACTTCATGAAGTTTGTTCTACTATAAGTCTAGTGTGCTTATCAATTTGAATCACTCAATTATGATAAGAAATGACTAAGTTATGGCCAAAACAAAAACGTTGGTTTGAAAAAAAAATTGGCAGCATCTCCTTTGAAACACCATAATTTCCTCTTCGTGATTTTCTTCCAAAACACCTCAAAACTCAAAATAAATCATGTCAATCCTCTAATAACATCCCTATATATCATTCTAAATAAATCACAAAAACAAATCCACATGGATGATTAGGTTTCAATCGAACCTCATTAAAATAAAATTCTAGGGTTTATTATTTAACTACCTTGACTCTCTTGGAACCACATGCTTTGCTTCCTTCTTCTCTTTGATCACTTGGAGACCAAAAATGGGATGATCTCCCAAAATCTGGATATTCTTGACCCTAGCTCTTCTCTTCTCTTCTCCCCTCTAAAACGTGATTGCTCGAGAATAGGCTCCCAAAGACCACTTTTGGTCTTTTAAGCTCATTAAGTATGGAAATGTTTGGCGCCTACTATTTAAATTCTCATTTTTACTGTTTTTAATATCTCCATTTCTCAAGGCCTTGTTTGGTTACAAATGCATTTTAGGTTAAATTCATCCCAAAATAAGCGATCTAACTCACACTTATTCTATTTGCATAAATTCTCATATTTACACTTAGACATATAAACTTGTTTACAATTGACTCTTAGGTCCTCATTTTCACATTTTAAATTTGTCATTTTCACTTGGGTAAATTTTCGGGTTTAATCTTTTAAATCACTTATCAAATAACAATCAATATTCATTTAACAACTTTGAAATCGAGTTTGGCTGGTTATACGAATATATAATAAAATTATAAAAAAATTATAAATGGAACTTTTAGGCGTTACGTTATTCGTAATTAGATTGCTTAATTTCTATTTTATTTTATATTCGGTATGGTCTTAGGAGAGCTTTGGCGTGGAAATTTGACCGTTTTGGGCAATCGGTGCCATATCGGCACCACCATTGCGGCATGCCTTACATGATGTGATGTCGATGGCATCGTGGTGAAGTGCAGATGATGGATTACCAGTTGAGCATGGTATTCAGCCGAGCCACGACGGAGGTAGAGCCAAAGCCCGGCTCACCGGATTTGGGGTGTAGGTGGAAGTACCTTTGACGGGTGCTTAGCGATACGGTGTCACCTCCTCTCTTATATCGAGGTCAGTGGAAGCGCCTGAGCGCCGTCAGGTAATTATATGCAAAAGTATATGGTTCCTATAGTAATTTCATTCATGTTGACATAAAAGTCTTTGGCGTCGATGGTTAATGTGTGAAGTCTTGTAAGCATTGCGTGCGTCGGAGGATTGGTTGACCAACTTCCGATATTTGCTTAGCTGATCAGGATATCTGGCGCACGATGTCACCCCTCATATGTTTCGAGACTGTTGAGTGGCATCGTCCAGAGCGCGTCTTGCGTCAGTTTGGGCTGCATCAGGAGATACCTCCAGCTTGCTCTTACGAGCATCAACTACATAGAGTCGATGCACGTGGGAACACCAGTGTGATTAGGCTGAACATCATGCTGGGTACATAGCATTATGAATCTGTGATCGGTGAGATCATTACTTCACCCTATGGTGGGTTTGATGGAATTTGCCATGATCCGTACATGCGGTGGTATGCGTCGTGACACGGCGTTTTATGACACCACAACTACACTTAGGGATTATATGAGGGTTCCATACTCTGGCCAGGTGTAGTACAGATGTTTTGGTAAAGTTAGACTCGTGTGTTTCTAAAATATTTTACCTAATTTAATCGATAGAGTATGTAATTATAATTCTTTCTTTGGATCACTGAGATTAACATGCGTTTGACATAGTCGGTCGCTCTCTTTTTGCTATCGGTGCGTTGTCTGACCTCGTCATATTGCCGTCGATTATTTTAATCGGAGAAGACCGTTGCATCGCGGAGTGCGCTCGGGGAGGCTTCCACATCCATGGACCATCGATTAGACCTCAGTGTCATCCACTCCTTGGCGTGTAACCCGTTGGTAGAGGGATGGGGAGAGCGGAGGAGTTGAGCCTTAGAGGTCGTGGCGGAGATGGTGGGGCGGGTCATGGTGTGGGCAGTGTGTGGGTATAATACACTTGGCCCAGGCACTCTTGATGCCCTCCCATGCCCACCCCTCACCGAGGATGTTTATACCCCCACACGCGCACATCACCTTCCATTGCCCAGCACATTAACACATCACCTTTCCTACCCCACACATTTACACATCACCTTCCATTACCCCACATTGACACATCACCTTCCACCCCCACACACTTGCATCACCTTCCATGCTCAGCACCTGCGTCATCTGTATCGGTGTCGCGGAGCGATCCATAAGTGGAGTATCACATTGTCGTCCACACCTTTACCATCCCATACATTGCCTCCCATGGGATGGCACCATACTGACCTTTGCACAGTGGGGTAGACTCCATCTAGTGACGCCATTACTCGGCGTGTATCGACTACTTCATCCATCGATTACCTCGACTCATCGGCTCCCTCGACCGTCTCGGACACCATGGGATCTATTGCAATAGTGCGTTTGAACAGGCATGATCTGAAAAGCTATAAAGGCGCCATCTTGTAGGACTCATTGATACATGTTATTATTTTTATATATGAAAATTTGTATAAAATGTTTTATTATATTTAAATGTTTTGATATATGCATGATTTGGGTATATACAATGTTTTTTTTGAAGATTATACATGATCATGCGTGGCGCCATCTAGGATTTTTATTTTTATACATGTAAGCTTTTTATAAAAATAATTCTAAAATTGTAGTATTATAATTTGGATTTTTACAATACGTGCAATAAAAATTATAATTAGAAATCAGTTTTCAAACCATTGTGTAGGAATTCAAAAAAACACAAAAACACCAATTTTAGCGGTCTAAATTTAATAGCGGTTTTTGAAAACATAAAAAATGCAATTTTAGTATTCTCTAAATTTAATATTTTTTATATTCTCCAGGATTTTCAAAAAACAAAACATGTTCATCTTAGGTTTTTCGGTGTCATCGATTAGGGTTTTAGGGTATTAAAGTGTTAGGGTTTAAGGGTTTTTTGATTTTTGGGTTTTAGGGCATTAGGGTATTTGGGTTTTAGGGTCTTACGGCATTAGGGTTTTAGGGCATTAGGGTTTTAGGGTTTTGGGGTCTTAGGGTTTTATAATTTTTTGGTTCCAGGGTTTTAGGGTTTTAGGTAAATATTGTTGAATGTAGTAAGATAAATCTAAATGTGCCACATTCATGTAGACATGACGAATACGCAATAGCTAACAAACAAAATATATACATAAAAAACAGGACCACATGATCCTTAGAGAAGTGACCAATCGTCGAATAAATCAACATAGTAGCCTCATTCCTAATACAAACCATCGAACCAACATGTAGCATCCGATAAACACATTTGTCTGATTTACTTCCTACATTTACTTATTTGTATTTTGGGTTATTATTTGAAAATTATAATTATATTAAAATAAATATAATTGAGGTGATTTGATAAATGAGTCATGTTTCAAGAAAAACATGATAAATGTAGGTCATTTTTTTATTTATTATGAAACAGTTATCTTGGTGAAGTTAAAATTCGGGATTGAGTTTTGGCACCATGGCTTGATGATATGCAATAGCTAACCATGCATCCTTCCATTGCTTTTAAGCTCATCCTTACTTACTTTATTTCATTTTGATTTGAAATAAATTCGCTTGATATTATCTTGACATAACGATAGCGAGTGATACATACGGGTTTGAGATAATTCGACTATGAGTCAATATTGAAGGTTCCCGAGGAGTTAAATAGGAATATAACAAAAGAACATAGAGTATTACAGCGTAATATTCAAAAGTTAATAGAAGTTGGGCAAAATCGGGATAACAAGCCTCGTGCGGATTTCGGCACCTTTCCATGAGGTGAGGAAGTGCGAGGTTTCCTTGCATGTCTCGCTCCTTAGGTGCCATTCCGCTAACCGTTTGTCCTCGATATATTATCCATTCCTAATTCATGTATCCCCCCCCCTTTACCATGCCTCTTTCTTGAATTCTCATTTTCTATCTTTCTCCTCTGATATACCATCCATTCCTTTTTCATGCTTCCCTTTGACCAAGCCTCTTTCTTGAATTCTCATTGAGAAGTTTCTTGTCAACACTGCTGCGAGAGCTTTCTACATGATCTGCAATCACAATTTCTCTTCTTGCCTCATTTTCAAGTTCATGATTTTCCACTTAGAGTGATCATCGTAGAGATGTGATCCTTTGTTAGATGATCGAGGACCAGACCATGTCTGAATTTTTTCCAAATCTGCGAGCTCTTTGAGATGCACAGGTATGGCCACATTTTTCGTCGATGGCCTTGTGTTTAGCTTTTTCCAATCTTCTTGGCTCCAAAGGTAGAAGTAATGGTGGGGTCACATTCCATTGTTTCAGAATTTGTTTGTCATTTACATCAACGAATCCGAGAAAATAAAATGGTAGAAAAGAGGAATACCGTAGCATGTGACTTTCAAATAATAGGTATTTTGATGAATATTATTCAACTTGACCATAAAGAAATTGTAGACTTATCCTTACCATAAAAAAATATCATATCATCATCAGTAGAAAAAGTTATCATTACGTATCATCATCGACTAGGAAGCGATCATGATGACTCATTATAAATGTCGAGCCACCCACGTGATTGAAAGTGCATATGAGCTTCATCCTGGCGGTTGATCTTCTCTTCCACGAAAGAGCCGGCTTAGGCATCGGAGGAAAGACGGCGGGCGAGCGCGATCCTTTTTGTTTCTGGGTTTTGCGAGAGGGTCGATCCCGGAGATGACGGCTAGGGCAGCAATTCCCGTGACTCAGCCCAGTTTCGGTTGAAAAGTGTCATCGAGGTAAAATAAATTGAAAATAGGAGAGATTAGTTTATATATATATATATATATATATATATATATATATATATATATATATATATATATATATAGAGAGAGAGAGAGAGAGAGAGAGAGAGAGAAAACGACGGTGATTAAATAAAAGAACAATTAACGGCACGTTAGTTTGATTTCATTTTACAAAATTTAATTTCAAAATAATTTATTAAAATTAAAAATAAATATCGTATTTAAAAAATGCATACAAAATGTGTTTGGAATTGCCTTCAATCTTTGTAATTCCTTAAAGATACGTTCACAATAAAATCAATATAAACACTAGATTTAAATGAAGTAAAACTTATTTTTCAAAATTTGTTTTAAAAGAATCTCTGGAAATTAAAGAGTAACATTTTCGCGAAAACAATGTTAGATACAATATTTTAATTTTTAAATTTTTTTAAAAAATAATAAATCCCAAAATATATAATAGATTATAAATTTTTAAGTATCTTGTCATCAAATTCTCCAACAATGATGACAAATTATTTTGCTAAAGAGTAAAAATGTATCTTTTTATTGAGATGCGATGTTAAATTTTACAGCAGGGTTAAAATAATCCTCTGAATGGATCTTCTTTAAAAGCATGGTTTTAAAAAAAAATTCTATTTTAGATTTATTTAGAAAATATTATAAATTCCAAATATGTGAAATAAGTCAAGTTTTGTTATATTAATGGCGAACCATAATGATAAACGATTTAAAATATGAAGGATATTAAAAATAAAATGATTAAATTACGGATAAAAAATGCCCAATCTTAGCTGGATTTTGGTGGTGGGTTGGTTTTGTTGGTATTGATTCTCATTCCTATTTGTTTTTTACGCAGAGTGATTCGATTTATGATTCATGTAGAACCTAAAAATATTAGGAAAGAAAAATACTAAGAAAATTAATTTCTCATATTTGGATTCACAATGAAAAAATCTGAAAAAATAATCGTAGAATATAATCAAAATTGTACATATTTTTAAATTTTTTTAGTCCTTATTTTATAAAAAAAAACAAATAAAAATAAGTTTGAATAAACATATAAAATTAATTTATTAAGTTTAAACTTACTTTTTATTTTCCTCAATTTATCTTTCTTGAATTTTAAGTCTATTTTCCTCTCGTTTTCTTCTTGTCTTTGAGTTCAACCAGAACCACAATGTTGATAGAACATTGGTTCTTTGAAATATAGCAATTGTTCAAGTGTAGCAAAATTACCCAATTAACATAAAAGGTATTTGGAAGAAGGGATAAAGCAGCCAATTTTATTTACCCGACTGTTCACAAATGCTGAAGTGAATTCCATTGTACAATTTGAGCTATGAGAACACTCCTTTCACCTTTGCTTTTATCTTCTTGGCAGTTGATTTTCCGCGACAAAGAGGAATATACATTGATCACGTAGTATCACATCAAGATTCCAAGAAACATTTCCCGATTATCATTGACGCAATTCTTACTCTACTTTAAGAATTAATGCATGCTTGAATTTCTTCCAATGTTTTCCTTTGTTTCGCTTGTACCTTTCTGAAAGTATAGTCATGGCAGAAAATCCAGCATATATTGAAAATGTACCTGAAAGGGGAGAAAAAATAACCAGGCATGGATTGAGTAATGCAACATAAGTTATCGACTACTGAATGTTTTATACTAAGTTAAAAAAAAAAACAAAAACAAAGGAAACTATTTGATTCCTGTTTTTGCCTTTCTGGCTTGATTTTAAGCAGAACAACCACCATTTTGGTGTTGTCACGAAGTATTTTGTTATCATAATTTAGTATTTTTATGTTTTCGCAGTACCAAGCGGGTTTTCCTATTAACCTTGTCATAACTGTTTTGAGGAATAAAAACTGATTTTGGCAAAGCCAGAAGCGACCAAATTGCCTAACTTGTGGGGCTCCAGCTGATAAGGAAGTTGAAAGTGTGAAGCGGCCCATGCTCCCGAAGCCCGATTCCTAAGCGCCACGAATTGCCTGCGACTCCCTTCACATTTAGAGGAATATGCGCGAGGAAAAAATTTTACATCTTATTCCCTTTTTTTGAGTGCAGCTCTTGTTTGGTTCCACTGAAAAATGGAACTACTTAGGACCCTTTCTTACATTTTAACCTTCATCTGGATTCATAAATGGAAACAAGTTTTGAAATGTCACGTTTCATTTGACATTCTTAATGAATCCCGTAATCATTTCATATTTTCTCGTGTTTGTAGTTAGGCGGCCTTAAGGTTGGTCGATTTACCTGCGACATTATCGCAGGCTGCCCCCATTCGATCAGCGATGCTACGTAAATATGATATCATTGAGAAAATCGACACATTCTTAATGCTTATCAGTTTCAACTGAGAATATAAAAATTCGACTTGGTATAATGTGAAATTGCATCGAAATGGTATGTTTGCAGGGACTCCACAATGACCATATAGTATTGGGTTTAGTTTATAAATAGAGGCCAGCAGATTCGATCCATTAATTTGCAAGCCATCTTAAAGTGTAGAGCTTTGTGGCGAAATGGAGCGAATATAATCACACTTAAGTCATGATATGCTAAATCCATTACTTTATCACCCCGAAAAATTCAAGTTGTGTATCGAAAAACTTGTGCGACCCGTCTTCTTTTCATAGCATGATGAGACATTTAACAAACAAATTCAAACTCAATCTCATAAGAATTAAGAAAATGTCTACATTTCAAAACCCGTTAAGTGTTAAAAAAACCATAATAATGATAATATCCTTTATTGATTATTTAACAGTGCTTCTTATCTTCTCTGTGAAATTTTTTTTATTTTGGTCCTCGAAAAGATAAATCTTATCTATAGGATTTGGTACTACTACTCCATAATAGCGGTGTCAAGCGTGACATGAGGCCCTCCTTGAAGTAGGGGCGAATACCTTTCGACGAATTTAAAGCTTGCCCACGGCCGGCCAGACTGACGTTAAGAAGGCGAGGTCGTGGGCTTGATTTTAAACCAGAGCGATTCATGGGCTTTAGGCACTTCAAAAAGCCGCTGAAACACTTGGCTTAGTCGAGGCCGCTGGCCGGAGTCGAGGCCGCCTGGCGAAACCACTCGCTCAGTGGATTAGGTTTTTATTTAAATTGTATTGGTTAAATAAAATAAAAAGTAGGCTTAAAACAATTGAAATAAAAATGCTTCATTTAAAAATTTCATTCATCGAATATAATTACATTTGAATGTATAGAAAAGTTATCAGTTATAAATTAAATCTTACATCCAACATTAGGTTGTAGCTCTTACTGTTGTTAATCATTTGTACTTTTCAACCGTAAGAAAATAAAAATACAATATCACGTTTAACGAAATATTTTAATCGCTATTTTCTGTTGACGGGATTATCATTGGATCAGTTCATGTTTTGATAAATTTAAGTTCTACGTATCGGTCATTTAGTCATAGAACTACCGAAACGTGATCGTCGCCCGATCTAGCACATCCATTAGGGTCCGATCTTAAATATCTTCTTTATTTGGGGAGGAGTGGTGGAAGAGGGTTAGGGAGGCCACAGGTAAATTTCAGACCATGAGAGGAAGCGGCCGGTGGGGGTGCAGGCCCTAGTGGGAGGCTGGGCGATGGGTTTGGCGTAGACACCCAATTCCTAAAGCTTAGAGCTGACCCATTTGGTGGTCGAGGGCTGGGAAACTGACTTGGGCTCGGGCCCAAGGCTGAGCTCTTCCAGAGGTGAGAAATGACCGTGGCTTGGATTGGAGACCCACTACTCCGTAAAGTAAATGGGCTTTAAAGTCAGGGGACCATATCTCGAGTGGTAGTGGTAGTTCTATTTCTTTTGGTTTCCTTTATGTACATCGATCTGATGATTTGAGAATGATCGTATAAATGGAGTAAAATATATGGATCTATACATTTTCATAAAACTAATTGTCTAAGTATGGTAACATTCTGATTTATTAAATAGTATTTAATTCTTATCGTCACTAAAACAAAATTATTTATTTTAAAATTTTTTTCAATTAAGTATTTTATATTCTTTATTTTTCGTTTTGTTAAAATCATCCACACTAGAATATAAACCAAAACAAAACCCTTTATAGCTTCAAATGGTTGGCAAGTCTTAAATCTTTGATTCCACGAGTTAGAAGATATAAACCCAGCCGAGAAACGTGTTTCTTTTGTCAATGTTGGTCGATCTAGAAATTTTTCTTTTCACATTTAAATTTCTCCCTCCCATTCTTTTGTTTCGCCTTGTTCAAGCATAAGGTCATCTAACCACCAACAAAGATCACAAATCTGTGATAATCCCACCCAGCCCAAGAAAGCAAAACCGTCGTCTCCCCAACATTCTGCAGCATTTGAGGATAGCATTGCATAGAAACACATGAAAAAATTAAGTAAAGCGTTTCTTAGCTTGAAGCGTTACGGAGTCGGATGAACATAAGGGACGAGAAGGAGGGAGGAGGCTGACCAGAAGGTGAAGGAGGGTGACCCTTGGAGAGGAGCGAGATCGGAGGCGGGACGGGTAGAGCTTCGATTGGAGCGAAACGAGAGGAGAAGAGAAGAAGGGTTGAGCGGGAGAAGAAAAAGCCCTAGCGGGCAAATTTAATCCTCCCATTTGCCGCAGTTATGGTCGGCTGCATTTGAACATCTAATTGCAGCCGTTGTGGTCGTCGGCATTTAAAAACTGTTATCGCGATTGTAGTCGTGTGATTTCACGATTTCAAAGACATCGTTATCGTTCTTGGCGTTCTAAATTCAAAAGTCGTTGTTGTGTTCTTGAACGATGAATCGATTCACATGATTGTGGTTGTCGGCATGGCGTATTTACTTTGTCCGATATTATCACCATGGCCCGATTTTATCTTTTTTTTTCTTTTCAAACACACCATTTCCGTACAAAACTCATTATGTGGTCTGATGAAAACTTTGGAATCAGTTCCTTTACCATCGAGTTGCATTTTCTCACATTTTAAAGATTTCAATATCGGTTAACACTTCTTCTTCTTCTTCTTCCCCCAATTCACTTCTCATTTCCTTTGCAAAGAAACAAATGGCTGGAAGAACTTTGGTTGGAGGTGCGTTTCTCTCAGCTTCTCTCTAAGTTCTATTCGACAGATTGACCTCGCGACGTGGTGGCGAATTTCATCAGGGGACACAAGCTCGATTATGCTCTGCTCGAAGTTGAAGAGGAAACTGGCGACTGTCCATGCTGTGCTCGATGATGCCGGGCCAAAGCAAATCACCCAATCCAGCAGTCAAAGAGTGGATGGATGAGCTCAAAGTTAGTGTCTATGATGCCGAAGATGTATTAGGATGAGATCGCCGCACTGAGAGATCTGAGGCGCAAGATAGAAGCTGGGACTCCGACTCCCAGACCAGCATCTATGTCTACCTTTGATATTCACTGCATGAACTGTAGAATTAAATCGTTGATGGACTGCGAATCTGCGATGACGATCATGGGCGAAGATGTGATGGTAATCAGCAGATGGCCGTCACTTCGTTAGTAGATGAATCTCAAATCTACAGAAGGGATGAAGTGGAGGAGTTGGTTCAACTACTGCTGTCTGATCATGTGAGGAGTACTGATGATGCCATAGGTGTGATCTCCATAGTCGGCATGGGCGGTACGGGCAAAACCACCCTTGCTCAGCTTCTCTATAATGACCCAAGGGTGAAGGAATGCTTCCATCTCAAGGCATGGGTTTATGTTTCTGAAGAATTTGATCCTGTCGAAGTTACAAAAACAATTCTTGAGGCAATCAGTTCATGCATGTTCAATATCACCGATCTAAATCTGCTTCAGGTTCAACTGAAAGAGAGAGTTAATATGAAGAAATTTTTGATCGTCCTGGATGATGTTTGGAACGACTCTTCTGACTTGGATATGCTGCGAACACCATTCTTAGTCGGGGGGAATGGAAGCAAGATTATTGTAACCACACGTAGCACCAATGTCGCATCGGCCATGCGTGCAGTCCATACTCATTGTTTAGATGTGTTATCGTCTGAAGATGGTTGGTCCCTGTTCGAAAAACTCGCATTTAAAAATGGAAACTCAAGTGGCCTTCCACAACTAGAAGGGATTAGGAAAAAGATAGTCCACAAGTGCCAAGGTCTGCCGTCGGCTATAAAAGCAATGGGGAGTCTCTTACACTCCAAGGTGGAAGCAAGAGAATGGAATGATGTATTAAGCAGTGATCTATGAAGTTTGCCAAGGATGCAGTTCTTCCAGCTTTGAGGTTGAGTTATTTTCTTACCTGCCTTCCTATCTAAAACGCGTTGTTTTCCTATTGCTCAATTTTTTCCCAAAGACTACAATTTCAAAGGCAACTCGTAATGTTATGGATGGCAGGATTGTTGGACCAGCCAAAAGCAAGAAAAAATGGAAAGGTAGGTGATTTGTACTTTCAGGAGCTTCTATCAAAAGTCATTTTTAAAATTCAACCAGTACTCATAGTCATGTTTGTAATGCGATCATTAATGTCTTACGATTAGTATCGAGAGAATTCTCTATTTGTTTGGAAGATGATAAGATACATAGTGTCCCAGAGAAGACTCGTCATTTGTCATATTTGACAAATGAATTTGATGTGTATTTGAGCCAATTGTTGAAAGTGAGTGTCTTCGGTCATTTTTATCGAGAAGCAAATACCCTTCACGTTATTCATGTCACCGCTTAAGTAATAGAGTTCTACACAATCTATTGCCAAAAATGAAATATCTACGAGTGCTTTGTTTGAGTGGCTATATTATTATTGATTTGCTTGATTCAATTGACAAATTGAAACATTCTATGCTATTTGGATTTATCTAGAACAATGATTCGAGAGTTGCCCAAATCAGTTTGTAATTTATATAATTTACAAACAATCATGTTACGCGATTGTGGATATCTCATTGAATTACCTTCGAGGATGGAAAATTTGATTAATTTGCGCTACCTTGATATTAGTGATACTTCGGTGAAAGAGATGCCAAGTGATATATGCAACTTGAAGAACTTACGATCACTTCCTACACCACATTTATTATTAGGCCAAAATTATAGGTTAAATTGGGAGGGAGTGAGGAGCTTTAGGGAAGCCTTACCATTTAAAAAATTTGGATAATGTAATAAGTGGTAAGAGGATGCATTAAAGGCAAATAATATAGAGGATAAGCAGTACCTTAGCAGAGTTGAATTTGTATTGGAATTACACAAGAATGCTAGTGATGATCAAGGTGATGTTCTGCTTTGCAAAATGAAGGGATATACTCGGAAGCAGCCACATATGACACGAGAGGGCCATTTATTATTTTGGTGGTTTAAACTTTCCAGATTGGGTAGGAGATCCTTTGTTCTCCAATCTTGTTTTCCTAGGGCTTCGAGATTGCAACAATTGCACGTCATTGCCACCACTTAGGCAATTACCCTCTCTTAAACATCTTTCTATCTCAAGAATGAAAGGAGTAGAGAGGGTGGGTAGTGAGTTTTATCATTATGGAAATGCTTATTCCTCGATACAATTAAGCCACCTTTTCATCCTACGAACTACAATTTGATCCTTATATGACTAATTAGGATAAATGGATTTATGTATTTGTGGATGTAGGCGTGGAGAATTCCTCGTCACAGAGAGAACTGATATATCCCATTGTCCCAAACTCAATGGGAAATTACCAAAACAGCTTCATTCCTTGAAGAAACTTCAAATCGTTGGTTGCGGGTCGCTTGTGGCCTCCCTCCGAGCTCCTGAAATCCCTCCCTCCGAGATTGCAACAATTGCACGTCATTGCCACCACTTGAAGCGATTACCTATAACAACGTCTTTCTATCGGGAATGAAAGGAGTGAGAGGGTGGGTAGTGGTTTATCATTATGGAAATGCTTATTCCTCCAATACAATTAAGCCCTACTTTTCATCCCTACAAACTCTACAATTTGATCATATGACTAATTGGGAGAAATGGTTATGTTGTGGATGTAGAAGTGGAGAATTCCCTCGTCTAGAGGAGCTTGATATATCCCATTGTCCCGAAACTGATGGGAAGTACATGACTTAGGTCCTTGAAGAAGCACAAATCATTGGTTGCGGGTCGCTTGGCCTCCTCAGAGCTCCTGAATCAGTGAATTGAGGAACCGTGGATCGTGGGAATTTCGGTTGAAAATGACTAGTGGATTGTCTATATAAACTTGAGGAAAGAATTTGATTATCTCTGAATGGGAGGAATTGCCACGATTCTGCGAGGCTGGATCGAGAGAATGTGGTCGATGGAGTGGGTAATCGAGGAGGAATGGAGTACCTACCAGTACTTGTTATCCTTCTTCAAAATTTGAACAACACAAGTTATGGTTTCTCGGACCCTTCTTCCGAATCGGTTGGTTTACCCACTACATTGAAGTCATTAAGCATCTATAAGTGTAACAAATTGGAGTTTTCTCACATGAGCTATTGAATCCACCATCCATTCCTTAGGAATTTGTCCATCCACGAATTCTAGCGGTGCTGATTCTCATTATCTTTATCATTAAGCATCTTCCCCGGTTGAATGGAGTTAGGTATCTACGGTTTTGAAGAGGAACTCCGAATACCTCTTGGTCTCCATTTCAGAAGAGGATCCCACATCATCTCTTAACCGTTTAGATATCACAGAGTGCCCTGATATCGTGTATATTGAATTGCCGCTGTCGAATTCGGCCGCATTTATCGTATATTCCGATGCGAGAAGCGAAATTCTTTGGCGGTCTGATACCTCTCGGAATTACTCATCGTTGGGGTTTGAGTTTATTCGATTAATCGAAATTGTTGTTTCAGAGAGATGGTTTGCCCTCCACCTGCGTCGACTTCAATTTCATTTGCGATCAACTCACGTCTAATCGGGTGGGTAGGGTTTCTGGCTAGTTCTCTTACAAAATTCACAATTAGTAGTGGTCTGAACTGGAATCATTTACGAATCAGTCCCTCCTGCCCTCCTCATACTCTACTATTGGATATCTCCCAAATCCTCGAGTCTGGGTTTGTAAAGGGGCTTCAACATCTCCTCTCTCTAACAATATCCATCTCTGATACCTGGCAGATCCTTCGGAGAAGAACAAGGGCTTCATTACCTTACCTCTCTAACAACATCATCCATCTCCGAATGCCCTAAATTCCAATCCTTTAGAGAAGAAGAGGGGCTTCAACACCTTACCTCTCTAACAACATTATCCATCTCCCAATGCGCTAAATTCCAATCCTTTGGAGAAAAAGAGGGGCTTCAACATCTTACTTCTCTAACAGCATTATGCATCTCACTTTAAACAATTCCAATCTTCCAAGGAGGAGAAAAGAGGGCTTGACATCTTACTTCTCTTGAAAAATTAGATATGGAATCCCTCCAGGTTCTGGAATCCTTGAGAGAAGTAGGTCTTCAGCACCTCACCTCTGTAAACAATTGTCTATCTCATTGCGGTCGGCTCAATATGACAAAGCGGAGACTCCCCAAACTCCCTTAAGCTGTTTGAATCGATTGTCCTTTGCTTCCAGAGAAACATCGCTCTTTGATTTGAAGGCCGAGATTAGAATATATAGCTCATTATACATGCTGATAGATGATGCACATGTACTGGTAGTGATGGAAATTGTTACCATACAGTAATCAGTACCTGTTCTACACTCCCAGTAGAGAAAAAATGATGTGCCAATTGATTGAAGGAAACGCCAAACTTGTGCATTGGAATTTCTATTCATTTTGTTTTTTTCTCAACGTATGCTTGATAGTGATTGAAATATTGATTGCCAATCTGTACCCAAGCATAGCAAGATTCCACTATTGTCAGAAGATACGGTACCTATTAAACTCTTGTTTGCTAGTGGAACAATTTCTGAAGTTCTCTCCCGGAAAGACAGAGCAATAAGACAGTGAATGCTGCCCTTCAACTTCAGATTTGTTTTTCTTTTCCTCATACTCTGAAGCCTGAACAAGAAATGAAAGTGGAGGAAGAATGATAACAGGTACATGCATTTTCAACACAGAATTTTATTTCCTTCGGCTTATTCAATTTTACCTTACCTTCTGACTGGGGCTAAACTTATCCTAGATTTGTCAATCTATTTCTGTAGACAGGAAGACATGGACCAATTTCACAGTTGTTTATAGTCAGTTAAATATTCTAATTGCTTTATTTCTTTTTGGTGGCCTATTTCAGACTTGTACGAGGTAATGCCTTTTCCATCCTACTAAATGGAGGTTGGCTTTCTGCCATACTTACAATCATTACACATCCTCCATCCTACAAAATATTCTATTGCATGTGTGTTTTTTCACTGAAAGGCCTGCTCTATGGGAATGATAACAACACTTCATACCACTAGACATTATCTAACAAAAGGTATCATTGCCAAAGATTTTTATTTAATAACTTCATTAACTTTGTTCGGCCTCCAAATTGGCAGATAATAACTCTAGAAGCAAGTTTACCTTTTTTTTTTTGTGGAATATAAATGATTTAAATACCCTCATCTTCTAATACTTTCAGCATGGCCATCTATACTATATAAATATACCATAATTATTGATACAAAACACTCAGGTCATACTATAGAGCAATTTAGGGTGTACGGAACTTATTTAGACATTTTGCAAGTTATTTTTTCAACAGAGTTGATTAACTCATTTCTCCCTTCCATATCAAGTTAATCACCGTTTCTCCTCTTCCTGTTTCATGTTTATTATCTAGTATGAACATGAAGAATTTCTTGTGAAAAACCCTTTTTTTGTTTTGATTATGTGAAATATATCAGGTAAATAAGAAATAATTTATGTTTTTATTTAATTTGTGACTTATTTGAAAGAAAAGTTCTCCAAATAGTCTATTATTCAATTTGTTTGGGTCACTATTTTAACTCCAGTTTGTGTGATCATCTTGAATGGCCTAGTGCCTCAAACTCAAAAATTCATCTCTTTTCACTTGATGCCACAGCCTTCTACTTTATCCCCTTTCCTTCACCCTTACATTGTAAAGATGCAGCTTATTGGGGTCTTCTTGTACTTACGAAGAAAGTCAAAGTTCCTCTAAGTTCTAGTCATGGCTGACTCCATCTCAATCGGCCCGACTCATTTCGATCCATCCTAGACAAAAGTGGATCTACAATGTCTTCACCTTTAAGATTAAGATTGGTTGTTAGTTTGGTATCAAGCCTCCCTATTCACTAACTTTTAATTTGTGTTTATGGTGCAACACATTATTGTCCGGCTGGAGTATAATAATCGGTTGTCTTTTTGTATATACTTTTTATAGATAAATGCAAAATATAATTGTTCTTTCCACAGAGTAAGTATCTGGGAGGAGATATACAAGAGGAACCCAGTAAAGGAAGCACGAGGAGAATAGAATACCTACCACCCACAAATAAAACCAAATAAATCAATTACAACCCACCAAAGTCGAAAAAGTCTACCAAAGATTATGATCTGACATTTGTGCAATTTATTTGAAGACGAAAAGTCTGAAAAGTAGACTTCATCTTATTAATTAAGGAAATAAACCCATCCCCTCAAAAAACTGAGCAGTTTCTTTCCTACCAAATTATCAAAAAATGAAATTTGCTATCTAAGCCTTTTGCGTAAACGCACAAAAGAACTATGCGAAACGGGAAGAGACTCCTTCCACGGAAAGAGGAAACGCATTATAACATCAAAAGCCTTTTTTGTATATACTCATGAGCCTCACAATTACGCTCCAAGAGTTCATCTATCATATTTACATTGGGGCATTCAATGTGATTTTCTCACTAGACATCGCGGCGATCTTTACGTCAATGACTCCATTGGAAGAAACGGTCAAGGCACATACATTACGACTCCCGAGGTCATCACTTCCTCAGCTCCGTTAGACAATCACAGTGGTACAAGCACCTTATACGCAACGGTTCTAAGACCTTTATACACTTATCGACTTCATTCAAGAATTGTACGTAACAAAGGTCAATTTTATGCTCTATTTGTTTGGATTAAGATTCTTAATTTATTTGTTTTTTATTAAGATACAAATCAGGAACAAAGATATCAAGAGCGAAGAAGGATTTGAACCTAGGTAGCTCATGCCCAGGTGGAGCGACTTGTATATTCTCCATGACTCAATTAAGAATTTTACCTTTGGAGCAGGCAAGCTCAGATTTCAATTTTTTCTCTTTTATATGCATGCATAGGCACATTTTCTGCTAAGTTGCTGGTTGAAATATTTTAACTGCTTTGGTCCATTTCTGTAGATTTTGACAGATGATACTCTTGCTTTGTAATCTCAATTAAAGTTTTTACATCATTTTGTAGGTTGTATGGGTTGAAATTTTCATATCTAATATAATCAAAAAGGGACAGGTGTGCTCTTTGAAACACATACTTAGTAATAACTAAGGCATTTGTTTCCTTAATTTGTATTAAATTATTTTGAAGGTTGTCGGGGATGGAAGACAGATGGAGGAAGATTGCTGCCCTTTTAATGCCTGAAAACTTTTGCTTGTATCAAACAGGGAGATGGCCATTGTATGCTACTACAATGTGTATGTTTCTCAGAAGTAAATTATGGTTGGAGTCGGATGATGCTTGATTCAGGTAGATTTGTTCTGCTTGCGTATAGGAGGAGGCTCTTAATCCAGCCCACATTCAACAGGCAAGGATACGGAATATAAAATCATTGTTATGAAATTTGATGTATTTGTTTCTTTCCTAATTATGATTTCATCATCTTGTTCTTCTTTTGGGGTTTTTTCTTAGGTCTTATGCATGTATAGTGCTCCTGTTGGGATGATCCTCAGAACATCATGAAGGCTTTTACAGCGATGTTGCTATTGGGATGATCACTCAGATCAGTATCATGTATCCTATTCAGCCTTAGGATCCTTTTACTTAGACTTGACAATGTTCCTATATATGCTCATTATCAAGAGGAATTTCCATTTGCCACCAATTGGCTCTCATTGTTTGAATCAGTATAGTTGCCACCAATGGAAGCATATTTGTCAGTAAAGACTTGAAGAATAACGTATGTTGGTTTGTTCTCATTTAACTATGATATTGTATAGAAAGAACAAGAATGCTGTACGTTTTGAACTTAAAGTCACTCTCCTCTAAATTCTATTCCATGAGGTAATTGGTGATACTTAATGGGGCTTTCAATTTTATTTTTCCCACTAGACATTTTGGAAATGATCTTCTTTCCAGTGAAACAGTACATATCCCCCTATAGAATTCTCCGTGGACAACAGCAAAAACCAACTTTGCACCCAGTAGCTCTAATATCATCATATCATATGCTGCTCAACTCTATACAAAATTGTACATTTTGTATATTCAAGCTAATGAGCTATCTTTCTACCGTACAAGTTGTTTAAACCATTTTGTAGATTCTAAGAGGTCGATGTATGATATATTATCACTAACCAGAAAGTATCAAGGTTGCTTGCTCTGGCGATTACTTATCATAGAGGGGCAGCTCGATTAGTTTGATTGGGGTTTAACGGTTGGTCGCGGAGTTCAGTCTCTCGAGGTTATTGGAGTTTTCGGTCGTTAACCCGAGAGCGCATAGGATTAGTCGAGGTATGTCTGTTGGCGCTGTCAGAAGGAGACAAAGTCGGTTGGGGATGGAAGATGAGAGCACACCGGGTAGGAAGTCGCTGATGTTCTGGCTCTAGGACAAAATTTGTAATTAAAGGCCACTTGCAATCTTGGCTCTCTCATTTCATCAGCGAGGAAAGATTCATACATCAGGAAGAGATTCTATTCTATTGATAATTTCTCATCTAAATTTTCCTCATTTCATGTAAAGACCAAGAAGGGTGTGTTTATTTTATTTTTGAGCTCGTTCACTCTTCTCCGTGCAATGAAAATTAGCTTGCCACTACAATATCTTGGATTCTAAGCCTATTTAAAAAAAAAAGATTAAAATTGCTTCCATTCTCTTCATCCTTCCTTACCTGAACCAAAACCATTCTAACAACTATGAAATTTTGGTTGTATATCATATCACAAGTCAGAAAAAATGAAAAGAGAGAAACTTAGAATATGAAACATTAAAGTAATAATTTATATGAATGATATTCAGAGTGATAGACAGACTTTATTAGTCACGGAATCTGGACAGAAAATAAGAGCTGAAATCACAATAAAAGAAACATTCAATTCAGTAACAATTGTATTTACGACATACCTCTCTCTCTCCTTTTCATAGAAAAAGGTGCTGTGTTACATTCCATTCTATGTATATATTTATTGTGGGATGTAGCAAGAAATCTGATCAAGAAGCAGAAAGTGCAAGCGATAATTGCCCTTCAGACATGGGAAGAAGCATCTATAGTTGCGGAGCTCGGTTGCAAAGATCGTATTCCGATTATTTCTTTGGCCGATGAAACTCCGCCGTGGGAGACTGACCGCTGGCCGTTCCTTGTTCAAGCCTCGCCGGAGAAACACCAGCAAATGAAAGCTGTAGCAGCCGTTATCGGATCTTGGGGATGGCGTGGGATCAATGTGATATACGAGGATACTAACATTGCTGCTTCTGAAATCATTCCATTTCTTGCTGATGCCCTCAAAGAAGTTGGTTCAGAAATCAAACACCTTGCAGCTCTTCCGCCTTCATCTGCAGTTAATTCTTCTTCTTCTTTATCTGATCAGCTCCAATGGCTTAAAGGAAAGCAGCCCAGAGTTTTTGTTGTTCATTCATCCTTATCAATGGCGGAAAGTCTGTTTTCCAAGGCAAATGAATTGCCCATGAACATTAACCGACACGGTGGCTACCGCCACCAGTATTTCAGCAGCTTCCACCACTCTATCAGTCAGATCAACGGCTCCCACCGCCGGAATTATAAATCTCAATAACTTTTTCTTCCTTGAGGCCATTCCTAAGCCACTACTCCTCTTATGGCTAAATAAACAGCATAGGATATTCTCACAAACACAGTGTCTCTCCAGCTTGCAGGCTCTTCGCAACATCCTGCTCACTTAACAGCTTGAAGCTTGTTGGTGTTAAAGGCTTCCTCACCATCTCTTGAAAATCCACTAATGATTTCAACAATTTTTTCAACTCCTGCCTCTTCGGAATGGTCCAAGAGTTCTAAGACTTCCTCACCAAACCTGACTAATATGTTTTCCATCTCCTGTGGATTGACCAGTGCTTTCTCACTCATGAGGATTTGTCGGAAAACAAGAATGCTGCATTTACATTATTTGAGATTAGCATCCATCAGTGCTTAGACAATTAAAGAGGGAAAGATGATCTCAAAAAATAAAATAATGAGCATTAAAATATAAGGATAGTTAATTGCAACAGCTAGGACAAATTTCCATTTTCTGGAAAAATCAACTGTTTCAAGGCCCGGGCCAGTTGTCTCAATAATAATGAGAGCAGCTCTAATACAAGTGACTTATTAGTTCATGGCAGAAAGTATGTTGACTAATAATATAAAACATAGCATTGACACATGATAATTTTGGATCAGGCCAAATGATGGATGGAACAGTGTGCCCAAAAAATATATCTCAAGGGCCAAGTTGATTACGGTCCTACTTTTTCCTTCTTTACCATTGTCCCTTTTACTTGTTCCTTAATGCATGAGACCGTAAGAATTACTACGCTCTGTTCTACGCACCCAATTTAAAAAAAACACATCTCAGGAAAATACGTTAAATCGGAATATACTATGTGGGATTTAACGAATCGGTCAAAAACAATATACGGATGTCAAATCAGTTTATTGTTGGGATTTGCGATATCGATAAATGGAAAATATACGGTTGGAAATCGAATTTTGACTTATAGCGGTTAAATCCGGATCTATGATTTTCCCGGATTCGTCCAGTAAGATCATTTATCCAGCTTTTATCAGCTTTCTGAGAATAAACCCGAAAATTTATTTTACATTTGTTTTTTTAAAATTGTTCTAAAAATTGCATTTTAGCGATTATTTCCAGTCATGCCATAAACTTTGTACATCTCCCTTGGTATCCTAGAGCAATCTTTTATTTACAGATCAAAGAAGTTTGTCCTAGAAAGTTGTATTATTAGAGTGTTATTACGGATCTGTATTATCCATTAAATGGAAAATATATCGGATTTGGAAATCCGGTAAGATCATTTATTTGAGGAAGAGTTGACCAGTTTTTGATTAATAAAAATATGCTTTTTCCCCATGTATGCCATTGTGGTGAGTACTAGCTACTACTTGATTATTAACAATTAACAATTCACAAAGGGGGAACCAGTGATAAATATAATGATTAGACGCCTGTTACTGCTTCCTGTTTTACGTTGAGAATGCTCCCTCCCTTTTGGTTATTAAATTATCAGACACAAACGTTTACCTATTTGCATAAATTCTAGAGATCTTTGTCTTAGAGGAAGACAAAGATCTTTGCTCTAAGACATAAATTCCAATGATTCTAGAGATCTTTGCTCATTCCAGAAAATAAACTTGTACAGGTTGGTGTTTTGAAATAGCAATAACTGATTCCAGAAAAAAACTGATTGAGTTTCTGAAGTTCAGGAGTAGTGTTTCAACATGTATCTGGCTTTTATTGGTAAAGCGAGTTCATCAGCGTTTTGCTTCAAGAGCAAACTTTTCTAAAGTAGGAAGTTCATGTAGCAGGGTATACATGCAATTAGTGTTATAGGAAATCCGGATCCTATGATTTTTCACACGGTTACAAATCCGGTAGATCATTTATAATAAAAGCATATATGAAACATCAGTTGTTTGTGTATTTGAATGTGCATTATTTTGGATGAATTTGATCATGTCACGACAGCTACGTGATTAGTTGATTACGATGATGCATTTAATGGTAATAGAGTAATTTAATAAGCACAAAAGTTAGAGTAATTTGTTTAAGATATATCGAAATTAATAAATTGTTATTATCCGGATATTTTTGTAGTGGGATGCTTTGGAATGTGGAAAGAAAAGCAGTTTATTATTGTATTAAGGCGGACTCAGGAGATAGTAGAAAAGCTAGAGTTACCGCCGTGTAGGCGTGGTGGAACATATGGGCATGCAAAGAATCGGTCGAATGTGGAAACCTTGAATCGAAAGGCCTTGGGCGAAAAAATGTGATTGTCGTTTAAGATAATCGGTGTGAAGTTAACTAGTAATGATGATTGGAGTGTTAAAGTTGTTTATGGATTTCACTAATCATCAAGCGACTAAACAATTGGAAGACATCACTCATATCTTTAATTGAGTTATCGGATAAGGGAGAAAACTATATTGTCCGTGTGAAGAACTTGGTGAAACAGGAATATTCTTATCGATAAAAATCGCATTGAGTATAATGTGCTTTATGAGGACAATCTCTGATACCGTCATAAACGCTTCGACTGCCTCACGGTACAGTAAATCGCAAATGCAACAACTAATGAAATATTGAATGAATGTAAATATGTTGAATGGCATAGGAAGGATGAGTCGAGCGATTGTGTGAGACTTGTTTGGGCACATCCTACTTCTATTCGGTTGTTGAATCATTTTCGCGATGTTCAATTATGGATTGCACTTATAAAGCCGTGGTCTCGCACTTCTACAAAGTTGTAGGTGCTTGACATCCTACAAATTTGACTTTTACGTGGCATTTATGCTTGGTAAGCGGGCTATACACTTGACGATGGAGGAAGTTACAAGTTTAATGTTTATTGATCGATTACCTAATGTCATTTATTCTTGATGAGGGGTTAGCTAATGAGCGCTGTGCGGAGTTAGTATTTCCTACCCTGACAAATCTTGCAATGCGGATGACATATATCAAAATGTGCCTGGCGCAAGAAGTTGTTTTGGCCCGAAAGAGAAGTGGGAGGCATTCATGTCGGCAGGTGTCCTTGTGTTTTCTTGAATGAGGGCCGAGTGCGAGAGGAATTTAAGATCATTGACAGGCGATTACTATACTTACCACAGGCGGTAAATGTAGCGTAGTCATGGTTGACTCCTTATAAAGGAAGATTTGTCGCGACTTGGGCGATAAAGTAATACATTTAGGCAATGTCACAGTGAATAAATCAGAACAATCGATAATAGTTTTCTTGAATATCAGGCACATAAAATGATTCTAATATATGTTTTATATTTTTATAGAAATTTGAGAATTTTACATGCAAAGTTGAAGAGACATCTTGGATTCGTCTCAAGAGATTTCGAGGATTCTTGGAATGTAATAAATGCTCTTCTTGAGTGCAACATGCGGAAATCAAAGCTTCATTTTGAGAGAAGTATTTTGTTGTTGAACATCAATTCCATAATGCTATGTTTAAGGAGTGCGAGGTATGGTATCTAGGAGAAGCTTCACTTTCTGATATGATATTGATGCGGGGTTTAAAAGAAGCGACTCGAGTTGAAGAGTGGGAAGAGAATATGGTTGCGTGGGCAGACCTCATGGGTTGCCTTGTGCGCCGCAGACTTGCGGGCTTATCAAAGAGGTCGCACAGTTCCGCCACGATGGTGTGAGATCTCATTGGGCGATTGGAATCATGAGCGACAAGTAAATGCGGTAGCGATCACTCACGGGATTGATAGTATTTTGAGACAATTTGTTGATTGTGATGGGCGAGGTAAAATAGCATTAAAGGAAGTTAAGAGAGTTGGCTTATCCTGCGGACATCTATGTTTCCACCACTTGAGAAGGTTAAGGCAAAGGGTGGTAGTCATTGAAAATCGTTACTCCCTACCAAGCAGGCTCCTTCTTTATTTGGAAATTGTTGATGCATACGATAGTACTTACGTACTTTGCATGTTATTGAAAGTACGAAGGAAAAAATTGAAATTACATTAAATGTTTTCCACATCAAATATGTAAAAAAAAAGCATATAGTGAACATCTTGGATAATGTGAGCGGATAGTAGTTTAATGGATATCGATCGATTCTTTGGAGTTACTAGGAATGGGGGAAGGCGGATGAGGCGGTTAAATGAGATTTGACACATGAGCTAAGAGCTTTTCATGATGAGTATGTTCAATTATATTCAGATCCAATTGGCTAGTGTTCTTGAGTTAGTTTATTCATTATCGTATGTGACTCTTTTGCTCCATATGATAGATGGATGACTTTACGGCTTGTGAGTCATTCTCATAGCCCTCCTGATAATATTGTATTAGATCCATTTATCAATTAGACAATGCGACATATCTACCGTGAATCGTATCACTGCCACTTCACCACAAAGTGATTGCACTTGGTTTGTTGAGGATTGTCATTTCGTCCGGGTTTGTTAAATTATATTACATTTAGTCATTAAGTTTAATGTTTTAATTTTTTTGTTTTAAATGAAGGACGATCTTTATTTTAGGTCTTCATGGATTAGAGCATCACTGATACCTCAATTGCATGGCAGGCGTAATTACAGATGCCGGTGCGCTCGAGGGATGGGAGATCATATGTACCTCGGATTGAGGCTTTTAGATCATTATTAGGGACGAACTACGATGTTGCGACCGCGAGAGACAATTGATTTAGATGAAACGCAGTGTATACACAACTTTAAATGATTTATATTATATGGTGATATATATTATATTTAATTTAATTTAAAATGAATTACTTTTAATGATGTAATTTAATTATTCATAACAACATCCGAGCATTTAAATTTAAATATATTTTATAAATTATTTTAATACTTTAAATTTAACTACTATTATATAAACCTATTTTAAACATAAATTAATCTAACAACTAATATAATACAATAAAATGAATCAAATTCATATTTTAAACATTAAAAAAGTCTAACAACTAATACATAAACATAAAATAAGTCTTTACTTTTCCTCTTGACGAACATACCTTTGGTAGATTGAGTAGAAGTCCGTCATGATCTTGAAGGATCCAGCTGCCGAGTCTTTGGAGAACCACATCCTTTGGAGGAGGATGATCTCGCGAGTGGAGTGGAGGATCAAGCCGTCTTTGGTGGAGGATAGACAAAGTGGGAGGCCCCAAAAATGGAGCGTAGCGGGTGATGGAGTCTTTGTGAGATCTTTGGAGCGGGTGATGGTGTGTCTTTGTGAGATCTTTAGGCGGTGGATCTTTGTGAGATCTTGGGAAGTCTCATCGGCCCGACAAGTATGCTATCGCCACCGTTGATGCACTTTGAAAATATCGAGACTCTGCTCCTCTTCCACGGATATCATGCCTCGATAAAATCAATGTATACGGCATTCGTACATAAATAATATGTAGACTTATCTTAGTAATATAATAAAGAAGTTAGTAAATATTATATTGCAATTTAGATTACTAGGTCGAAGAGTCCATATTTAACACGATTATCAACGGTAGATCTGACGTCGCGAGGTGAGAAGATCGTGCATCACGTACGTAGCTGATCTCATTTGTGGAGTTGAAGCGATGCGTCACGATGTGCGATCCCATCGAGGCCATATCACTCTGCTACACTCTCACGAGCACGAGTGCGCGCCGTCGACCTCGACTCACGATCAATCGATCGTGGTCATCCATCTCTCCTGATATTGATCGATAAGATGCTCGGTGAATTAGTGGGTGTGGCGCGAGAGGGAATGATGCAGATATGCGGCTGGCGTAAGACCATCGGATGATATGGCTCGACAACGATCGCACTTTAGCCATCAATGCATGCATTATCGGGGAAAGGGGTGCTCCATTTCGATGATCACATTATGGCTCTCAACGGTTATCTGAACTACAGTCTGATCTAGTCGCTCCGTTGTGCGAAACTATCGGGAATCACGTGAGGCCTCGGCGTATTGCGTGGTCGTGACTCGGTGTACGACAAATCTGGAGAAGAAAACATCTCAGGAAAGTGCTCGCCATCAGGCACCATGTCGTCAGACGATTAATATCGATATAATCGATAATTGAAAATTATCTAAAAGTATCGAAAATTATGCGTATTCGTATTTCTGAAGGTGGTGTACCCTAAGCGCACCTCAAAGCCTGAGTCGCGATAGACGGTTGCATGCGGATATGCTGAGACAATGGCACTGACATGGCTACCAACCATGCGGGGTCCGGAATACCAGCTCAGTACACTCTTTGCGACGCGCTGGTTGCACTCTTGTGCATGAATAGAGTCGCGACCCGACGGATGGAGCGAGAAACCGAAGTAGCAAACTTCGATATCATCGCCGGATAGGACATCAATAGTCGAAAAAGTGATCCCTCATCCGGTGAGTGGTAAGAAGGAAACGACAACGCTCCGTCTCGAGATATTTTCGTCGGTGGTGCCCAATGACTTCGACCCGATAAAGCGATAGCATACGTCCACACGGCGGGTACGTGAGAATGATATCATGATCGATTAATAGAATTATGTGTAAAATGGATCACGGCGAAACCGTCACAGCGTGATGGTCATCTCACCAAACGGAAGATGAAAAGTCGTGGTCTCTGTTTGCCCACTTGCTTTCGCGAAATCTGACAACATCGATGCTCGCGACTGATGGTACGGCTGATCAAGCGGTGCCAACGGTCGATGCAGTCTCGGAAATCACGAGACCTCTCGCATCGAAGCTCCCGTAAGCGCAGCTTGCACCGCTGATTTACCAATTTAATGGTGCGCGATCCCTCCTGATATAAATGCGAATAAATTACAATTAAAAGTTGCGTAACTAAAATTAACATAAAAAAAAAAATATATATATATATATATATATATATATATCTGACTTTGGACAATGATTGTTTACCTCTCTGACCATATCTTATTTGCCAGCATTGTTGTGAAAACTCACTTAATATAGATCTGATAGGTCCTAGGGAACACCTCGAACTATATGATCCTCATCCACATCATGCGAGGATGCTGTGAATCTCGATCTAATCTTTGGCTCGACCTCTCTCGGTGCGCTCGTCGTCTCGTTCGAGTCCCATGGGTCGTCTACGAAGTGCACTAGATACTCTCTCTCCTCGATGCGTGGTGGCATATCTCTATTTCAAAGAAAATAAAGATTGATAAGTTATCGGGGCGTCACTGGGGAAATGCAGAATGCAATATTGGAAATTTTGGCATGCACATGCATTCTCTAACTTGCCTACCCATTCGAGGAGACCTTTGCCTCTGCACTTGATTAGAAAAGGAGACAAAATAACCCAGTAGATGATAAAGAAATGCCATTCCAGGCTTTCTAAACGAATACAAGAGTTCAATCTTTACATGATCGACATCCCACCTGAGAAAATTTTAACGAAAAGTGTGATCTTTCTTCGAGGACCTCTCGGAAAACTCTTTTGCCCCAAATGCTGGGTCCCAGCGGAGCCCCACACACCCTTTGTCCTTACGCCATAACCTCAACACAAGACCCTTGATCTCTCAACAAAAGAACAACTTATCTCGGTCAAGACCTGAAATCAGATACCAAATGATGACAACATAGTCAACTTTTCTTTAGTAGAACCAGCACTCACATTGTCATCCCAAAGACCCTGTATGCACCACATCTTTATTCCTATATCCCAAATGACCAAAGGAAGGCTAACTGAAAGTTCATTTCTCCGTAAACAATCTTACCAAGGCTCTGAAATCTGATAGGGAAAAGGCCCCACAAAAGAAAAAACCTCCAAAGGGAAAACTAGATAATGCCAACAAGATGCCGCAAAATTGAATATGGAAAATACTAATCCATAGTAAGAAATAGGATGATGAACTCACATTCCACATGCTTCTTATGAACATTACAGAAACATAGAAAAAAATTTCCATGAATTTTCATTTCCTAATACAAGACATATAGACCAGCTTCATTATTAAATTATTTGATCAGTGCGATTTGTAATAGAAAACACCCAGCAGCTATGATCATCTGCCGTGATCATTCCATCCACTCTGGCTCAATAAAAATAATTTACAGTAACAAAGTTTTTTATTTAAATTTCTCACATAAATGAATGTACTCATTCTCTTCACAAATAATAATAATATCAATAAAAATTCCAAAATATTCAAGCATATCCTCAAAACCATCCTGTGGTCCATTAAATTTATAAATGGTCTCGAAAACACCTAGGAAGAACGTTTGAGAACCCAAACTAGACTCTCCACCATAAGTTTCGCAACTTACTGTCATAGTGAGGAATTCTTCAAGGAAAACTGATCTTCAGGTGTTAAGTTTTAAAGAAAATTTCCATCAAACATCTATTAACTGCCCCTCTAAGGCCCATTCTAGTGCTGGAGGTCCAGTCTTTTTCAGAGTCATCAAAAGCTACAGGCCTAGAGAACGTGAAAACAAGGAAACCCATTTAGCCTAGCTTTATAGACCACCTTAACCAACATCCCCAGAGTTCCCAAGGAAGCACACAAAGAATAGAAAATAAAACGATAGCTTGACAGTTATTAAACAGGCCTCCTCATACATGTTGTCCGGATTTCATGATGTCCGGATTTCGTGAAATATGGACTTCCTTTAAACCGGACATCATGAAATCCGAGAAAATAAGATCTAGCGAGTTCGATGAAATCAGGAAGAAAATTTCAATAGTCGGTTGAGAATCCGGGGAACATAGAATCCGGAAACAAAAGAAAGCCAGACGAGAATTCAAAAAAATCGTGATAAACCGTATTCGCGATTAATCTGAGAATAAATGTGAATCAGAGACAAATAAATCTTTTCTTGATATTTTTTGTCTTGGTTGAATCCGGTTGGGGTTGTCGGATGGGTTTTGGGGAACCGTAGAGGATGGGTTTGGAGTGCGCGGAGGATGAAATTTGGGTTCTTGTCTGGTTGAATCTCGGTTGGGGTTCTGGATGGGTTTGGGTAACAAAGGGGAGGGGATGGGTTTGGGGAACAAAACCATTTAGATTCTCGGCGTGTAGGGTGTAAGGAGGGTAGGATGGGAATGTTATGTAATGGAATGGGGTGTAAAGAGTCTATTTTGGGGAGTAGTTAGTAATGGGGTGTGTAGAGATATTGAAGGGGTGTAAATAGAATTACTCCCACCAAAATGATATGGAAAGCATGTGTGAGGGTATGCTAAACTATAAATTCAACAAATTAAACTAACAATATCACTTTCTTTGCACAAGCACAAAGGGTTTAATAAGCTCTAATACCATGTTGTATTTATTGATTTAACTAAAAAAAGTTTCCAGCTGAGTAATACTAACAATGTGTTTTAAGCCGGAACTTAGGCAAAAGTTTTGAGCTGAGAATTTAACTCCTCTATCCAGTTACCTGGTAAATCCACAGATCTTCTGAATCTGAGCACATCTACTGATTAACTGAGTCTCAGGTAAAGAATTCCTCTATTATACAGATATCCCTTACTAGCTTCAACAACCCAAGCCTCATAACAAATCCACCACCTCCATTACATTCAGGTTGTTGATTACACAGTCAATTACAAACCCACGAAACAATGCGTCGGCGAAGTAATATTCCATGTCTTGCGATCACATCCTCTTTTTAATTCAGAACAGAGTTAGTGTTTCCAAAATTCCCAAGGAATCAAGGATCAAGGTCTTTCTTTGGGTACCTCGATATACGATTTGAGTGTTTTTAATATATAATACTTTGTATGAGTTTCACAAATCAAACCTGTATTAGTAGCAGCTGGAAGAATACAGTGCTATCTTTCATTAGTTTTGACCATAAGGCTCCAGCAGTTCTAGGCGGCAGAAGGAGATCACCCTGATATGGATTTTCATCCTTGTCAAGGCCAGAATTTTTGTGTTCATTTCCTCTTGGTCTTTGCCGTGCTCATACGGATGAAATCCACTGTGCCGTCAGTGGTAGGAATGTGAGTGCATCAGATGGAATCCAAAATGGTTGGCAAATGCATTTTTAAAGGTACTTAAAGCTACCCAGGCCCCTTTATCATAGTTATGATATCAATGAAACAAATTTGCATTTCTGGATGGATTGATTTATCGAATCCACTGTCTACAATAAACAGTTGACACAGACCGATATCCTCACATATACACTATTTTCTTATTCTGATACTATAGTTCTTACAACCTTTTAACATAGACCCTAGCATCTTCATACGCCTTCTCAACTCTATTCAAGAGATTGTACAACAACAAATCAGAAAAAAGTCGTTTGATACAAATCTGAAAAAAAACACTGAGTGAAGAAAGATTTCACAGGTAGCTCATACTAAACAAAAAGTCACTTGAATGTTCTCCATGGCTTATGCTTTTCAATAAATAAGGCATTTGTTGCTTTAATTATAACAAAATTATTTCAAAGTGGAAGGAAATGAGAATTTAGGAAAATAAGAAACAAATTTAAAACTTAATAAATTAATTATATATATATATATATATATATATATATATATATATATATATATATATATATATATATATATATATATATATATATATATATTAATTCAAAGTCATTTTATGTGTTTCTCTCTATTATATAAAGACTAAAAAATTTAAAAATATGTACAATTTTGAAGAATTTTGATTATATTGTATTTTCTTTTATATTTTATAATGGCGAAATTAGAAAATCTGATTTCATGTATATTTTCTTTCTGCAGTAACACAAAGTTCTTCATTCAGCTGCTTGAAATTAAAGGAGAGATGGAAATACAGCTACTACAATAAGCCATGTTTACGGTACGATTATAAGTCAAGCGGTGGCTATGGTGAGATTCTTCTGTTTTTTTGGTTCGACGGTCATCCTTTAGATATGGTGTTTGATGTACTTCTGATTACATAGGGAAGTCAACAGAAAAACATTTGAAGGCAGGATGCATGAGATATATCATCTTTGTCATGATTTTGCTGCATTTTTTTTTTTTCCTAATTTTGATGTCATTTTGGTCTTGTTTTGATTTTTCATAGGTCTTCTGTATGCATCATGTTGCTGTTGGGATGATTACTTAATTGGGTCGCTGTCATGTTCATGTTCATATGTTTTACATTGGAGGAATTCCCATCGCCATCTTGGCTCTAATTGTTTATATCAACAGAGTCTGAATGCTGTTTGAAATATGGATGGGCGTTAGGAAGAATGCTAAAGCTTGAGATTCATTCTCGTTTAAAATTTCCTAATTTTGCATAGAAGAGTTAAGTCTCTGCTCAAGTACTGAGTTCTAGAGTACTTAATCTGCAAGATTATATATAGATAATAAATTACAGAAACTCCACAAGTTTTTTTGCCTTGTTTCCCTTCCCACATGTGGACCTTATGATACTTTTCTTGAAACATTTTTCCAAACTAGCTATATATATAGAATTATAGAAACATTTTCAAGCTAGCTATAAAAGTTTTGTTAAGAATTGATTTAATAGTATGTACAAGTAAGAACTATATATATGTATATAGTTTATTATATTTAATAGTTTATTACTAAAATTGGGTTATAGTAATGATTACGTAACAAAACAAAATGATTTTTCGGAGAAATCGTATATTAAATTTAAATCCAAAGGAATTTATTTCAGATTAATTTTACAGAACATTATTATTTAGATACTTAGGTTGGAATTTACTTTTCAGAAAGTGCTAGGAAAGAAAAAAAAATTGTTAAGAGATTGATACCTTCCTCCTCTTGAAACATTTATATTCAAAACTGAAATCAAATTCTATCACTTTATAGGTTATTGAAATTCTTGTAAATAAACTAATTTATATCAAATTCACTTCTTCAAAAGTGATGATGATAAGGATGTAAATTTACCAATTATTTCTTGCTTTTTTTTTTATTTGTGCTTATCCTTGTCCGTATTCACTGAAAGATAAAAATATCATATTCTTTATCATTTGTTTTCTTCTGATTTATTTAATGTTCACTGAATTACGATGCTTGTTAAAATCATTAGATGATAAATCCAAAAGTTCAATAATTTAATTATACATCTTAGAAGCACCTCACTTATATTGATTGCCTTTTCAAATAACTAATTAAATACATAGGTACGTTTGTTTTTTTTTTTTTTTTACTTAATGCTAAATAAAATTTTTGTTTTTTCTAAAAAATCAATCTTTTTGAAATAATATTTTTTAAAGAAAAATAATATTATTAGATTAAAGGATTCTGTCCGGTGATAAATTCGAATCTGAATGATTAAAGCGATCGATGATAAAATAATTATCTTGGGTTAATACTTGTAATACGTCGTATAAAGTTTACAGATTTGACAGCCATAGTATTTGAATATATCATTCAGGTTCTTTAGCGCCTTGACCCGGTAGTAATTTGATGTTTTGGATGGTCGGGTTGTTTCTTATCTTAATCATGTTGCAAAAATAAAGCGTAGCAGCGAGGCGATGAAAGCGTATGTACGTTATAGCAGTCGGCGATAAATCAGCGTCGCGATAAAGCGACTGACGAATGACGCGTAATAAGATCGCGGCAATGAGAATAAAAGCAGTATAAGTAACAAGTCGATAAAAGCCAAAGCATGAGTAAGATAATAATGAAAAGAAAATAAAGCACCAAATCTTTGTAGAATAAGCTATTTTGTGGTAGAAAATGAAAGAAAGAGATCACGTAAGGTGATTTCAAGAATGAACAAAAATCAACATACTGCCTTTCAAAAAAATGCGTTAGAAGAAAACAATGAAAGAAAGGGAGGGATGTGCAGCTGGGTTTTTCTCAATCGAAATAATAAATTTTAAAATAAAATTGAATAATAAATTTTAAAAAATAAAAAAAAAAACTTCAAATAAATTAAATAAAAAGATAAAAATTTAACATTACCTAAATATATATATATATATATATATATATATATATAATAATATGTATATTAATTAGCATGGAAACGCTGAGTTTTCTATTGAATCATAAGCAATATATGATTTTTTATATTATAATATCTTATTGAAAGAGCATTTCAAAAAAACATTAAAAATAGGTAAAGAAGCTAGAGCGTTTTAACTTACATTAGGAAGAGATGGGGAGAGGTGAGTGTTGTTATTCCACCTGTGAAATGATTTTACAAAATTCGATGATAAATATGAAAAGTTAAAAGACAATGATAAATATGGTGTTTGTTTTTTATACTTATCTTGAATAAAAACTTGAGCAATGCAGAATAATCTTATGCTTGTTAAATATTGGATTATTTGTTTTTTAACATTGTGTAGTAATTAAAGAGATGCTTGTGGGACGGATTATTTCGGGTTTAAATGCAGCCAGCTTTGCAATAGGACGGGTTTAGTTTAAATATAATCAGTTTCACCATTAGTTTGAGTATATTTTCTCAAATACGAGGCAGGTTCGGGCGGGTTAAAATTATTGTTACTCCTTGGCCTCGATATATTTTTAAAAAGAAATGTTTTTATTATTTTATTTTATACTTTAATATAAATAATAATAATTAGAATGTTTTTAATAAATAATATAAAAAATTCATAATATTTTCATTTTTATGAATATATAATTTTTATATATAAAAAATAAAAAAGCAAATAGAAAAAATAAAGAAATAAAGCAAAAATCAAATATAAACAGGACAGGTTTGAGATTTTCAAGTTTTCCAAGCTTTCTATAATTTTTAAATAAGATAGGTTGAGAATTGAAAAATAAATAGTAAGATTAAAGGATGGAGATTTGCCCATGCGTCACGGCCTCTCGTTATGCGTTATAATGTGAGTATTCTTTGATGTTTTTGAATGATTATGGAGTTTTAGCATTTGGGTAAAAAGGCTGAACTTTTGAGATGAGAAAAGCGTCGAATATTTTCGACTTTTTTATTAGAATCCTTGTTTTACAGTGAGAAAATGATTTTGAATAGAAAGAATAAGATTTTTACTTTTTTATTAAGCCTTTTTTAAAATTTAATGATAAATACGCAAAAATTTAAAAAAGCAAACAAACTGTCTTGAATCTTATTACTTTTCATTCATCAAAAACAATGGCCGCCCACAGCACTAAACTTGATATAATTAGAAAAATACTTTTGAAACATCTTTACAATGAATTATTAACAAAAGTAAAATTGATTTTGGAGAAAACGTCCCTGGATACTAATTCAAAAGCAATTCAAGTGATTTTTCAGATTAAGCTTTAGAAACTTAACTTTTGTTTTTCCAAAGTAAAGATATTCTGAGTCTCAAACCTTAGAGTAATTTTATTTTAATTACTTAAACACATTGCATAGTGGAAACTTAGAAAAGAAAGACCCAAAATTGAACAACAAAACAAAACAAATAAAATGAAATAAATAAAATAAACCCTTGAACCATATACTAAAATAATTTTATAATAATAAGACATATATATATATATATATATATATATATGAATTGAAAAGAATAAAAATAAATTAAAGGGAACCAAAGTTGTGATAATATAGGCTTAAAAGAGAAAGAAAAGGGAAAAATGACTCATTTTTTGTGGACTTCTTGTAGAACTGTGGCTCCAAGAATGATCTTGGACTTCTTGTGGATATACTAGCTCATTTTTTTGAAAAAACAATAATAAATAAATAAAAACTCCTTTTTCATTTTCCACTGATCTATGGCCCAATGAAGCATGTTATCAGTAAAAGACAGCTAAAAAGAAAGGTAGGGATATGTACCGATATAGAGTCTACCACTTGAAAATTTTGGAATCCAAAGTTCCTTTACCATCAACAATTAGTTGCATTTTCTCTATACAAACCAGCAATCTTTTATATTTTAAAGATTTCAATATCGGTTCTGCTTACTTCTTCTTTTTCTTCTTCCCCCCCCAATTCACTTCTCATTTCCTTTGCAAGAGAAACAGAAATGGCTGGAGCTTTGGTTGGAGGTGCGTTTCTCTCGGCTTCTCTCCAAGTTCTATTCGACAGATTGGCTTCTCGCGACAATGGTGAATTCATCAGGGGACACAAGCTCGATCATGCCTCTACTCAAAGTTGAAAGAGGGAAACTGCTGACTATCCATGCTGTGCTCGATGATGCCGAGGCCAAGCCAGTACTAATCCAGCGCCAGAGTGGATGGATGAGCTCAAAGTTATTGTCCTATGATGCCGAGATGTATTGGATGAGATCGCCACTGAAGATCTGAGGCGCAGATAGAAGCTGGGGACTCCGACTCCCAGACCAACATGTCTATGTATCTACCTTTGATGTTCAAAGCACAAACTGTAGAATGGAAATCGTTGATAGACTAGAAGATGTGTACAGGACAGGGCATCCTTGGGCTGAAAGAAGGTGTTGGTGAGAAATCGACAAATAGATGGCCGTCAACTTCGTTGGTAGATGAATCTCAAATCTACGGCAGGGATGAAATTAAGGAGGTTGGTTCAACTGCTGCTGTCTGATCATGTGAAGTACTGATGATGCGATCGTTGTGATCTCCATAGTCGGCATGGGCGGTACGGGCAAAACCCCACCCTTGCTCGGCTTCTATATGTGGCCCAAGGGTGAAGGAATGCTTCGATCTCAAGGCTTAGGTTTGTGTTTCCTGAAGAATTTGATCCTGTCAAAGTTACGAAACAATTCTTGACAATCAGTTCATCCATGTCCAATATCACCGATCTAAATCTCCTTCAGGTTCGACTGAAAGAAAGTTAATATGAAATTTCTGATCGTCACACAGGATGATGTTTTGGAACGAGGACTCATCTGACTTGGATATGCTGCGAACACCGATGGAGCAAGGTCGAGGAAACCAGATTGTTGTAACCACGCGTGCTTTCAATGTCGCATCTGCCATGCGCACAGTCCATACTCATTGTTTAGATGTATTTATCAGCTGAAGATGGATTTGGTCCTGTTCAAAACTCATTTAAATGGAACTCAAGTGGGCATCCACAACTAGAAGGATTAGGGAAAGATAGTCCACAAGTGCCAAGGTCTGCCGCTGGCTAAAGCAATGAAGTCTCTCTCTCTTACACTCTAAGGTGGAAACTGAAGAATGGAATGATGTATTAACAGTGAACTATAGGATTTGCCCAGGATGCGGTTCTTCCAGCTTTAGGGTTGAGTTATTCTTACCCTGCCTTCCCATCTAAAACATTGCTTTTCATATTGTGCAATTTTCCTAAAGACTACGAATTTGAAAGGGAAACTAATTATTATTATGGATGGCAGAAGGGCTCTTGGACCAGCCAAACAAGAAAATGATGGAAGGGGTGGTGGTTGTACTTTCAAGAGCTTCTGTCAAAGTCGTTTTTTCAAAATTCTACAAGTCGTAAGTCATGTTTTGTTATGCACGACCTCGTTAATGGCTGCTTTGTTGGTATCCAGGAGAATTCTCTATTTGTTTGGAAGATGATAAGATGCATCATAGTGTCTCGGAAGACTCATACATGTATCATATTTGGCAAATCAATTTGGTGTGTATGGAGATTTGAGACAATTATTTGAAAATGGTATCCTTGAACATTTTACGAGATGCAAATACGAGTCATATCATCGCTTAAGTAATAGAGTTCTGCACAATCTATTGTCGGAAATGAAATATCTACGAGTGCTTTGTTTGAGCTGCTATATTATTATTGATTTGCCTGATTCAATTGACAAATTGAAACACTTGCGCTATTTAGATTTATCTGAAACAATGATTCGAGAGTTGCCCAAATCAGTTTGTAATTCATATAATTTGCAAATAATCATGTTATGCAGTTGTAGAAATCTTGTTGAATTACCTTCAAGGATGGAAAATTTGATTAATTTGCGCTACCTTGATATTAGTTATTCTCCGGTGAAAGAGATGCCAAGCGATATATGTAAGTTGAAGAACTTACGATCACTTTCTACATTTATTGTAGGCCCCGAGTTGGTAGGTTAAGATTGGAGGGTGGGGAGCTTCGGAAGACTTACCATTTAGAAATTTGGATGATGTAATAAATTTGTTAAGGATCGTAGAGGCTAATAATATGAAGGATAAGCAGTACCTTGACGAGGTTGACATTGAATTGGAATTACAAGAATGCTAGTGATGATCAAGGTGATGTTGTGCAAAGTGAAAGGGATACACTCAGAAGCTTACAACCACATACAAACCTAAAGAGACTCAATATTTGCTGTTTTGGTGGTTAAAGCTTTCCGGATTGGGTAGGAGATCCTTTGTTCTCCAATCTTGTTTTCCTGAACCTTTGGAATTGCAACAATTGCACGTCATTGCCACCACTTGGGCAGTTACCCTCTCTTAAACATCTTTCTATCTCAGAAATGAAAGGAGTAAAGAGGGTGGGTAGTGAGATTTTATCATTATGGAAATGCTTTTTCCTCCAATACAATTAAGCCCTACTTTTCATCCCTACAAACTCTACAATTTTCTTATATGTACAATTGGGAGAAATGGTTATGTTGTGGATTTAGACGTGGAGAATTCCCTCGTCTAGAGGAGCTTCATATATCCCATTGTCCCAAACTCACTAGGAAAATACCAAAACAGCTTCGTTCCTTAAAGAAACTTCAAATCATTAGTTGCAGATCGCTTGTGGCCTCCCTCCGAGCTCCTGAAATCCGTGAATTGAGAACCGAGGATCATGGTAAATTTCGGTTGAAAAGGCCATGTAGTGGGTTCACTAATCTCCTCCAAACTTCAGAAATGGAAATTTCAGACATCTCTGAATGGGAGGTATTGCCACTCCGATTGCAGAGACTACAAATCAGAAAATGTGATTCGATAGAGTCGGTATTGGAGGGAATGGTACACACAAGTACTTGTTGTCTTCTTCAAAGTTTGAACATCACAAATTGGTTTCTCAGACCGCACTGGAATCTGGGATTGTTTTACAGCTACATTGAAGTCATTAAGCATCTATAAGTGTAACAAATTGGAGTTTCTCCTGCATGGGCTATTGAGATCCCACCATCCATTCCTTGAGGATTTGTCCATCGCGAATTCTAGCAGCTGTGATTCTTTCAAATTATCTTTATCATTAGGCATCTTCCCCCGGTTGAATGAACTCAGTATCTCTGTTTTTAAAGGGCTCGAAGACCTCTCAGTCTCCATTTCAGAAGAGAATCCCACATCATCTCTTAACCAATTTCATATCACACATTGCCCTGATATCTTGTATATTGAATTGCCCGCTGCAGTGTCGGCACACTATAATATCTACAGTTGCTGGAAACTGAAATTGCTGGCAGTACAGGCACACACACTCTCACTCTCATCGTTGGAGAGTTTGAGTTTACAAGATTGTCCAGAATTGTTGTTTCAGAGAGATGGTTTGCCCTCCCACCTATGTGAACTTCACAATTCATTTTGCGATCAACTCACATCTAATCAGGTTGACTGGGGTTTGCAAAGATTGGCTTCTCTTAGAGAATTCACAATCAGTGGTGGATGCCAAGGCAGTGAGGTCATTCCAGGAGATCGATCCCTCTTGCCCTCCTCACTCCCTCTACTATTGAAGATCTCACAAATCTCAAGTCTACGGGCTGTAGGGGCTTCAGCACCTTACCTCTCAACAACATTATCCATCTCCTCTTTTCTTCAATCCTTCGGAGAAGAACAGAGCCTCATTACCTTACCTCTCTAATAACATTATCCATCTCCCGATGCCCTAGCTTCCAATCCTTCGGAGAAGGGCTTCATTACCTTACCTCTCTAACAACATTATTCATCTCCAAATGCCCTAAATTCCAATCCTTCGGAGAAGAAGAGGGGCTTCAACACCTCACCTCTCTTAAACAATTGTCTATCTCTTACTGCGGTCAGCTCCAATACTTGACAAAACAGAGACTCCCAAACTCCCTCAACTGTTTAACAATCAACGATTGTCCTTTGCTGAAGCATCTCTGCCAATTTGAAAGGCCAGATTAGGAATACTAAGCTCACATTCCATACATACTGATAGATGATGTACTATACTAGTTTAGTGACCAGAAGTGTTGCCATTCAGTAAAGTCAAATTACCTGTTCTACACTCCCAAAAAAGAAGTGAAAAAATGATGTGCCAATTGATTGAAGCTAGCAGCCAAACTCGTGTGTTGGATACATGCTTGATAGTGGTTGATAATGGTGCCAAGTCTCCGTGTACCCAAGCATGTAAGATTCCATTGCCTATTGTCAGAAGATACGATTGCCCTATAGGCCTCAACGTTTCAGTTTCTGAAAGTTCTCCTGGAAAGACAGAGCAGCAAAAAGACAGCAGAATACTCTGCCCTTCAACTTCAGATTTGTTTTCTCTTTTCCTCATATGCTACAAGCCTGAAAACAAGAAAGGAAGAGTGGAGGAAGAATGATAACAGGCACATGCATTTTCAACACAGAATTTATTTCCTTGACTTATTCAATTTACCTTACCCTTCTGACTGGGCTAAACATACCTAGATTTATCAATCTATTTCTGATACAGGAAGACATGGACAAATTTCTGGTGTTATAGTCAATTAAATATTCTAATTGCTTTGTTTCTTTTTGGTGGCCTATTTCAGTCTTGTACGAGTTGATGCCTTTCCATCCTACAAAATGGAGATTTGGCTTTCTGCATACTTAAAATCATTTACATCACTCCATCCTACAAAATATTCTATTGCATATGTATTTTCCACTGAAAGGCCTGCTCACGCAGGACAATTGCAACACTCCATATCACACCGCAAGGCATTGTCTAACAAAAGTATCATTACCAAAGATTTTATTTAATAACTTCATGCTTTGTTCGGCCTCTAAATTGCTTGAATATTAACACTAAACAAGTTTACCTTTTTTTGTGGAATATCAATGATTTAAATACCCTCACATCTTCTAATACTTTCAGCATGGCCATCTGTGTCTCATATCAAATATGCTTGCCATTTGACTTGCATCACAAAACACTCTAGGTCATACTATGTAAACAATTTAGAATTGTACGGAACTTATTTGGAGCATTTTGCAAGTTATTTTTTCAACAGAGTTGATGAACTCATTTCTCCCTCCATATCAAGTTAATCGTTTCTCCTCTTCCTGTTTCATGTTTGTTATCTAGTATGAACATGAAGAATTTCTGTAACCCTTTTATTGTTTTGATTATATGAAATATATCAGGTAAATAGAAATAATTTATGTTATTTTATTTCAGATTTGTGACTTATTTGAAAGAGAAAAGAGATTCCTCCAAATAGTCTATTATTCAATTTGTTTGGGTCACTATTTTAACTCCGGTTTGTGTGTTGATCATCTT
>JAEQBH010005166.1:0-165760 GCA_016808115.1 Tetrastigma voinierianum | reverse complement strand
TCAAATAGTCCTTTTCTCTCATTTCTTCTTGCTGATCAAAGCCAAAAATCTGTAGTTGTTAGATTTAATTAATTAATTTGCATGTTATGGTCCTACCACATTGAACTGGTTGAAGCCATCATTTTGGGGATAATATCCTCGGAAGCTAATAATTGATTTGAGCATTATGCCTAGACCAAATTTGGGGTGGATATTTTCTTTAATGTTGCATGTGCAAATATCTTTTTCATTTTTAATTGTAAAATTAGATGATGTGTTGATTTTCAGATCTTTGGCAAAATATAGTCCATTCATATGTTTTCAGTTTTAGATATTCTCTTTAACTTTGTTTGTTTTTGGTTTTTGCATGATATATTTGGGATTTATAAGAAATAACTGAATCTTTCCTTTATTGATTTTTTTAGATAAATGTGTATATATGATGCATAATATGTGTGCATATATGTGGATATATATGCATGCACACATTATATTTGCTTAGGAAAAACAGGATTTTATGTTTATATATGTTTTAATGTATATTACCATGTAATTTCTATTGTAAGTTTAGGTTATAGTGACGTGATATCATGGTTTTACAGCAAAGTTATGGATGTCTTCATTAAGGCTGCAGAATACATGGAGATTCCAGTCCGCAGGACTGACAATGAGCCCCTTCAGAAACTGTTCATGCTAGTCAGGAGTGAGTTAAACTTGGACCTTAAGAACATTAAGCAAGAGCAGGCAAAGTTTTGGAAGCAGCATCCATCATTAGTTAAGGTAATTTGCTCACCAAGTTTTGGCTATATAAAGCAGTTAAAGATGAGGGTTCCAGTCTTTAATACATAAACTTTACTTTGCTCTTTTCTTCAGACAGAATTGATGATTCAGGCTCAATTAACTCGTGAGTCGGCAACCTTGTCACCAACTTTGCTAGGTGATTTCAGACGTGTGCTGGAACTCTCACCTCGCCTTCTTGAAGAACTAATGAAGGTGAATTCTGCTTCCTGTTTAAATTCTCCAGTTAGACTTCTAATATTGATGATGAATTTATTGTGCATAAAAACAATGATATCTCCTGTAAACTAGCAGTATTCCTGTTGTATTTTAGACTCCAAATTTAAGGCTTTTTCATTTTAATGGAAAGTTTCATAAAGAAATACTAAAATCTGTATGATGTAGCATGTATGACCCAGCCTACTTTTTTCGTAAATCAGCAATGCATGAGAAAATAAAGCAATTCCAATTACTTATTTTGTTTTCTTCTTCCCTAGTCTTTGAGTCATGGAATATATTTTCAAAAGAATCAGTTATTTGCGCATCAAACGCATGAATAGTAGATTCTCAAAACCCTTTCTGTGGGTATACTTAACAGCTATACCAAAGTATATTCACACAGTTTTCTTTCTGAACTTTCCTGGCACATTATTCATCTTGTGAACTAGGATTTGTTTTAACAGAATTTAGGATGGCTGTGATTTTGGGATCTCACTATGGTATTAGAGTATGAGAGAAGGATATAGAAAATTGGCTGCTCCATTCTGCTGGGGGTGAGTCATAAAAGAGACGAACCACTATTATCAAAGACTGAAAATAGAGGGACTGAGAGTAATTAAATCATAAAGAAACGTGTCTTATAAAAGGGGAGGGGGATGAACCACTATATCTTGTATCTATGATGCTGACATATAGAGAGTTCATGTTGGCTCTTTATGTTGTGGTATTGTATTGCTGCTCTCCCCTTATGCTCATTCACTTGTTTTTGTATATGTAGCTTCTCATGTGCCGTTATGTTTTTCTTCTCTCTCTCTCTCTATACAGATGGCAGTTATACCACGCACTTCTCAGGGACACATGGATGGTTGAGGCCTGCAATTGGTGTTGCTGTTTTCTCAATGTATCATTCAGGTGCTGTGTTGAAATGAGATATTGGGTATATACATTATTGTAATTACTACTATTTATTGTTGTCATTATTATGGGTAAATTTTTGAACCCACTGGGACTTGAACATATCGTCATACATTGTCCAATTCGTGTATCTCATTTTTTTCATGAAGTCCATGCATTTTTGTAGCCAATATGTAGAGCATGTAACTAATACTAATTCTATATGTTTGCTTATATTAAGTCGGGACCTTTTATTTGATAGCCCTCTGTTTGGTTCTAGAGTTAATATTTCTATTTGATCTTGATGCAGGCTGTTCCTCTCAGTGCAAAAAAGGCAGCTGGAGGATCTCCTGAAGGCATTGCACCCTTTCTGCAGTTGCCGCATTTCAGTGAGACTGTTATAAAAAAGATAGCCCGTAAGGTAACTTAGAAATATTTCTACTTTCTTACCACAAATTTCCTAAAGTTCAAAAAGCTCTAGATGCCTGTTCTCCAATGGTTTCAGTAATGATTTACTATGTTGGAATTAATTCAGCTAAAAGCAGACTTCTGCCGCAATCTATTTCTCATACACTTTTCGTGTTTCTTTATAGATTTCAACTGGGAAATATTTGCTTCTTGTGTCGAGTTATATAAGTTACTACATCCCTGAAACACATCTGTTGGTGTCCTAAATTGGATTGAGTACTATGCATCTGATCATTCAAGTTGTCAATACTGATTTCATTTTTAGCATAATGACCTTGCAGTTAGTTTTGAAGCACCTCCTATCGGTTATAAAATATTTTAAAAATATTTTTTTTGATATGTAGAAAGCAAGGCAAAAAAATTGGAGGAATGAATTCCCTGTGTTTTTTTAATTGATCCATTGTGAATATATATATACAAAAGTCAATCTAACCTTTCTAATAGATTACAACTCTATAAAACAAGTTTTCTAATAGATTACAATTCTATATGTAAAGTAGATATATGCTATAACACTCCCTCTCAAGTTGGAGTATAGATATTAATCACGCCTAACTCTGGTTACATGTATACCAACCCGATCCCCATTTAGAGCCTTAGTGAAGATATCACCCAATTATTCTCCAGTCTTCACATATCCTGTAGGAATCAAACCGAGTTGTATTTTATCACGAATGAAATCACATTCTATCTCAATATGCTTTGTTCGTTCTGGAATAATTCGAATTACACATGGCGCTAAATGTTGTTACACCGCATTCCATCGACTGTCTTACTATTGACTTCCATCAAGAGTTGATGAAGCCACATAATCTCACATACGGACTGTGTCATCACTCTATATTCAGACTATGCACTAGATTGAGAGACAACACTCTGTTTCTTACTCTTCTATGAGACTAGATCCCTTCTAACAAAGACATAGTAACCTGTAGTGGACCTCTTGTTCTCCTTAGATCCTGCCCAATCAGCATCCGTGATACACTCAAGTCTACTATGCTCATGATTACTGTATAAAATACCATGCCCGGGGCTCCTTTCAAGTAACATAAAATTTGTTCTATAGCAACTCAATGATCAATCGTTGGAGAAGACATTTATTGACTTTATAACACCGATCGAAATAAAATATTAGACAAGGATCAGAAGGTAATTCAGCTCTTACCTAGCTTTCTATATCTCCTGCGACCCTCAAACATCATAATGAACTAACTCAAAGGAGCTAAGCTTGTTTATTGACTCTAGGATTCAAATGCACTCAATGAAGCTTAGCATATTGATACGATTCACAGTTCAATGAAGATAGGCTAGAAAACTGAGGATATAACTTCTTCAACAAAGGGAGAGAAGAATGACTCAAGTGACAAATGTGAATTCGAATCGCAGAATAACTCCACAACAAGCAATAGACTTTGGCACCTCTGTGTCAAAGATGTAGAGACCCCCAAACTCCCTTCCTTTACCAATAATCCGCTTCATCAAAAGATCCCGAATCAAACAATAATCAAGAAAAAATGAAATACTGCAATTAAGTGTACCAGTGAGTTTACTCACATAAATTAAATTAAAAGATAATTGTGGTAAACTCAGAACAAAGGTCAAAGTGATTAGAGGAGTCAGATGAATTGTCCGACCTGGGCCGACACAAGATGTCACTCCATCTACAAGCGGCAATATAGAGGTAGAAGGGTGAGACTGAAACGTAGTAAATAAACTAGATTTACCTGTCATGTGATCGATGGCCCCAGAGTCAATGACCCATGTGGAGGAGGAAGAAATAAAACATGTGTTGGTTTTACCTGGCTCAACGAGTGTAGTGATAGAAGTAGATGCAGACTTAAATGATATCCGATACTGAGATGACTGAAATCTTTGATTTTTACACTGCAACCTCTTACACTACCAACGTACATGGCCTGGATTATGGCAATAATAACAAACAACTCCTTATGAAGGTTTCTTGTTAGTCATAGAAGCAGATCTAACTAAAATAGGTAGCTAAAAATCCGAAAAATACCAGAAAAATTTTATCTTATAGGGAAAAGGACCACCTTTCCATGAAAAACACTGCACTAGAATAGAACTTGGCCCTACAGGTAGGCTGTCGGACATAAAAGTGTTTGAAAAACACTGTTACAGGGCTCGAATGTCAAATACAAGTAGATAGATGAGCTTGTTGACAAGCCATTTACATCGAGGTAAATCCAATGGTCGACTACGGGCTGCGCGTTGGTTCGTGAGGGACGTATTTCCGGTGGATCGCACGTGGAGGCGCAGGACATCGACGTCGGAGATTCCAACGCCGACGTAGATATTCGCCCAAGAAGTGACTACAGATGAGATGTTCTTGTAGCCATCTGAGCGATAACAATATCATCAACATACACTACCCAACAGAATGATACCTGAATTGGAGTTCTTGTAGAAGATGGAGTTGTCAGATGTACTCTTCTGCATGCCAAATTCCTCAACAGCTTGGTTGAATTTACCAAATCACGCATGTGAACTCTGTTTCAAACTATATAAAGACTTTTGAAGACGACAAACCCTCCCTATCTCCCCCTGAGCAACAACCCTAGAGGTTGCTCCATATACACCTCCTCTTGAAGGTTGCCAAGAAGAAAAACATTTTTAATATCAAGCTGGTGGAGATCCCAATTATGGCAGAATCCGTGGAAATAAAAAGCCGAACATGTCATCTTAGCAAATAGGAAAAAGTGTTTAAATAGTTCGCGCGCATGCCCGGGCATATCCTTTAGTAACAAGGCGGGCTTTCAACCAAGCAATGGATCCATCGGGATTAACCTTCACTGTAAACACCCAACGACAACCAATGGCTTTCTTCCCAACAAATAAACGAACCAAGCCCTGGGCATTCATCATTACCAAAAACATCTATCTCCTATATCATAGCATTATGCCAACCAGGTGAGTTAGTATTTTGTAAACCTCAGCAAAGAACAAAATAGCCCAAGTGATGCAATAAATGACAGTTAATGTGATGACAAGTGGTCATAAGAGCAAAATGAGGAAATTGGATGAGTACAATGACGTTTACGAGCAATAGGAAGATCATCACTGAGAACTGGATCTGATGTCGAAGCAGCTAGTGGAGGGCTCGAGATTGGGGGGTGTTGGCGCTGAGTGTAGACCTGAGTGATAATGAGGTTTTACTTGAGCAAGGACATGAGTAGGTTTGGAAAAGACAATGGGTGATATCTTCACAAAGGCTTTAAAATTCTGTGGATCTGTCATGAGTTTGATGCAATGTGTCGCATGATTAATATCTATGCTCCAACTTGAGGGGTAGTGTTATAGCATATATCTACTTTACATATAGAGTTGTAATCTATTAGGAAACTTGTCTTATAAAGTTATAATCTATTAAGAAGGTTAGATTGACTTTTGTATATATATATTCACAATGGATCAATGAAAAACACAAGCAATTCATTTCTCCAATTCTTTTGTCTTGCTTTCTACATGGTATCAGAGCTTAGGGCTAGACTTTGATCAAAAGAGCAAATTTTTGGGAAATTTTCGAAGAAAAAAAAACCTCTCACCGCCGATGACCAACTCCAGGTAACTTTCCAGCGCCTCATCTCCGACCAGGGACCTTTCCACTTGGATTGTCGTCAACCAATCTAACCTTTCTAATAATTAATAAATAACAACTCTATAAGACAAGTTTCCTAATATATTACAACTTTATATGTAAATGTAAAGTAGATATATGCTATAACAACATTCACCTTATTACTACTAAATATAAACCATATGATTTCTTATGTAAATGCACATCATCTGAGTGAAATGAATAGTTTAAGAATAATGGAGCATCCTGATACTAGGATTGAATTTCTGTGGCACACCATTCTCACTGGTTTAAAGACAATGTCAAGCCTGCCCAAACACTATGCCAGATGGATCATCCTAAGTGTCCTCAGCCATAAATCAAGACTGAAGAATCTGCATCATTCTGTGAAAACAGATGGCTAACATCTTTACTTGGGTAGTTTTTATTTTTTGTGCTGCTATCCGATTTCTCACATATTATTTCTTCTTTATTTGCAGAAAAAGTGGACATTTCAAGATCTCTCGACATGCCCCTGCTGGAGAGCGTGCTGAGCTGCTTACTCAAACAGCTGTTTTCTCTTCTGCTGAAATACAAGACGTCGAGATGGTACTGGAAATGATGCCTTCCATAAACAATGGAAGTAAATATGCAGACCGAAGGTGAAGAGGGTATACAAGAGGGTGACATTGTCACAGTTCAGGCTTGGGTAATCGCTCACAACAAATTCAATGGCCTGATCGGTGCCCTTCCCCATGCCCCCCCGCCACCCTTTCCACAAGGAAGAAAATTTCTGCCGCTTGCAGACCCTGTCTCCAATAACGTCTGGTTTTCCCAGAAGATTAGGTTTCATGGATGGAAGTTGCAGCTATAGCTGCTGCCTCAAAGGCAATTGGAGGATGCCATGGAGGGATCTGGAGCAAGCGTGAAGGAGACGAGTGCAGCAGTGTGAGGGAAGCAGTCGACAAGGCGAAGGCTGTGGCTCCCGACTGGTTATGGGGTGCTGCAGGCCCCTGCAGAGGGGAATTATAATTTGAGCTGTTTCTGCTTGTGCGACTTTTGGATCGGCTAGACAAAAAAGATCAACCTAGCAGAAAGTCATGAAACGGACTAGGGCTGGCACCAGGGGAGGTCCCGTGGCCGATGAGGGACCGGTTTTGGAGGATGGGGTTGAGGAGGAAGAAGAAGATGAAGGAGGGGAATACGACGATTATGAGAGTGAATACAGTGAAGATGATGCAGATGAACAGAAAACAAATAAGAAAGGTGCTGTTGCCAACGGCAAAGCACATAACAAAGGCATCGAAAACCGGTCTAGTTCAGAATCTTCAGGCACAGATGAAGAGTGATACGATTGTCTAATTTCTATCCTACCTTTGATCAAATAATTTTTAGTCTTAAAAAAATATTTTATTTGGAAAAGGAACTTAAAACAGGGGTCCCCATAGACATCAAATGAGTAATCTGTTGAACGCTTGCCTCCTTTTTTAAAGAGAATGATGGGTTTTATGCATTTTATATCGTCTCATTTGATTTGGTGTGGGAGCACATTCAAATTCTGCAATTGCTGTGAAATATAACAGAAAAGAACTCCCCAAAGGTCGTGTAACTCATGAATCTCAAGCCTAGTTCATATGGAAGAGTACTCAATGTTTAAAAAAAATTCAAGGCATAGTGTAAAGGGTTCCGGTTTAAGCCCAAATTCGAGATGCTTACTATATTTTAACTTAGAAAGTGTAACTAAAATGTTTAGCTATCAAAAAACTCATAAATCTCAAGCAGATGAGAATAAGATATAAATGCATTTCTCTCGTAATAAGCCAGGCTGAACAAGAACTGTTGTGAACTCATAAATTGGTTCGTCTGCAGCATCTACAGAACCTTCTGTATCATCATATATTTCTTTCGAATTCATGTCAGTTTTTTCATCGGTCTCATTTACAGCCTCACCAGGATCATCAGATTCACAAGATGGTTTTGTTCGAATTCTAACCCGCTTTCCCTTGATGTACCTGTATTCCCATTTTGGTGGTGGATATTTCTTCTGCAGTTTCTCATATTTGTCTAACATACCCAGCTTCTGGAATACATCTCCAACCATTTTAACGATTGAGGTATTAGGCCGAATCCCTAGCTCTTCCATGTCAGCAAATATCTACAAGAGAGTAATAAAATCAAGTGACTATCTATCTGATTTGAATAAAGTCTAGATCATCTAATTTATAAAATCAGTGTTGCTCTAATCCCTGCTGAAGCAAATTGAAATTCACAATGTCCATGATGAAGGAAAAGAGTACTACAAAGGCATCCTCCAAGCATGGATTTGCAGATCAAAAATGGTAAAGGATTTAAATAGGCTTTCAAATATACAAAATAAAGACAGCATGCCAAATCTGAAAGCAACAAGAGATGGTGCATGGTTTTTGGTTTGTATGCTGTGCAATTGAAATTCCAGACTGACTTCAAAAAAAAAGAAAAAGAAAACACAGCTTCGGTTTTTCTGCAAAAATTGCACTTAGGAGAGTGCAAGAAACTTATTGAACTAACAAAATTAGCTAAATTGAACTGAACTGAGCTGGATTGAACATATTTAATAGATTTTTTTAATCATTTTGGATTTATCGATATAAAGCTGCACTAAACCGGTTCAAACCAAACTGAAAATCATACATATAAACTTCACATACATAATGTATAATACATTGGTTACATTATTAATTTAATGCACATTTATACATTCAAATAGATTTCTTACTCACTTTCACATATTTTTCTTTATCCTTGTGCTACTACTTAGTATAGCTTATGCAGGTTATAACTATAGCTATTTACATCTCTGGGTTCTAAATAATATACTTTGATATAAATTGAAATAAATATGATATGATAAGAAATTAGATCATAAAGACCTTAACAGACAAAAAGGTGGATTTTGTTGATAAATCAAACCAAACCAAGATCACGTCAATCGACTTAGAGTGGTTATGGTTATTAAACTGAACCAACCAAAATATGCACACCCCTAACGATGGCCATTGTAATTCAATACAAGGAGTTAAATCCAGGAGAACGGTCATTTCATATGCTGATATTGCTTCAAAGTGAACACAGAGTCAAAATCAAGAAGATGGAAGACAGTGAATTTCATTAAAGAATATGTGTCCTAGCAGCATCAACTCCACAGGATTTAGATTTTCAGATTCAAGTAAGCATGAATTGGATTCAAATTTGAGTGCAAAAAATATGAATAGCATAGACTTACAGCAACTGTAAAGATAACAATTGGTCAAATAAAATGAAGTCATGTCCTGATTTGAAACATTTGTAGCTTAAAAAAAATACAATATCATCATGTATAATAATATTTATATATTGTAGCCTATTTTGCAGTTTAAATGCATTGAAAAGATGAACAAACACTGACTTAACATGACAAAGTTTTAACAAAAATAGAAGGTAACGAATTACCTCAAACATCTTCTCATGCATGTCTCTCCTATAGTAGATGGAGACCATTTTATCATAGAAAAACCTGAGGCATACTTCTCTTCCAGTTCTGAGAACAGCTTCATCCAAAGCTCTTCAGCTTCATCAAGCCTCCATCCTCTTGCTAAAGCATTCAGCAGTGTAAATAGTTCCCCATTGTTTTCCTTGGCCTTTGCTTAACATCCACTTTGTCACCTAGATCCCCATACAATTAGATTTGATTAAAAAATCGAGAATTCATTTCCAGATATACTTAAAAACGGGGGAAAATCCCCGAGAATCCACCTGAATTATCCTCTTCCATTCCCTTGATCCTCATGGTCTTCAAGGCTTTCTTCACTGTGATTAAAGGGAACTCCAACTCCCAAGAATGAAAGAATCAAGGGCCCTATAAACTTCCTCTTGACATTTATAAACTCCTTTATCTATATAAATAGACCCCTCGATAAACAATTTGATTCATTGCAAGATCAAATTTGTAAGAAATAAAATAAAATAAAATTGCAAAATTTAACAATCACAATTTCTCTGTATTGGCAACATTTAAAGTCAGATCATATCCAGCAAAAACCAGAATTCAAATGAAGGAAAAACTTACACAATCTACAAGCTTTGCTGATTTGGAAATGGTTCCAATTCTATTTCTGGTTTTCCATACCCGGGGGTATCTAGGTCGAGGTCCTTTTGCACCGCATACCTACACATAGAAATCAAATTTTCTTAAAAATTTAGAATCAATTTCTTCCGGATTATCAAAAATAGTTGGGAATGGGAGAGGATTGAGCGAAGTATAGAGGGATTTGCGTATAGAATGGGAGAATTCCATCCAAAACTACTCTAAATTCCCATTTAGCCCTCAATTTCCTGGTATCTGAGTTTTTCTCAGAGCCAAACAAAGGAAAGGAAAGGAAATCTACTTCCTTTACTTCCAAACAGTAAAACACAGTTTGGCTGCCGTGAAATCACTCTGAAACAACAGAAAGCTTTCTAATTCTTCTATGCTGCAAGAATCTCAGCTTATTATTTCCTTTTCTGGGCAAGGAAAACATTCTGTAGGCGCAAACACAAAACGCGTTACCACGACGCTTCTCGGGTTTTTTGGAATTTCAACTGACTCCAATCTTCTAGTAATGGTAGCAGGACAATATCGCAGACAGAGCATGCTGAGAAAGTGTACGAGATAAGAAAAATGTGAGCAGGAGAAAACCTATTTGGATTCCGAATATTTTTCTTTCCTTTTCTCCTGGTTTCCTGAGAACCAAACTTACTAGCCGGTTGTTACGGAGGGCCGTGGACGATTCTCAAAGGGAAAGGGATTGTTGCAGGTCAGTGTAAGAGAGTGGATATTTTCTTGTGTTAGCTCGTCTCTGTTTGGCTAGAAGGAAAAATCTGTTCCCTTGCTTAAAGGGGAAATTCTTATCAGGATTTTTCACAGCCAAGGGCCCGTTTGGCAGAATAAACGAAACAGATTTTCGAATTTCTGAGTGTTTAATTACTTACCCAGGTCTAGGTGATAAAAAACACAAAAAAATAATAGTAAAACTATGTTATGACTTATGAGGTCGGTTTCATTTATTCAAAAAATTGTGACTAAAAGACTCCGAATCAAGAATGTGTTTTTCGATTTAAAAATATTTATAAAAATAAAGAAATATTTAATTAATGATCCAATAAATTTTATATGACGATCTCGCTTAACCCTGGGAGCATGATATTATACTGACTTTAATAAACCTATATATATATATATACGACATTATACCTAGTCACCAACTACGGCGAAGAAATTGTGCCTTAGTCCGAGCCGAGCCAAAGGTGCTTAAAAATTAGGCGCCCACGGCCCAGCCTCCACGACCCCCACCCACCCCCCCCTCTCTTCCCTGGCCTCAGCCCCTCCAACAAAGAAGATGTCAAAAGATTCAATTTAAGGACAAAGAGATCACTTCAACAATGCTCGGTAGTTTCGCACTAAATACCACATTTAACTTAATTTATCAAAACAATGAATTTGATCCACTACACCCCCACACTTAAAAATAAAATAATAAAATATTTCGTTAAACGTGATATATTGTATTTTTATTTTCTTACAATAAAAGATAAACGATTAACAACAAGTAGGGACAACCTAATGGAATGTACTTATTTTATAGTGACGTGAAACTTTCATATATTTCAAGTCTTTCAATATATAGTCTCACGAAATTTTTTAACAAGATTTTTATTTCGAATCGTTTTTAGTTCATTTTTATTTTTTATTTAACTTCAATACAATTTAATAAAAACCTAACTACTCCGAGCTGAGTGTCAGCTTAGCGGGCCTCTGAAGCGGCTTTAGGCGTGCCCTCCGTGGACCTCAAAGTGGTTGTACGAGCCTCTCCCAGGCGGCCTCCCAGTGTGCTTTTCTAGGCTCAAGGGCCTAAAAGCCCACGACCCAAGGCCAGTCTCGGTCTGGCCGCCCAAAACTGCCCCCACCGCCCCGCCTTAACCGGCCTGCCCAGCCAGCCGCTAGTGGCTTGGCTCCGGCTCTTAGCCCGTCGAGCCGGGTCGGCTCCCAAAGACAGCCTCGAGCCTTGGCATCGGCTAATCTACGATCAGTCAACTCGAATGAATAGTCTCGATTAAAATACTTATCAATGAGATAAAATATTTATAAAGACTCTAACAAAATATGTGTAATGAATCCAAGAATTGCAAGCACTACCATATGTCTTAGAGTCTTTATAAAATATTTTATCTCATTTATTAAGTATTTTTTAAATCAGGGACCTAATCTTCATTTCAAGTTATTTGATCATAATTTTTGAAATAAATTGAAATTGTGACCATAACTTGGTTTTCCCAAAATAAGTTAAGAGGCTAAAAAAAAAATCCCCATTTATATAAAAAGTTATTAATGTTTATTTCCATAGCTCACTTCAGTTCTTATTGTCAGAAATAACATTAAAGAGATCAATGGGGGTTAATTTGGCTGTCAATGGCTGTGATATGGCTAAAAATTAGGGGGTTTAATTTGGGGAAAATAAAAAACCCTAATTACATCAAGTAAATCAAAATTTACCCTAATTACATGAATGAGTAGTAAATTAGTAACCAACCACCACCCCCCCCCCCCTTCTTGAACCCATACAGTACCGGTGGTGGCTAATGGCTATCTACACCCTCTTCCTCCTCGTTTCTGTTAGAAAGAGTATACTACGATAATGGCAGAAACAGTAAATGTATGGCAATATTTGTACAATCCGCCTGCTTCCCAATCCTCCTCTGTAGCCCCACCTTCTTCTTCTTCTTCTCCTTCTCCCTCTACCTCTTCTTCGGCCTACTCCTGACTCCTGACTCCTGACCGACGAGTGACGACAACATGATGTATTCGTACGGCCTCCTCGTCTCCACTTGCTAGTTACTAGTTACTCCCTCCTCTACGCCATCCAATTAGCCTTCAACTTCCTCTTCTCCTTCTTCCTCAATTCCCATAAATTCATCATTCTTTCTTATCCTCAACTCCCTCATCCTCCACACCATCTCCGAATTCAGAATTCAGATTCTGAAGAAACAACAAAAACCACCTAGAAAGGAAATACATAATCACTCCTCTCCATCCTCCGTATACCCCTTGTACCTCTCCCTGGTTCAATTATCTTTTCCGAAGGTATTAAAAAGTAAAAACAAAGAGCTTTGAAGTAGTCTTGGAAATGTAGGTTTATCCCCTTCGTTTGTTGCGAGGATTGGGTACGTTGTGGGGCTTTTTGCGAGTGGGGAATGGGAGGGGTTTGATCGAAGAGATGGAGGAGTATGATCGAGGGGAAGGTGTCGCATATGATGACTCTGGTTTGGACGGTGACGACATGGCAGATTTAATCGGTGGGGGTTGCTTCCGGTTTTGATTTCCTTTACTGTAATTAAGGCAAGGGTTTTTTTTCATTTCTCTCAAAGACAAATTTTTAACCGCATGAACCGCTGACATCGTTTGAACCTTTAAAGATAGAACTTAGAGCAACCTAATGGAGTCACAAAATCAAAATAAGTAAATATCATTTTACAATCGAACAAACGTTGCTCCACCCGTAGTTAAATGCACACATTCAATAATTCACTTTTCTTATTAAAAATATAATTAAACTTATCAAATACGGATTTAAATATAATCGCTGAGTATAGAATAAAGAATACCAATCGCTATTTCAGATTCTCTCAATTCTCTTTCCAAATCAAGCAACATGCCACCAAAACCCTGACGACATTTTACTACCTCTGGATGTCATCTCCTGTCAGTTCCTTAATTTTTTATCATTAAACGCCATTTTAACTGCTATAGCACGACACTCTAATAACAACTCCCGTTGGAGTTGCTATTAGAACTTAGAACTTAGAAGTAAGAGGTCACGACTCACGAACCTTTTTACTTTTTAGATAAAAAATTTAAGCTCTAAATGAGATATTTGAAAGAACAGAGGCGTCGTTTTTTAGTAATAATTAGAACTGCTGTGATTGTGAATTTACAAAAAGCACCAGCTTATCATCGATCTATGTAGGGGTATAATCGACATTTAAACTTCCCGTAGGAATATACCTGATACCTCCTTTGCGAATATCTGACCGAAGTCAGCTCATACTTTTTCATGAGCATCATTGACCACTTACAATCCGGACACGTAGTTAGTTGTAACGAGCGTAGCCTTTAACTTCAGCGTACAATTTCACTCACCCAGAAGCCAACACTCGGGAAAGATCAAAAGAAGCACCCCCGCCTCATCCGATAAACAATCCCAGCTCTCCAGTGGGAAGTAGGCAAAGATGATCGAATCAACCATGGCCTTTCGATTCCGCGCCGGCGCCGGATCTCTCAACCGGCGCTGTTTCCGGTAACTACCATTCTCCGAGCTTTCTCCTTCTTATCTAACTGTTTGGCTGTTAAGAAAATAAAATTACATATGACGTTGGAAATTAATTAACCTGAACTGAGCACTGCATTTTTCTCTGCAACCAAACGGAGCATCCCGCTCTGCAATCTTAAGTTAAATTCCGTGTGGCTGATCGTTGTCAGGTTGTTGTGCCACGTGGAGTTCAGACGAAGCTCCGGGAGTCTATGTCACCTCCCGCCGGTTATCTCACTCCGGCAGCTTCGATGCACCTCGGTACTGATTCTAATTTCCTTTAATTCGTTGCCTGATTGAGAAAATGTTAGAAACAAAGCCCTCATTTTCATTATTTGGAGAGATTCAGCTGGAAAATAAGCTTTTTGTATATTTCCTGATTTCTCGAACCAATATGTATGTGAGAATCAACAATTAAGATTGTTGAGATTGATTTACAGGAATAGATTTACAGGAGTAACCAGTGGATCTTTCACAAAAATGCGAAATCTTGTCAAGAATCGGTTTCGAGTATCGGCAGAGCATTTGGATTCGAAGAAGCCACAGTACCATCCATTTGAGGAGATCGTGGAATCACCATTTTCGGAGAGTGGAGGAGAAGCTAGACTTACAGCTGCTGAAACTTCTAGGACTGTTATTGAGGTAATACAGCATATTTTAACTATGAAAACAAGAAGAAAGTTGATTCCTAGTTGCAAGTTCATTGTGTCCTCTCCTGTTTTGGTTGTGCCTTTTTGTGGCCATTGTTTACAACATGGGTTTGGTTACGAAATAATTTACAACATAAAGAAAGAAAAAAATTGGGATCCAATCTAAAATTTAGCCGTGAAATACTGCCTCTTTGCTGTATCATTCAAGCTTAAAGAAATGTTTGAATGGAAATATACTAATTCTCCAAACAGGAATGAACTTTGCCTACATATTGATAATTTTAATTATAGCAATGTCCTTTACAAAAGTTTTCTACTGTTATAATTTTACTGAAAATATTGATTCTTCCTTCTCATAAGTTATACACTCAGAAATAGAGTCGTGAATGTTTCTCACACTTACTATTCCAAATCTTTAGCTTGCTTTTCATAATGTATGGGATTCCTGCCATCTCTGCATTACTAATTTTCCTCCTACCTCATCATTTTCAGGTCAACAACAAGGCAACACTAATGTTTTCAAATTTAGTCAATAATGAAGTTCATGAGAACATTTTCTGGCCAGAGTTGCCGTATGTAACAGATGAACATGGAAGTAAGGGCATTTGATGTCTATTTATTTCTTTTTGTTTGTGGTTACAATCTGATTTATTGTACTGAAGTGTAATATCTCTGGCTTGGTGTCAGATATTTACTTTCAGGTGAACAATGATGAAGACATTATGCAGTCCCTAACTTCTGAAAATAACTTTGTGGTAAGGAATGTGGACTTCTTGTCAACTTGCTCTTGTAATTTGCACAAATACACAATTAGAAATATGTATATCCAAGGTAGGGTCTGGTTGACTCATTCAAACCTTTTAAGTTCCCAGTTGCCACGGTAGTGGGAGGACAAATGCTGTTTAGTTGTTTCTTTCTACCTGAGAAATTTGCATACAAAAAGTGCTAGTACTGGATTTTCTTTTAGCTTTGTTAAAATTCATGATACATGAGGTCCTTCTCTTTAAGATCTCACTAAAGCACGTGCAGTGAAATGCTCATCCATGCCACCAAACAACATTGGGAGATTTCCCCATGTAACAAGAACTTGTTTCAAACAATGCAGCAAGTTATCATTGGCTTGGATGCCTCAGAAATGCTCAACGAGATGGAGTTAACAGGCCGAGCAGAAATGGATTTTGGGATTGAGGAAATTGAAGATGAAGATAGCGATCTTGATTATGAGGATGAGGAGACTGATGATGATGAAGATGAGGATGATAAACAGGTGTCAGCTCTTTTAAGTTCTTGTACTTGGCCTGATCTCTTTTTTTTTTGTGGGGTACACAGCTATGTAATATTCTCAATTTTTTTTTAAATGCTTCTCTGTAGGACTGGGTAGGTATTCTGATGATGAGGAAGGAACAGGGAGGATTCTAATGAGGCACTTGGAGATTGGGCAAAATTGGAAACTATGCGTTTTTCTCATCCGATGCTTTTTGCTAAAACAGTGGCAGAGGTGACCATATTTAAATTATATAGCTGAAAAAATAGTGGTGGTATCCATGTCCAATTTATTTTGCTTAAACAATTGTTGAGGTAATTCCCAGAGATAAATATTTCACATTTAATGGAGTACGATTGAAACATGTTTAGCATGGCAGCATGAAAGGTGGGTGTCATCTATAGTAGCCCATGATACATTAATAGTTTCTACTACTCCAATGACGGGTGTCTCCTTTATGTTTATGGAAGCATGGAATGACAAAATGTTATTGTTGGTCATGATTTTAGGTGTACTTTTTCTGTTAGGTGAATTTTTTTCTCTTTTCATTTTTGGAAGGTTGCATCAGGGGATCCTATTGATTGGATGAATCAGCTTGAATCTGGTATTGCCATCCAAGGCCTTCTAAGACCTGCCTTTATAGAAGAACAATCTGTCATCCAAAAGCATATATTCAGCCACCAAATTCGACGATGCTCAATGTAACCAGGTTGAGAAAATTTGGAGGATGGCAAAGACCTTGAAAAGATAAATGGACATGAACTGTGATCACCTAGAGATAGTTCAATCAAGGCAGAAGATATGAGAACTATAACATGATGAATGGGTTTCGCTTTTACAAACTGGAGATGATTAAAATACTGTTGATTTCAGCTCATGGATATCAGGTATGCCTTTAGATCTTTTAGATGTATTTTAGACTTTGGTGTTTCCTGGTAACTTCTTCTCAAAATTGAAACATGTAACCTCACAAGCATGATGTGGACTATAATACCTTACTTGTAGTACCAAACATTCTTATGGTGTTTGTTTCTCAGTGAAAACCTAGTGCGAAATCTTAGAACCCATATTAGTGGCCTTCCTGCCATGACTGAAGCCTGTACATTAACCATGTTAAATATTGTTTCTTTAAATTTAGATCAATTTCATCTAGATGAAAATGCTATGTTTGTGTATTTTGATCACGGTATATGTTTATAGTCCGTCACTGGCCCACTGCCATATCTACCAACTTAATTTTGGTGACTTGTGCTTAATCTATGCTTTGGAATACTCAGTGTCTCAAATTATGCGGTCGGAAAATTGTTATTAAGTAATTTTTATCAGTAGTGTTCCTTGTCATCCAATTGGCCTGAGAAGGACACATATCTTGTCAAATTAGGATGGTACTCCATATTTATTGTTCAGCATTGGTGATAGAGAATGTTATCTTCTTGATTAAGTAATTTAAACTTTATATTGTCACTTACAGGCTATTGTGGACCTAGAAGATTTCCAGAAAGCTCAACCTGATGCCATTGCACATTCAGTTAGTAAAATTATTTCTCGCTTAAAAGCTGGTGGAGAAAAGACCACACAAGCTCTCAAATCTTTGTGTTGGAGATGTAAGGGTATTCAAGTAGAGGTAAGACACGTCAGCGTTCTAGTGAAGTTTCAAGTTCATTTGTTTATGCGAAGCAATTATCATAGGCTGGTATTCATGGATTTTTATATTTAGCAGTGTTTAAGTATGTAGTGCATATAGAGTTGGATGCGAAATTTGGATTAATCATATTTTTGTGTTTTTGACCTTATTTCACTATCTTTTAGCGCCTCAATAATATGAATTCATCACAAAAACCTATCAAAAAATATTAATTCATCACAGAATATTTCAGTTTTTTGTGCAATTTATTGTAGGAGGCAACACTGATTGGTGTGGATAGCCTTGGTTTTGACTTGAGAGTTTGTTCAGGAAGGCAAGTCCAAACATTGCGGTTTGCTTTCAATGCAAGGGTATGTCAAACTTCCTGTGGATACAAGTTCTTCAGATTTACATTCTAAGCCCGTTTTCTAGTTATGCTAAGCTCGTTACTGGATTTATAAACCTTCTTTTTCAGGTAGTGAAATATTATCCTCTTCTTGGTTCCTTGGATCCCTTGGCCTTTAAAACGATATTTTAGATTTTGTTTTGGCACTCAATACCCTCATGTTTGTATTCTGTAGCTTAGATGTTTGGGCTCATAGTTTTTGTCTTACCCTCTTTTGTATAGGTCTTGTGGTCTCCTTGTATACTTCCCTGTATACGCACGGGGCAGGGCTGCTAGGTTTCTCATTTGTATGTTCCTTTACTTAATGATATTCGCTTTTATCCAAAAATAAAGATACTCACATGTGGCACATTGTTTTCTCCTTTCAACCCTAGTTCCCTTAAAGTAAAGATTTCAATTGGTTCAGCCAAATTTAATCGAAACTAAAGATAAGGTATACAAATGATCCCGATGTTTGGCTTCACGCCTAACTTCGAATCTCTAAAACTTTTTGAGTCCAATGTTATTCTTAACGCCGTTTCAGAAATTTTCAATACGCTTCATAAAGAGGAATAGAGGGGTAAACTGACAGCCGAACTCCGCCGACGATTATCCGTCGCCAGCCGCGGACACGCTGCAATGCGCTACAAGCAGAGCGCATGTCAACAATGGTAGACGTCAGCTTGCCCATCCGTTTACCCGTTGACTGTAGGGACATATTCGAGATAATTTTAACAAATGTTAGGCAACATTGATCCAAAAAAAGTTTAGCTGTTAATATACGACCAAATATTGGGGTATTTCAGGTACCTTATCCCTTGGGAAGTGCAGGGTTAGAATCACTGAGTTTGTAGTCTAGCAGAAATGATGCAACTTTCTCCTCCGATAAGGAGCTTGTAAGCCATCATCCCAATGATACAAGTCTTCTCGATGAATTTATTTAACATTTCTAATCTCATCTATAACCTCTAAATAAGCCTCAGAAATTATTCATCGCTCATGGTAATTTCTCACCTCTCTACGCCGATGATACACGATTTTTCTCGCTGGTGCTAACAATGAGCAGATAGCATTCAGCTAGATGTTGGAGTGGCTCAAGCGTTGTCAGGGCTTGGAAAATTAACTTAAACAAGATTTAAATCATACCAATCGGGGATGCAGCTGGATAATGTGGAGGAGTCGGGTTTCGTAGTCGTGCAAAGGATCCCTCCCTACACCCTACCTGGGACTTCCCCTGGGCGCTAAACATAAGGCTCTCGAGTATGGGACACAATCGAAGAGAGATTCCGAAGAGGCTAGCTGAAGATCCAGCAAAAGATATTCTCTAAGGGAGGATCTGGCTACGCGATTCACAAGACCTTATCCAAATTTACCAATCTATTATTATCTCTCTCTCTTCGTATGCCTCATAAAGTGAGTGCTGACAGAAAAGATTCAAAGGCGCCTGCAAAGGAGCGATCATGACAAGAAAATCTCTTGTTGAACGGGCTACAAAGCAGTACCCCGATAAGCGGAATGGAGGCATCTAGATTAAGAGTTTTTCTAATATGAATAAGGCTTGCTAAGCAAATGGAGCCGAGGTTTGCCAATGATAGGAATTCGCTCGAGGAGGGTCATTGGTTGTAATGGCGCGACCGCCGAGGTCAGCATACTCAAGCGATCTTAGAGGTGGTTATGGAACTAGTTTGTGGAAGGAGATCAGAAAAGAGTTGCCCAGTTTTTTCCAGAACTCGGTCTTCGCCCTAGGGGATGGTAGAAGGATCAATTTCTGGAAAGATGTTTGGTGCGGTGGGGAGGCTTTCAGGCGCTAGGTTTCCATGCCTTTAATTTGGCTCAACAAGGATGCTAGAGTCACCCGACATTCGTGAGAACGACGATGGCTGAGGTCAGGGCACCAACCTTCTTAAGACTTCAATGATCGAGATCAAGAGACGGTAAGATTCCTACAAATTTCCAGAACAAAATTTCAGCTAACTGGTGAAGATATGCTCTTATCAAGGATGTGAAGGCAAAAAGTTTCTGCCAAGGTCATGTATAAGGTTACGATATTCCCGCCTTGATTTCCCTTATCACGATTTGAACTCGGGCCGTTTCCTCCAAAAATTGGCATCTTTACTTTCTGGGAAGTCAGACGCAAAGTGCCTACACCGATAATTCAAACGCCGTGGAATGGCTTTTTGCAAACAGATGCTTCCCCGCGGTGAGGAGTGATGAGGGAGACCATAGACCATTTATCATCCACTCCATGTGTTGCTAAATGTTGTGAACTTGCTTTTGTCAATTGGTGGGTTATTTGGTACGAAGAGCGGTCAATCACACCTCTTTAGCTTGGCAAGGTGTCGCCGTGGAAAGAAGCGAAAAAGATTTGGCAGCGCGACCCTCAGACTGCTTTCACTCTCGGTGTGCTAGAACAGTCGGGTTTTTCGAGAACAAGGTCACCTCAGCCCAAAGGATTAAAATTAATTTTGTGTCCAATTTGTGGAGCTGGGCCAACCTGTTTGGCAATGACACCACAAACTCTGTTTTAGATTTTCTCACATGGTTTGGGTGTAGGTAGTTTTTTTTTGGTTTTCTTTCTTGACTTCTGTGGGTTTGGCTCTTCGTCCACTTCCCGCACTTTCAAGTTTTTTTATAATACTTCCTTTTACTGATAAAAATTATTCATTTCCCTCTCTATGCACTTTCTTTATTGCAATTGCTGTATCCTCAAGCGCCATTAACCTTTTTCTACTGTTCTGTTTGACTCCATAGCCTGAGAATTCTACATGCCCTTGAGCTGAATTTTGAAGTAACCAAGAGCCCACGACAAAATGCACTAAGATGCCACCACTTCTACCACCCTTGTCCTTCATTCCCAGGCTAAGCATCAGAGGCTGCTGAGAGACAGCTACCATCTACTTTTCCCCAGGATCCACCAAAAGACACAAAAAAAGAAACAAGCTCAACAAAAAGAACTCTAAATGATGGTAACTGGAAGCACACCTAGTTCTCAATGACGGTTGTACTATCTTTGTGCTGGGAATAGCATGTCTGTAAGTTGTAACCCTAGCAACAGTAATGGGAATCCATTGCTTTGCCATTTTTTTATCCCTTCTGTTAATCGTCCATTCAAACTATGAGTTCATTTATTGTAGCTGTTTTTCTTTGCTGGTCTAAGAAATGCTCTGTAAAGCAGATTTGAATGTATCTCAATTTAGGTGAATATTGGAGTAAGTCGTTAAGATTTGTTAACCTAAAATCAGAAAGATTGTTAAAATTGAGGAAGAAAGATTCAGATGAACCTTTTCATCAAACTAACTGCAAAGGATTTCTTTTTAACCTTTTCCTTTTTCCTTCCCATTTTCTTTCCATTTCTTTCTAATAGATACCCAGGAAGATTTACTTCACCTTTTCAGCATTTCAATAATAAACTGAAAATTTATGCTGTTGTCGAAATTAGAATAACTTGTTTCATGCTGATTTCCTGTGCAGTGTGGAACATGAACATCTACTCTGGCCTAGTATAATTTGGCAAACAAAAAATGTTATTATCCCAAAAGAAAGACTTGGAAAATGTAGCCTAGTTGAAAGAACCTAAACAAAAAAATAGAGTTATGTTTATCCAACGATCATCGCCCGAGTCCCCAAGATCATCGGTGTTTATCCTGCTATTAACCCCCAGCCCCTACTAGACAATAAATGACGCTATGCCTGGTCGAACATCTGCTATTATAAAAAAATGTTTACGTTAAAAGCTACTCCTTGAAAAGAGTTCAGATCCATTTCTATGTGAAGCAACATATAAGAAAGCATTCAAGGACATTATAGAAACCATTAGAAGTATTGAACTTCACAACACAAATCAAATTTTTCACTATTCAAAGGTGGAATGAGACCACATGCCCAGCCCAAACAGACACATTCTCCTTTTTGCATTACAAACGCATCGTTTTAAAAAGAGCAAGGACAAAAATCTTCATAAATAGAAATAGGCAGCAATTTGGTAAATTGACCTTTAAGTTACCAGCATAACTTTACTCACGTAGAGATAATGAAATCTTTTACGGCATTAGATAGGAAAGAGGTGTAGAAATGTCTGAGTTTTGGCCATATATCCGATTTGACCCCTAAACTTTTTTTTTGAGTCTTGCCATGCTCCTGAAGTTTCTAACGTAACACACTTATGCCCTTATCATAACTTTGGATGACCGATCTTCAAATGGGGCATACTAGTTCTACGTGGCACTTTCCATATTACTTTATTATGTGGCATGCAAATACGTGATTCATTACATATATACACTACATCATTGATGTAAAAAAAAAAGTCATCATAATTTTATAAAGATAGTAATTTTTATTAAGACATGCGAATTTCACAAAGACACGGGTATTTATGTCATTTAACTTTATACTTTTCAAATTTACCCTTAAAAATTTTATATATGCATCAACATCATCATCAATATTTTTGAAATAGTGTTTGACAATTAAAAGTCACCAACCATTTTCCATTCATTAAACCTTAACTATCCTAATGTCAAAAATGACAGAAGGAAAAAAAAAATCAACATAAAGCTAAACTTTTTCCTTTTCTCTTCTCAACAGCTAAACATAGACCAAAAAGCACACACCCAAATGAAAAAACTTCATCTTTACTAAAGTACAAAGCAAAACGAAACAATAATAATTAAAACGAGTATGATTTATTTGATTTTTCTTTTTCTTTGTGAAATGATGGGATTTGTTTCTCTTCCAAGTTCCGTCAATTTGGATGGTGAATACTTGTTTAAAAGAGGGTGTATAAGTGACCATTGGATTGTTTTGCTTTTTTGTGCTCTGAAGATGGAGAATTAGAATTGATGCAGGAAAGAGAATAAGAAGGAGCTGCAAAGATGGGAATGACACTGATCTCTTTGGAAATGGACAAATGGGTAATTCAATGTTATTTCGTGGGAAAATTTAAAGCACACTGTCAGTTTTAGAGTTTATTTCTGGAATTTTCCAGAATTCAATCAAAGGTGGGCTGGAAATGAATTTTACACGTGAGGAATGTTTGGATGTAATTAGCTATGTCTTGCTTTTGATTTTACCTCCCTTCAAACTCTTGAATTTGTACTCTGATGACTGATCATCTCCGAAAATTATTCAGTGAAGAAATTCAAATTCTTCCAACTTTAGTTGAATACAGAGGAAACAGAAATTAGGCAGAAATTCAGAACTAGGGCTTGGATTAAGAGGGGAAGGTGGGGAACTTTAAGGGATGAGAGGGGTATCGAGGGGAGGGGGGTGGGGAGGATCGGTAGGGATGAGGGCAATTTTGGTATTAGGATAATTTGGGTTTAATGAATCACATGTTTGCATGCCATGTAGGCAAAACATTTTTTTTTTTTTATCAGTAAAAAGCAAGTATTATAAAAAGAAAAATTCCAATGAGTACACAAGGGATGCGACAAAAGAAGCCAAATACTACGAAGACAAGGAAGAAACCCTAAAATCCCACTACACCCCAACCACAGAAATCTAAACAGCCATAGACATCATAAATAGGTTGGCCCAACTCCACAAATCGAGACAGTTAATTAATCTCAGCCGAGGCGAATTGCTCAAACGTCACTGCTTTCTAAAGACACCAGAGTCCAAAACATGACATGGTGCCGCCGCCCAAATTTTTTCCGCTTCTTCCCACGCGACACCTCGCTGCATCAAGCACACATGATCGAGCAAACACCGCAACTAATCCCAACAATTGACAAAAGCAAGTCCCATTAACATTTTAAAGACTGCAGCTGGGATCAAGAGAATGGTTTATGGTCTCCTCATCCTCCTCACACAGAAAGCATCTGTTTGCAAAAGCCATTCCTCTACTGCTTCGAGATTATCCAACGAGAGCATCTTTGCCCCATGCAACTCCAAAGAAGATGCCAATTTCGATAAGACGATCGAATTCCAAATCGAACGACATGTGGGAAATCAAAGGTGGGGAGATATCGAATCTTTATACATGGCCTTAACTAAGAAACTTTGCCTTAACTTCCTTCAATAAGAGTATATCTTCACCATTGCCCGAAATTTTGGTCATGGAGAATTAGAGGAATCTTACCATCTCAAATCTCCCACAATGGTAGATCTTGCAAGGCATGACCAGCCTCCCAACCCCATCGCCATAATTATCCCGCATGTCCGCGACCCCAGCCTTGCTCGTGAGCTGTCTAAAAAAGGGAGGGAAACTCTAGCACACAAAGCCTCCTCCACAATTCAAACATCTTTCCGTAAATTGATCCTTCTTCCATCCCCTAGGCGAAGACCTAGCTCGAAAAACTCGCCACTCTTTCCTGATCTCCTTCCACAAACTAGTTCCATAACCGCCTCTGAGATCGCAGGTATGCCAGCCTCCAGATGATTCGCCAAATTTACAACGAATAACCTTCCTCCAAAGCGAGTTCCTATTGTCGGGTAAACCTCTGCCTCCATTTGGTGAGCAGAGCCTTATCTGTGCTAGAAGTTTTAATCCCGGAGTTCTTTCCGCTATCGCTGCACATCGTGGCCCATCTTACCAAAGAAATTTTTTATCATGATCGCTCCCTCCCCAGAAATCAAGGTTGATCCTTTCCTAACTGCACACACATTTTGACAAGATACGAGCAGAGAGAGGTAATAAAATTGAAATGATATGGTGCCGCAATGAGCGTGGCCCGTCCTCCCTTAGAAATATCACCGACCTTCCAAGATGTTAACTCTTTCAATCTCTTCGATCGAGTCCCACACTCCAAGAGCTCATGTTTGGCGCCAAGGAAGTCCCCAGTAAAGGCGTAGGGAAGGATCCACCTGCACCCCAACTCAAGCCAACCTCCACGTTATCCACTGCTCCACCAGTATGATTTCGCCTGTTTGCCACTTTCAAGCCCGACAACGCTTCGAACCACATCAAACTGTACCTTAGATACTTTAACCGGCTCTATGTTAGCCTCGGCAAAAATCAGACGTCACGCAAAGGAGGTGAGAAATTACTAGATCCTCCTCTCCTAATCGCAATCCGCTCCAAAGAAATAATTTCCAATCGCACTCGCTATTAAGCAGCTGAGAGCTTCCATTCCAATTACAAAGAGATATGGAGAAAGGGGGTCGCCCTGTCTCAACCCCTTAGAGCTTGGGAAGAAACCAGCTGGGGATCCGTTGAAGAGAACCAAAAAGGAGGCTGTGGAAATGCACCATTTTATCCAACTCAACCACCGAATACCGAATCCCATCCTATTCATGACCTGGTATAGGAACTCCCAGCTGATACTATCGTATGCTTTCTCAATATCTAGCTCGTGCATCATTCCTTGTTCCTTTCTTCTCATGGTCAGAGTCCACTAGTTCATTAGCACCTCAAGATCGCATCCGTGACCCACGCCTCAACAAGCATTTTGCAGACTCTAGAAATCACCTTATCCAAGACCCTCTTAATTCCGCTGGCTGTAACTTCGTCATAATCTTATAATCCTCCCACAAGGCTGATCGTCTTAAATCCTTGAAGTCCTCTACGCTTTCTATTTCTTAGAATCAACACCAAAACGTCAGATTCAGATTCTCGACAACTGCACCGATCATGAACCCCTCAAGAAACCTAGACTCCTTCTTCACGAACTCCCAAATTAAAGATCCGCACGTTATCAGAACTGTCTGACCTCGAGCCTTACTTCACCGTTAAGTCCAGAATAAGCAGCCTAAATTTCTTCCTCCGAGAAACTTTCCACTCCTCGCAGCTCTTCCGAATTCGATCTCATTGATTCCAATCAGAAGGAAGGACTTATCCACTGAGCCGAAACAACAATTTGGAAGGCTACCACTAAACCATCTTATCTCAAATTTCCTTTCATTTTCACCGTTGATGCTAATACTTTTAATGTAATTTCTTCTCTCAGGCGTAGCCGTCCCGTGAAGAACCGCATTCGCCCTTCCTTTAGCCGTGTCTCCGATTTGCCTGTGATCTCCTCCGCGGTGGGCCCACTCTAAAGTCGCCCCTCGTGATTAACACGATCCTCGACTTCCTCAAGGTTAAGATCCCTTTCCTTCTCAAGATCATCCCAATAAGATACCCTACGCAAAGCATCCTTCTGTTAGTTTCTACTTCGCTTAAAAACGCTCTCTGCTCTAAATCTTCGTAATACCTTAGGCCTTTTAGCTTGGCGTGAGAGTGATGAAAACTGTAAGATCCATGAAACTGGAGATTTTGCCATCACCCTTTCAATGTCTCCTTGAATCTGGCATATTTCAGCCACATCAATTCGAAACGAAAAGGTGAAGGGCGTGTTCTAACTCCATCGCTGTCTAACAGGATCGGACAGTGATCAGAGATTGGCCTAGGTAGACAGCTCTGCATCACTTTGCAAATAGCACTTCCACCTGGCTTGAGACTACAAACTTGTCTGCTTTGACTTTGATCTACTCATCGAGGCCACCTCGCCTGTGTGGCGCCCACTCGGCGTGAGGTCTCACCCCTGTGTCATTCGTAGATGTCGGAAAAAATCTTTCAGCCAATGTCAATCCTAACCCCTTTAGGATCTTCTGTGATAGAACTCCAGATTGAAGCCACCTCCCACGCACTAAGGTTCTTCCCACAGACCTTTGATCTGCTTTCAAGTTCCTCCCAAAAGATTTCTTCGAGATTCTTCTCTCAACCGCGATACACCCCAGAAGGCCCACAAACCCATCTTCACCATTTTGAACAAACATGACCGAAAAACTACCGACCATGGAGTCCCTTATGCTGATGCTATTTTATCCTAAAACAAGGATACCCGCCGCGACCCTCAAATGCTCAGAGCCCAATTCAGAAACGCCCACCCCAGACTCCGTACACCATATCATTGTTCATTCGAACCTTAGTTTCTCAACATTGCACTGTGTCTACCTCGTTGCTCTAATCAAGTTCTCGACATTTTCCTTTATCGAATCATTCACACTCTTACGCTCCCAAGATAGAATTTTTATCTTCAACTTTATCCGTGGATTCCCTTATCCCTCCCACCTCCTTTGTTTGTCCGTAATTACATTATAATTAATGGTGCTCTTCGGGCCTTCTTAATTCGCTCGCTTTTGTCACTATCATATTCCCTTTCTCCCCGCCAGGAGAAGCCACAAATTCCTTCAATAATTCCAAAATCTCCTTCAAACCCCTACTGAAATCCTAGAAATTGGCCGAATTTAGCTAAACAACTCCGCTTCCAAATTGCCTTACATCCAGACCCTATGGACTCAACAGCAGCCTCCTCCACTCTTCTGGCCCATCTCACGTTCCGCCCACCTCCCCCCGTCAAGCAGATCACCCGCCGGCCTCCCTACCCCATACCCCTCGTCATCTTCCGCTCCCTTTTCATTAGTTCCGCATTCATACCCAAAGGTACCCCCACCGAAAAACCCCCCCAGTAGCAAGGCTCAAAAACAGAGGACCGGGGAAGAGGAGACCTAGCCATTAAAGTTGCTCCTACATACCTTCCATATGAGCAGTCATCATCCCGAGGTAGATCCCTCTTTATCTTCATTCCTTCCATCGTGTTCTTTATTCCTCCTCTACGGAGCATATTTGATTCATCTAAATAGACTCGCTCTTTCCAAAAGGCATGTAGTTTTGCATTAAAGGGCTTGCTTCTGCCCGTACCCTCTCTCCCGCACCTGGCCTTTAAAGCCCCATGACTAACTGAAGGTTCAACTTATCTGGGGTGGGCCCCGCTTCGACCTATTTCTCTGACTCAGCCCATTCCTGGCCAAGACCCGGCCCTACGAGCCCGGCTTCTCCGATCTCGCCTCTCGTCCCAAGATCCGCGCCATCAAGAGAAACCGACCCATCCGCCCCGTACATCTCTCGAATTCGACATTCAGTTTTTCCGTCAAACACTGATTTGTTCTTCTCGCACCCTACCCAAGGAAGCAGCCTCGCACTCGCTTTCCCGTAACTTTGGCCCCCGACCCATACGCCGTATCATGCTTCTTCAACCTCTAGCCCCACTTTTAATGTTCCCCGAGTACTCTGGGAGCAGATGAAGGTTTGAAACCCTCCGCCCGGATGTTGCAAAAGTCGCCGTTTCAGAGGCGGATCTCTCGCTCTCCCCAACAAAGAGAAACCTCTTCTACACCGCCACACCCCCAATTGAAAGAGTTTCTCTCAAAACCTTACCGGAGGACGATTCCTGATCCGAATCCATGAGAGATCTTCCCTTTTCTTCATTTAGTTTTCCTTTTTACTTCCCTTGAAATCCTGCCCTCCTCTCTGCTCATGCCCCACTCTCTGTTGTTGATCTCTTTCGCTCCCACCAAGCCAGGTTGGAGTGTTTTGAGGTGGCTCCTTTTCTTCTCGGCTCATTGTCTCGGCCTCCGTCAAGAGAAACGAGGCAACAATTTCTCTATAATCTTTTATTTTTTCCTAACCTGGCCTCGCCCTTCTTTGCCCCTTTTTATCGTCCAGCATTTCCTACAACGGGCCATTCAATTTTTGCTCTGGGGTTTACTCGGGCTTTGGCCCATCGTAAATTACGAGGGCGAGTTTTCTTTGGGTCGCCTCTTTCCCTTTGACGACCTGTGCTTCCTTTCTTGGATTTCATGTAAAATGATCGAGCGAATTCTCCTTCACACTCGATCCCTGCTGTTATTTGAACTCGACGCATCGCTGGGCCCCACTCAGAGATCCTCGCACGCTGACACCGGGATCACTCCTTCTCCTGCATCCCACGTTCTCCAAGACCTTCCGCTGACCCCCTTCATCACACCGCCACTCCGGATAAGTGAAAGGATTTCGCCGCACTCCTCACGCCGGGCCCAAGGCGCATACCTTCCTTCGCCTTCCCATCGATACCGCCAGAAATCTCGTTCTTCACCCACCTGCAAACCTCCATTACCTTGTCAATCTCCCACCATATTTAAAGTTCATAACTTTTGGCCCCTGCGAGCAGATTAGCTGAAGAAGGTTTTCCCGTCCTGTCCTTCTTTACCAGAATTCTAGCCCACCGAAGGTCCTTCCTTTGTTCTCAGATTCTATCCTAGCCGACAAAAAACCTCCGCAACCATTTCCTAATGTTTCTTTTCGTAATTTCTTTGTCCACAGATGTGCGTAGGCCCACCACTGATCCAAACTTCGGATCTTCTTCTATCTCTCCCTTTGATACCGTTGACGTGGTCCACCATTCTGTGACATGCATCGCTTCACCCCCTCAAGATCCTACTCCCATTCTCCATAACCCAGTATGCCTCTTCCACCAAGTCAAAATCCAAGAAGAATAGGTTCTGATTTAGCTGTTGAAAAAGCACTCTCCCCTTCAACCTCCAAGCTCTTTTAGCCCAAGCTTCCAGTTCTATCAAGGACAACTCTACTCTTTGATGTGATTTCCATCCTTCCACCATTCCGTTTTTTAGCAATCCCAAATTTCCTTTTGATATGCTCTCGCTGATATCCAACCAGATCGTGTCCTGGTTTTCTCTTTCTTGAATCGTTGTTTCCACACTAGTTAGGTCTTGGTTTAGCCCTTCCTTGTCCTTCTCCGTCTTGCTTGGGAAAGTTGACTTTGCTGGCTTGCTATATTCTCCTTTGTCTTCCATCGTCCCCAGAGCTTGCAGAGCTTCCACTAACAGAGACCACCCGTTTATCAGGCCATTTCCTTCTAGAAAAAACAACCCATGCCATTTTCCGTCTAGATCTGCAACCGAACAAAGTATAAACCGCCCTCCTTAATTTTTCCTTAACTTCGTACTATAATCTTTCATTCTCCCCTCCATTCCAAATCCTTCACCTGCTTCGTCTACTCCCCTTCTAAAAGACTCCACACCCTTAGTTAAAATCTTTACTCCTTTTCCAAAGCGGTCCAAGAGCCGCCCCTTCGCTCTCTCAGACCGAACACCCCAGCCTTCCTTCCCCCACCTCCTTTAGCTCAAGGATTTAAAGTCGACGAGAACCATTCTCGGTCTGACACCCTCATCCCGCTTTACGCTCATATAACAAAGAAATGCAAATTTGGAACAAGTGGAATAAGGAAAATTAAGTTGAAGTTCGACATCGAGCTATGATTTTGGTCACTTGTCACCATGTGAGGCAAAACACGGTCGTAGTGGAGGGCTACGTAATCACTGGCACACTCATTTTGGTTCATTAACTGCTAATTGAACTCGTTAACGATACGGGCATAAGTGTGTCATGGTAGAAACTTCAAGTGGTATAGTCAGATCCAAAAGTTTAGAGACTAAATCAACAAACGCCAAACCTTAAGTGAATTTTCCAACTTTTCCCATGATGAGATATATGAACCACAAAGCCTCTTCAAAAGGTCATCAATGGGATGATCCATCCTAAATTTAAGGACATATCAAATGCCGGGCTGCCAGTTATCTACATTTTATTTGTGATGTTGATTCAGTATTATCATATTTAAAACACAATTATTTCTATTTAAACCATATTTGAATCATGTATTTGGCATTCTTTATGCCCTTTTTGCAACTATTCCCATATCAATGGTAGGAAACACAAGTTTCCTAAAAAATTTGCACATATTACAAGAAGTAACAAAACAAGATTTGTAGTGCAATACCATCCAAGAAGCCAAACATTCATCACTTTAAAATTACAAGAAGTAAATCAAACGGTAGAGAGGAGCCCATTACAATTATTCATGCATTAAGATAATCAATACTTACTAGTCTTATTAGTATAAACCTCCCTTAAAAACAGTGCTTGGAATGGTGAATCTTAAAGTCCACCATTTTGATAAGTCTCGTATACCAGCTGTGCAGTGAGAATATCAACAACAGCAGAACCAACTGATTTAAACACTGTCACCTCCTCCGAATCTCTCCTCCCAACCTTCTTCCCATTAATCAATTCCACCAAATTCCCCCCTATTTCTCCCTTCCCAATCACTCCCCTTTCAAAAGCACCCACCAGTTCTCCTGCCTCCTCCAATGCCATTTCTATTATCACGAAAAACTCTCCCTCATTATCGTCATCATCATACCCTCATTGAATGCTTGAACGACCTAACTATCCAGATACCCAGCCTTCAACCTGCGCCCCAACCAGAGGGTTTCAGAATTCGTGGCACAGCTGATGATGTCGCCCATCCCCACCACTTCCTCTAAATATCTCCCACTGCTCTCAAAACAAACGCCCTCGTATTTTCCTTCGTTTTCCAGGAATTGGGCCAATTTTCTCGCCTTTTCTTCCGGTTCTGTTCCAGATTATCTCTTCAACTAGGTTTCTGCTGTGGTATGGGCTTTGATCAGATGTAGGTGGGCTAGATTGCCGGAACCGGATCATCAGGAGAATAGCCGCATCGTTTCGCTAAGATCTCGAAGCTAAACTCGGAATTGCAAGAAGTTCTCCACAGAGTCAGTTCAGTGCCGTCCATGGAAGCTAGGGTTTGCCCCAGTCGCGAATCGAACAGGACGTGGCTTCCTTCGTTCACGCCGGTAATTGAATGGCGAGTTTGGGGAAGTAGATGAGCTTGACGCCCAGGTGGAAGGAGGAGGAAGAAGACCAGGAGGGCAGCGGAGGAGGAGAGAGGAAGGGGGGAAAGGGAGTAGCTTTCATGAGGTGGGGAGCAAGAATTGAAGTGATAAATGTAAAAGAGAGGCATGGAAGTGTTGGATTAGCGGATTTGTATGTATTGATGGATCGGAGAGTGTTGCAGTGTTGATGAATATTGGGGCGATGGAGGCGGGCGGGCTGGGTGGTGGTCGGTACGACTTGAGTGGAGTAGCCATGGGAGGTGAATGAAGAAGAAGAAGAAGAAGGTGCTTAGAGTTGAAAATGACAATGTTAAAAGCCTGTTTTTAGAATTAGAAAATGAAATTGCTTTTCCAAAGAACAAATGGTTTTTCCCATTTGGAGTTTTTTTGATTTGACAACTTTTCCCTTTTCCTATGATGTATTAGAGGAAAATATAAGTTATATGACCTAAGTTATATATATATATATATATATATATATATATAGCAATAATCATATGTTCTGCTAAATTCTACGCGGTACTGACTAATCAATCAAAACTCTGTTCATCTAGCAAAAACCTCTAATAACCTTATTAGTCTTATAGTTAATAAATACTATCAAGAAAAATGTAAAAGAAAAAATAAATTAACTTATACGCACTTCGACTAATCATACGAAATCTTAAAGTTAATTGTTGGATAAAACATCTCATAGCTCCCATGCTATAATCCTTATAAGAACAAATGCTACCGCAAAGTGAATAAAAGTAGAACATCCTAATTAACTCGAGGTTAAGAATGATAAAAACAGATCCCACGACTTTACAAGAATCCTTTATAAGCATAAATGCGCTGCAAAGTGCATAAAGCAAAATAAATAAATTAGCTTACAGCGTTTAATACAAATGTTTTTAAACTGCCATCTTGAATCATCATCGCTTTTGCTTTCCAGAATATTACTTCACACTCTCAAAAATATGTTTTAGAAATTTTGTCAATTTTTTTTTTATTTCTTCTCAAAACCTTTGTTATATAAAATGCCTGTTTATATATTAATGGTTTTTTATTAAAAAAAAAGGTAAACATAGTTATGCCCATCAATTTTTTGAAAATTTCGATACCTGTGATCTAATTATTTTAATTATATGAAAGATGGAGGGAAAATATCCAACGGTAAGAATACAATTACACCTCCATAGAGTGACTTCAGAATGCAGTGTTGATCTACAACCTGAAATAAGAAAATCACTGCTGCTTTGCAAATCTCAACTTTGAATTCTTGCAAGATATGCTGAATGAGCAACTATTTATTTTTTCCATAGAGCTGAAAGCTGATCATCATCTTGGAATTTAATTAGCAGATGATTATAATAAGAACAGAAAAATTCAGCTGTAAATTTTATTTCACATTCTTCACTGAAACTGATATAGGGATTTCTTTACATGATTTCCACCAGCTCTGCATCTGTCAGTTGTTTTGAGCTCAACTGAAGTTGATCTCATCAGTAAAAGCCTTTATTTCGGATATTTTTTTTTCTTTGGCTGCGCATGTATGCTTCCTGTATTCTGACTTCGGATTTGGTTTTTAACTTTTGTGATTGAAGTAGCTTTGTTCGGTCTGAGAAGCAGTCATTTCAGCAGCCATCCACCAATCGTCGTCTTCTTCATCCATGTTTTCCTGTTCAGAGAAAACAGAAGGGCATTGTCAGTAGAAAAATAAGTAATGTTCTTCAAGTTATATATTTCAAGCTCATGCATTTTCTGAACTGACCCGTTTCTAATAACTCTTCAAGCATACAATGTGACTGTAACAGCTAAATTTGTTTCAACGGAAAATAAAATTGAGGAAAAGAATATACCAAGTTGTTGGATGGGACATATCATTACAATCTTCATCTTTCTACCTCCCCACCAATTTGTTTTTGAGACCACATCAAATCAGATAGAAACTAAAAATATCATCTTTCAGTCAAATGGGAGAATTTGCTTAGCAAGTAATTTTTTTCTTCCACAAGAAAACATCATAATTTGAGAGCTTTCTGGAAGCAAAATGCCAACCTACTTTTTTCTAAATCCTCAATTTCAAGAGTTCTTCTAGGCCCAGCATCTCAAACAAACATGTTTTAAACATATACATGCACTAGAGCTCCTTCCAAGCTAGAAGACGGCAGTGGTAAAAGAATTAGGTGGAACCAACACAACTATATGCAAATGAATTAGAGCAAACAATCTAACTGTGTTTAGTGAGGGTTCCTGCATATAGCCACACTTTCAACAGTATCTGCAAATCTTATGGCTTCAAGCCACCATGCACTTTTCTTGCAGCTGTCGGTAATGCTTTTGTCATTGTGTTACAACGATTCTTCCTGATCATTTTCCACAAGGCTGTTTCCAAGGTGATTATTGTTGACTCTCCTGAAGATATTTGTACTGAACTACGAGAACTACTGTATCAAGGATCACTTAGTTGGTGGCCGACTGTAGAGGGAGGATCTATAACTGGTAACTTGAAAGCATCCACTGGAAAGTGAGAATCCATGCATCTTTAAAATATAAAAAAATCATGAAAGATAAAGCCAAAAGACCTCTGCAATCTGGATCAAGATGATTTCTGATAAAAATATTCTGAGGTCAATCTACATAGATAACTGAACAAATATAAAGTCAGTTGTTAAGCCAGTTTAGTATAGAAATAAAAGAGGTTAGAAGAGCAAGAGAACATGCAACCAATCTGTTCACCACAAAAATAATTTTTTTTTATAAAGCACTTTCAGAGAAAGTCAGATCCAGAATATGGGTCCTGGGAAGCACCTTACAAGGTACATGCTAAGCGTTGATGTCCCCCCCCCCCCCAATTGAAACCGATTTTGAAAACTTTATTGAGCATTCTTTCAAAAAGTAATGAAAACAATAAAGATCATAATGGTCCATACTAGTTTAATCACCATAACCTTCATGAACAGATGTTTCTATGGGATCCATACTAATTACTAAAATTTTCAAGTACTGTATTATGTAGCTAATCTTCCACCAAATGCTAGAAAGCATGTAATCTTGCAAGATAGACTTTGCCAATAACTCAAGTGATGCATCACTTGCCTATGCCCCATGGTAGAATAGGCAACTCAGCCTTAAGTCTCACTAGGAAACCATAGGAAACTGATAGACGAAGTGAAACATAGGCAAGCCACCAAGTCCCACATCCTTAGTGGACTGGTGGGGATTAAACCACAAACTCCATTTTTTATGTCTTGTATAACACCCAAATCTCCCACCGAAGTATCTAGACTCTCCACTGACTTCCATGGAAAAATATCCAACTAATTTTGAATTATCCAAGCAATTTATTTAATTCCTCCTAGCACATCACCATGAGACACTCCTTGCTATCCACATAGACAACCCTCACATGCATGGTTTTGCCCTGAAAGTGTCATCATCTACAGGCAAGGCACATTTTATAAGCCTCTAAATATGCTGCCAAGAAAATTGACCTCCCCAAAAAATTGGATCCATGATACTAATAATAATAATTTGTACCAAATTACTCTAACCAGTTCTGTAAAACACCGAGCACAAATTTATTTTTTTTACTATTAGTTGAGAAAATAATATCCCCATGGTTTTCTGCTTGTTTAGCTAATAATATAAGTTTTATAAATAAAAGATGTACAACATAAATAATTACTTCAAGAAGTTTAAACTGGAGAAACATTTTAGATAAGGGAATTTTGAAACAAATCTGAAGTTTACCATGATTGCTTTTATGTTGCCCGGCCAATTCTTTCACAGTATCTATTTCTTGACATGCTGTAGACCATCAATCTGTATTCTGAGAACCAATACCAGCTTCGAATTTTTCCTAAGATTGCACCAAACAATCAGCAATGGTGATAACAGAATTTTGCAGCAGAAGCATGGAAACAAAAACACTGGAAGGACAACTTCTTCCATATTTGACCTTGTTTCTTAAATGAAATTGAAACAAAAACTATGTGCCAACTAAATGATACCAAATTTGAAATCCCGGTTGGATTTCTCGATTTCCCATTCCCCAATTTGTGTTACACTCAAACATGTCAGAACTAGAAAGAAGAATAGGACGAGCGAATTATCATTTCATTGTTGTGTTTACAAACAGGGAAGAACTGATCGAAGTTAATGAAATAAAAATACAAAAGAAACTGCTTTTAAATGTGCTTCAGCAAACAAAACCATGATATACCACATTGCCTTAAAAGTAAAAACACAAATTATGACAAAACACCACCTGCTACATTTCCAATGGAGGCAATTGATTCTATAAATAAGTCCAAAGCTGGAAATGGCGAATTTCCCATGACGCATGTGCCTGAAACATTGCTTGTGCAACCACCAATGCAGTCTCAGAGGGAGCTGAATGTTTTCTGTAATTAAGGTTCACCTGTATGAACAAAAACTTTCCCTTGCTGAACACAGAAATTCTCAATTCAATAAGTACAAGCCTCTTCTAAATATGCCAACAATGATTTATCCTCAAACTTAATGATTGTACAGACTTGGATCCTGTGAGCAGCAAATTTTTTTTCAAAGGTACTGCTTAAGCATCCAAGTACTGACAGGATATAACATCTAAGAACTTTTTAAGGAACCTTGAAAAATGAGAATGAATTGTATTCAGAATCTAAAACTACCTCTGTATCAAATTGTAGGGTCTTCACACAATCTAAATCCATTTTACAGACTAGAAACTTCTCACAATCAACATCAATATTGCATATCAAGGATGCCATGAACATTTCTTCTTCACTCTGCAACTCATTAAAATTAAACTAGTCATTAGATAAAGAGCAAGTTAGCATGTGCTAAGTATCAGACAACCATATATAAATTAGAATTGGATTTGCAATAGTCTAGTTATCATTAAAGTATGAAAAGTACATGATTTTCTTCTGAGTATGTTTATCTCTTGAAAGATGATGAATATCATGATCAACATTCCCTAGTGAATGTGATTGTACGCACCTCAAGTTTCACTTTAACACTTTCCCGCACACTAATGTTGCAACTAGCTAGGATAAAATGATTAATATGAGAGAACGTGAAAGTTTTGCTATTAACAACTTACACAAGAGAAAAAGCTCATCTTACTGACAAAGCAAGTTGCTTAAACCTTTGAAAATCTCATAGTGAAGACATTAAAAAATAAAGCACTATCATTCACAAACACTATATAGCTTTCCGGATAGATGCAAATGAAAAAAAAAAAGCATGGATAGTTGCTATTGTTGAACAAAGAAGACGGTAGTTCCCACTGTATTTGTTGAAACCATTCTGCAGAGAAACAAGATGGCAAACTTAAAACCCCAGATACCACCCAAATTCATCTGGGTGATGGACCAAACCTTATGCAACCCAAAAATACAAGTAAATAACACAGAAATTCCTGTGACCAAACTCATTTAAGGTTACTGTCATGAATTTTGAAAACATCTTATAGCCCCTAGATTGATCTACAGAAGATGGTAAAAGAAAGTAGAAGACAATATCTAGAAAAGTTACTTTTGGTCAGGCCAAGTTGAATAGTTGTTCTTAGTTAAAAAGGAGCATCATACCATGTCCTTACATTTGAAACGCCCTGTAGGTAGAAGAACCGAACTCTTACCAGCCTTTGATGATAGAGCTAACCGAAAGCAGCGATTTCTAGTATATACGGCAGTGTCTACAAACAGCTGGCAGGGGAACTCATCAGAAGTTGATCCTTTTGAAATGAATAACTTTTTAAAATTTCCAACCTTCTCCCCTGCACTTGAAATCCTCGAGCATATCTGATAATTTGTGAATATCAACAACAATTAATCTTTGAACAAGAAGAAACATAATCATTCATCAAGCTCAAACACAGCAGAGCGACCAACTGAACAAGTTCAGATCAGAAGAGGTGTCCTCAGTAAATTTAATATTGATAACATATAGTCTCAATCTTTACAGTTAGTAGGACATCAGAAAGATAAATCTATGATCAAGTCTATTTGTTTGGCTTAACCATGTAATATGGTTCTTTTTGATAAGACATACCAGCAACAAATGCACCAGCATGTGAGTTGTCCTTGAAGCATACCCTTGGTATGCGAATAATTAAATGACGTGGAAAATTTTTCTGCAAGTTAGTATTATTAGAAATAACTATAAAGTTGGAAGTAAAAGAACAAAAGAGCTGATCATAAAAACTTTTCAAAGAGAGAGAGAGAGAGTGCAAGGATGCCACTGCCAGACCCAGCAACAAGCCAATTCTATCACCAGTTTACTATGGTCCAACTTCTACTTATTCCCTTCATACTTAATATTTGTTTATAATATAAGGGAGAGTTGAGGAAACATTTTATCCTTCCCATGAAGGAAACACTGTTTTTATGAGCATTGATAATGTATATTTTTTTCTTTGATAGATTGCAAGTATTGGAGAGTATATTCTTCCAAGAAGAATATGATATACCAACTTCAAGGTCCACTTTTTCAAAGAGTTACACTTTTTCCAAACATTTGTTCAATTCCAGTTTCTCAAGTCATTATAGCTCAGAAACTTTGAAAAATATAACTTAATTGAGATCCAAAAAACATAAAGAACATGGTTTAAGATGGTAATTTTGTCTGAAATCAAAATAGACTTTGGTTTTACCTATTCTATGGTCACAGTTTCACCTATAACTCTCCATCCAGACAAGCAAAGAAACAAGGGAATTTCAAAGGATAAGTGAAAATAATGAGGCAATTTATGAGTGATTTAGGAAACTGCATCATACTATTTTATCAAATAAAAGTTCCTAAAAAGTCTTAGGAGATACTCTAACAGTATCAGCCATGATTGATATCATGCATCTACTAGAAAATCGTACCTCCAGTGGAGGAATCAAGCTCTACTATCCATTTCTCGTTTACTTGAATAGAGTATTTCTCCAGTAAGGCTTCTGAAACAACTGAGATCAAGATATCAACCATTTCATCTCCATCTTTTTCTGCATTGTCCTTCACATTGAACTCTAAATCAAAATAAAGATGGCATGGGAAACCCTGTGTTGAGAGAAAATGAATACATTGATTCTCATTAATTTACAAAAGGAGGAAACATACATATTTATACTCTAGTGTTATGGAAAAAGGAAACAGAGAGAGAAAGAAAAGAATCCTAAATGGATTAGGAGACTAACCTTAACACTCCCCCTCAAGCTGGAACATAAAGGTCAAAAGCACCAAGCTTGTCACATATATACTTTATCCTAGGACCTCTAAGAGACTAATGAAGATATCTGCTAGTTAGTCATTAGAGTTGACAAAACTAGTAGATATGCATCCCGATGCAATCTTTTCTTTGATAAAGTGGCAATCCACTTCGATGTGTTTGGTCCTCTCATGGAAAACTAGGTTAGATGAAATATACAACGCGGCTTGATTATCGCTATTTCATTTGTTCATCCTTCCCAAATCTTAGCTCTGAGAAGATGTTCCCCAACCATATGAGTTCACATGTCGCTAAGGCCATAGCTCTAGCACTCGCCTTCAAGACCGGATCCGAAGCACTACATCTTGTTTTTTACCTTCTAGTGATATTAAGTTACCTCCAATGAACACACAATACCCCTCGATAGAATGTCTATCTCAGGCGTAGCTCGCCCAAACAGATCATCAGACATCTAACAACCGCAGCACCTCTGCTCTCATACAACAATTAGCCGACCTAGCTGCTCCTTCGATATAACTGAGAATACGAATCCACAACTCCTGGGTGGCTATCATAAGGTGATCAGAACCCGGCTAACTACGCCCTCATAGGAAACAAGATGTCGGCCGAGTGATATCGAGATAGTCCAACACCCATAGCCGTCGACATCCTCCTCGGATCCCGTAAGCCCCCCGACTCGTACGTTTAACATCCTGGACCATAGAGTGTCTACAGTGTTTACAAATTCAACATACCAAGAACCGTCAATATATTCAAGGTATACTCTCCGAGAAATAAATCACCAGAATTAGACTGAGGTACCTCAATGCCTAGAAAATACTTGAGTTTCCCCAAGTCTTTTGTCTGAAAGTGGCTGAAGAGGTGTTGTTTGAGTTTCTGAATACCATCCTAGTCAGTGCCTGTAATGACAATATCATCCACATAAACAATCAAGTAAATACACTTTCTAGTAGATGAATGATGATAAAAACTAATGGTCTCACGCACTCGAATCATGCCAAACTCCCCGAACCACAAGCTGAACCGACTAAACCAGTTCTTTCTCTCGAGGAGATCAAGCTTCGCACCATATAAGGAACGATGTAATTTGCATACCAAACCGGTATTCCCTGAAAGCAAACAAAACCAAGTGGTTGCTCCATATAAAACCTCCGGGCTGAGATTCGGTTTCATGAAGAAAGACATTCTTGATATCCAACTGAAAAAGAGGCCATGAACGCATAGCAGCCATAGAAAGAAGCAAGAGAACAGAGGCAATCTCGCTATCAAGAAAATGTAACAGAAAGTAGTTCGAGAAATATATTATCAGTGTACCCCTTTGCAACCAAATCCGCCTTAAGCCGATCAATCAATTTATCGTCCCACCTTTCATCGTATAAACCCAACGCATGAAGGAGGATTTCTGCTTTATAAAGAGCAACAAGTTCCCATGTGTCAGTTGTGAGTAAAAGAGCATTCATTTCTCACCATTGCTCCGTTTCCAAATGATGAGAGAGAGCCTCATCAGTGCTTTTGTAGTGTAGATAAGACAAGGTGGAAACAAAGGCAAAGCAGTGGTGAGCATAAACGATGAAGCCAAGAAAATTATAAACGTGGATGTGGGTTGGGAAGTGTGAGCTGTACTTTTCCGAATGGCAATAGGTGGGACATCGGGGACGGCTAGTGTAACCGGGCGTGAGATGATCACAGATAAGAGATGCAGTCAAACACGAGGCCCCGTAAGAGGACGCAGGACTCGCAAAGTGCATAGACCTGCTTCGAGAGAGTCACACATCCGGAGGTGTGAAGGGAACCCAGAGGAGGGCAAAGTTGGGAAGAGTAACAGATACACATCTTTATGCAAGATTTTATCACGTAGGAGAAGAAGGAGAATCTTCAAGACGCACATCAAGAGAGATAAAGTGAAGTATTAGTACGGGAGAATAACAACGATAACCCCTTTGAAGGCGAGAATAACCTAAGACACACTTTCGTGGATTCTCAGAGTTCGGTTTTGCCCAAGAGTGAGAATATGAACAAAACAAACACAACCAAAGATTACCTAAGTGGTTAGATAAAAAGAGAGGTCGAGTAGGTAGTAAGATAATGAGGGATCCGATCATGCAAACAGAGGAGGGCATACGAATAATCAAATAACAAACAAATTTAAGATATCATCTCTAGAAACGCTGAGGAACCCAGGATGGAGGAGGATAAAGGCGAGTCGGCCTCAACTAAATGACGATTCTTACGCCCTAACCACTCCATTATAAGCCGAGGAGTGTGCACAAGATGATTAGTAGAAGAATCTCATGGGAAGTACATAAAAGAAGAGAATGGCGATAGAAATATTCTTTTTGCATTATCACTTAGAATAATAATAGAAGTATTGAATTGAGTGTGAATTTCAACATGAAATTTTTTGAAAAGATAGAAAATAACTCAACCTGAGTTTTCATTAAAATAAATCTTCAAGTACATCAACAATAATCATCTATAAAAGTAACAAAGTAACGAAATCCTAAAGTGTAAGTAGACCGAGAAGGATTCCTGCAAACATTAGTGTGAAGAAGCTCAAAAGGAGACTTTGTCCTGTGATCTAAACGCTGGGGAACAAGACACGCGTATGTTTCCCTGCCGATTGTAACCTACACTCAAGCTAAGATAAACTAGAAAATGAGGAACCAAATCAAACTCGAGAGGCTTCGACTGGTCGAGATGATCGGTGGAGTTGGAGGAGAGGAGCTTCCATGGAAGTGCAAGCAGTGGAACAAAGAGGCGAGCTGAGGTGAAAGAGGCCTTGTGACTCATGTCCGATGCCAATCGTCTTCCCCGTACGCCGGTCCTGCAAGGTTACAAAGTTGTGGGAAAAAGTAAGTACACAATGAAGATCACGAGTCAACTTACTAATGGAAATAAGATTAAAAGGAAAATTAGGAACATAGAGTACAGAGGTAAGGGGCAAGGAAGTGAGGGGACAAACAGAGCCAATGCCTTTAGCTATGGTTTGAGAACCATTAGCTAAGGTAATTGTAGGTAAAGGAGACGGAAAGGTAAGAGAAGAAAAAAGGTCTTTATTACCAGAGATATGATCAGAAGGTCCAGTATCAAGGATCCAAGGTGCTGATGAATGTGTAAGGCAAGCAGAGACATTACAGGTCTGGGCAACATAAGCAATGGAGGAAGATTTGGCTGCTTGAGTGAGACGAAGGTACTCCTCATACCCTCACCCGGCCAAGCAAAATATCCCTGGAGGTATGGGATTTAGCCCTCGAGATTAACTCGAACATGTCGAATGATCAAGACTGAAATAAATGAGCAAGACGAGAGGCTTTGCATGTAATCGAGCAACATCGACATCACGGTGTGTTCAAGTTCATATAGTGATGTGCATTGAAGACGCGGTCTCTATCTCGCAGCACCAGCCCACTCTAGAATCACCGAGAAAAGAGACTCCAGAAACCATCACGTAAGTGTCCTGTGATAATTTCGGGGACGCATGGACGAGTGGCGCGTGGAGGGAAATGGGCAACCTGTGAGCAAGAGCCTTCATCAAAATCGAATAATCGTCAGCGATATTCATTCTGGCTGTTCTGCAAATTCACTCTCGAGGTTGCAGAAGAATGATCATAAAGACTCCCATCCACTGACAGGGAAGTCCTTATTAGTAAACTTTGGCAAAAAATAAAGATAAGTTCATCCTAAGGGTGTATATCTGGTCCACCATAAGAAGATATATCCATACCGGAAATATTTCAAATTGGCGATGGAGGATATCAAATTCGATAGAGACGCCTAATATCGTTAGTGTATAGTTTCACTCCCTCAATTCCGCAGAGTAGCAAGTTTTATAAGCCCCAATATTATATAGAGTCTTGGCATCAATAGATTGCCAAAGAATATTGCAAAGTAAAGCATCAGTTTTTTTCCATTGAGTATGTTTATCTTCAGGAATACTTGTGTCTGTAGTAGTAAGATGATCCTCACATCTATTACTAATAAACCAAAGGTCCACTGAGTCTGCCCATGATTGATAATTTTCACTCCTTGTGAATTTATCCAAGGTAATCATAGGAGTTCCAGATACAAAAGAATTAAAAGTCTGACCTTTTTCAGCCATAGAGAAGTCTTTTTCACCCATAAGAGATGAGAAATTAGTAGGAATCAACATATACAACTCTCAAGATCCCGAAAAATGTCAGCTCTAGAAACACAAAACAATGGAGATTTAGCAACAGAAACAGCAGAGAAGGTGGGCTTCCGTGAGAGAAAAATCAAAAGAAGGGCTTTTCCCACGACTACACAAGACGTGGAGTGGATGGATGGGCTTTTCGACGGCAGACGCACCTGCTGGATGAGGCGCGTAAAAAACAAAGGTTACACGTAGCCACGCCGGACGGATCGGCGAGCAGAGCGCGTGTGATGCTATTTTCCGGCGAGGCTTCCACCGAAAGGTAGACGGAGGGAGGCCCGTCGGGTGTGCCTTTCTGGTCGGAATGGAGGTCACAAAAATCTCACCGGCAGGTTGTGCTCGGCCATAAGCAATTCTCCATGGCTTTGGCCTTCGGAGGCTTCGTGAAGACCGTAATACTAATCGATCGCGATTACTCCATCTTGGACGTAATATTTAATCACCACACCTACGAAACCCTAACTAGTATTCTCAAACTTTATGGCTCGATACCATGTTGAGAGAAAATGAATACATTAATTCTCATTAATTTATGAAAGAGGAAATATACATATTTATGCTCTAGTGTTATGGAAAAAGGAACTGAGTTGTAGTCTGGCACTATGAGACTAAAAAAGAAGATGTTAAGAAAAGAATCCTAAAGCGGATTAGGAGACTAAACCTTAACACCCTGAAAGCAACATAGAGTCAAACTATTGGAATTCAAAGCCAAGAAAAGCACTAAAGTGACTCTCACACATTAAAATGTACTTCACCTCTTGAATCACTTCATAATGATGACGGAACTTAGAATCCATATTTTTGTACCTGAATTTAAATGAACAGAAATATTAGACACTCTAAAGATAGCAATTGTGTTTAATCATAAAGAATACATGAAGGAACAAAGAGCAAAGGCAACCTTCCCCAGAATTTATATGTTGAAACCAGAATCTCTTTGTCCATCTGGTTACCCGATAACTGAAAATATGTACACGGCATGTCCTTGTGCAAACTTAATTGATTCATCTTGTCTGGGAAATGTAGCCCAGACTTCCTCCCTGAGCCAACAAAAAACTAGAAGCAAGTCAGAGAGAGGAAGGATAGTATGAGATGAAATATCATCCCTCCAACCACCCAAAAAGCCCAACTAAATAAATGAGCAAATGAAAGATGAAGAAAGATAAGTAGAACTTGATGGTGAATAAGTGGAGACAAAAATTACAAATACCTTAATTGTGATTTATTTTGTTCATTGAGTTCAACACGTATTTCGCGCAATAATCGCAACAAACTGGATGGCCTTTTGGGGGGCACACCATGTGGAGATCCATAAAATATGACTGGAGAAATGTGCTTGCGACAATCAAACCTCTCCGCTTTAACTGTTATAGGACCAAGCTGAAGGAATAATGATATATAGAATTAAGCTCCCTGCAATGGGAAAATGTAATAAATAGAAAGCCGTGATTTAGTCCAAACCTAACAATTCATACAGATTCAATGCTATCACTTCTTCAAATTCATGATTAACTCAAGCAGCCAAATGATTAATTTATGTATGGAATATTTTAATGTTGAACATAGCTTTAGCATACAAGAATATGTGTGTTCATGTGCACAAAAGTCACTCAGACTGGATATCAAACTTCAATGAGATGCTTGTGTTACATGCAACTAAATATCAGTCCATTTGAGTTATGACTGTTCCACGAATCAGGATATCTGTTTGCTTGCTGATCACAGCAAAAATATAGGAACTTCATTGTAAGCATAAGGCAATCAACATCAAAAAGAAAAACACATGGAAGTATGCAAACAAAAGGAAACACAGAGCATATACTTCTTCCATGCAGGGTTGCACATTGTTTGCATTTTGCTGCTTTTCTCCAGCCGATCCTGGAGATAGAACATCAGAATATGCAGAGGCCCCATTAGTTAAATTTGCTCGCTTCAAGTTTTCTTTATTCCGTTTTCTTTCTCTGACAGCAGATTCTGAAAACATGGTAAAAATACATGGAAGCAGTTACCATAAGAACATAAAGGGAAAGTAACTTACTGAATTCAAAATGTCAAGACGAAAGGTATGATTCTCAATTTACATCAAACTTCACAAAGTTGTTTCATTTTCTGGAGACCAAGGTTTATACCTTTTATCACTTCCTCTACTTGGTTTCTGAGATGCTAATAAACAGAGAAGAAAATTAAAGCTAAATATTATATTAGTGGTTAGGTGTCATCAAAAAATAAAATTTTGTTAAGCATTGAGGGAGGTTTTCCTTCTTTCCCCACAATGAGATGTTAGCTTGCAAGGTTTCAATTCTTCCCAAAAGTTTTTCAGCATCTGATATGACAATCCTACTTTTCTACTAAAATTTGAATATACTTTTCCAACTTGGATTTTTGGGACCTAAGTCAACTAAACAGTTTACTTCTGGGATCTGGAAGAGCCCAGCTAAAATTCAGCCAAGAGAAGAGTATCAACAACCACAAACAGAATAAAGCGAATTAGTTCTTTATCTTTAGTGTTTTTGTCCCATTCCTTAGTCTATGCTTAGTAAAGAAAAAAATCACTGAAATTTTTGCTTGAATGGCCAAAAGAAAAAGTAACTTGAAAATGCTGGAACACTATGTCTTAGAAAGCGGACTCAAATCCTTCAGTATTGGAAAAGTTTTTTGCAACGTCACAATTATGTCCCAAATTGAGAAATTAAGGTTCTCAAGGGTGAGTTCTGCCCAATGTGTGCGGAACATCTGTACCCTAGAAAATCTAAAAACCAATCCAGTTGAAGAAAACAAGAGACAATCTAAAATACCCACATTGAATCATCAGCACAAATTTTGCCTCAATTAAACACACCATATCAGAAAATTCCAATTTCACTGACTTTAATTAAATGTGCGGTCACAGTACTGTTGAAGCCCTAACCAAGATTTAAGAAAAGAGAAGCCATCAGCCAGTGGTTGGCAGAAAATTGAGGAAAAACTCAAGAAAACAGTCCTGAACTTACTTTAGTGTCTTATATTGGTTTCAAACAATGGAAATTCAAAAGAATCGAGAGGTTTTGGGTTTCATCCTGATTTCAGACATTTCGTGGTTCACAATTTTGATTTACTTTGTTTCCACATTTCCCCACCAAACAAACACATACTATAAACGGATCAGGACTAAGTATAACAAAGACTAGTAGAGAGAGTACCTGGAGTAGTATACTACATTTGAAGCACTGAAACAACCGATCAACGTCGTCCATGGCGTTACCGGAAAAACAAAGAGGAACTCTGTATTTTGGTTAAAAAACGCCTTCCGTTCCATTCTGATGTAGGAATTACGACGTCGTCTGAATTAAAATTTAGTTTCCCACTACACTGCAAAAGTCGGGGTTTTGCAAACAAGTGACGTCCTTTTAAGAATTTATAATTTTATATTACAAATCAAAAATAATTTTATTGATTCACATATTTTTTTTGAAGATAAAAACAATTTTATTGATTCAAAATAGCAATACATCCAAAAAAATATATAATTAAAATCTCTAAAAACAATAAAAGATGAAACAATATTCAAATTAATAATATGTTCTAATCGACCAAAGTTCTTACAATCGATAAATAACCACACATTCGATAATACTATTACGATTACCAATTTACGATTTTAATTTTATAAGATATCGACAAAGATCGATTCGACATCGTCACGGGACGGATATATTTTACCATTCAATCGTCAGATCATAATCGCGACGATAAACAAACTACACCAAAATAATGACAATTATATATCAGACAAGACGACGACTTACAACCCTCACACCAGACCAAAACGATAACCAAAATACGAAAAAAATATACGAAAAACCTGTGATCGCGTAGACAAACTGTCCACTTAATCGGTAAATAAAACGATTTAAAATATTTGTAAGATGAGTGATTTCAAGTCAAAAAATCACTCGTATGTAGTTAAAGAAAAAGACGTTAGCGGATTAAAAATTTAGAGAAAATGAACCTAGTAGATGTGTCTGTCAAAATTCAAAATTCAAAATTCGACCGTGTATTTGAACAAATACATAAAGTGATATAAACCTATAAACTTTGATATGAATAAATAAGATTAAGATATAAAGAATAAATAAATAAAATTATGATATAAGTATGAAACTCTGTGGTATGTTTTATTTATTAAAAATATTCAATGTTTAACACACCATAAAACTATATTCTATTTTTATCAATGTGTGATTGAACAAATCCATGATTTAGGATTAAGGAATAAAAATAAAAAATAAAAATTGATTTGAGACATAGAAGAATGTTTTTTTTTTTTCACTTTCATTCACTTGCATTATATTATTATTCTACTTTATTTTTACAGGAACTCGAATCCTAAAACCTTTTATTCACCCATTCCTTATTACTATTTGAGTTTTTTATTTTTTTTTTTGAGATATTTACCATTTGAGTTTGACCTCAAAAGAATGTTATGCTTTGGTTTGACATGAAGTAATATAAGTTATTTCTCAATACTTATACTAAATAACATTGGGCTAACTTTGAAAGCTTCGAATAGGAGCTTTGGGCAAATTGAAAGGAAGTGAAAACTATGCTGCACATATACAGGTAAAACCCTAATGGATTTGTACAAATTTTTAAATCTCAATTTTTGAAAGATAGATTGACAGACCACCTTCCCAAATGACAGACTGGTTTCAAGAATCTTACAGGACCCCATCACCAAGCTCGCTGACCGACAAAGCTACTACGGCTTAAGCCGTTAAAATCGCCGAACCGTTTTAAAAAACGTAGTTAAGTAAAATTTTCACTTTTCTATCAAAATTACACCTTAGATTTAACTAAAACTGATAAAGATAACGATCGCATCTAAGTGGTTAAGTCCAAAATACAAAAATCACCTATATATAAAAATACACTCCCAAAATTTTCCAAAATCCAACTGAGCAATCAAGGGTGACCTCCTACTCTCATCAAAATATGTTATGCTAATCAATCAAACATAATTTTATCGCAACCTGTTTTTCTCAAAACCATGCATGCATATTTTACAAAATATATTTACATATACAAATGTCACATTTAACTTTTACTACTTTTACTTTCACCTTATCTTAAGTATAATCACAATACAGCCGCTTGGTGACTAAGGATCTTAAAGGCCTTTGGCTTCGCACTGCACCAAAAATTATTTAAAATTAAAACTCGTGAGCCAAACGCCTGGAGTATTATAAGTTCTAAATGTTGTTGTCAATGTATACCTCCTAATATGAAAACTATATAAACATCAGAAATCGGCTTATGAGAAAAATCGAGCTTGATAATAAAACCATTTCGAAAAACTCACGAAAACTATTCTCGGCCGCTGAAATCGTTAAAACTATTTCTCGCATCGGGGAACCGTTTCAAAACTATTTCACAAAACTGCTTCGCAAAGGCTAATATCCGAAAGTGCTATAACAAAATCAAGTACCAAATCCACCGTGGCCCATCAACATCTAGACGTGATACCACTAACTCGAAACGAACTCCGTGAGCTAACCTCAAAACACTACTGTGCTAAGATGGTCCTCGTGAACACGACGATCTTATAAATATAATGGAACCTTGGAACCAAAATGCCCTGATGGAACCTCGAAACCAACACCTCATCGTCGTACTAAGTCGGCGCTAACTATATACCTCGAACGCGCAGAGTGCAAACTCCACTAGCAAATATATATGTTATATTTAACCCCCAATTGCCAACTAGGCAGAAGTTAGTCATAATATCTCATAACCTTAAGTATGCACAACTAAATATATATGACCTGAAACTCAGCCGTGCCATCTAGTGGGTTTTGCTAAACCAGTAAAACTCAAGCTTAAATATTGAAATCAAACTTCTTTGTCGAAAGTATAACAAGTGAGGTAAAAAAATGCTTTATAAATTTATATTTTCAAAGCACTTTTACAAACTCAGAATTTAAACATCTTTGCTTTAGAAAGCGATTTTGAGCGACTCACCTTTCTCATTTACTTTTCAAATTCACAAGACTATAGATTCGTCTGATGCTCAAATCTACACAACTACATACAAAGTATTTTTAAAATGTCAAGTTCAACGCTTAACCATAAACATACACGTAGCTTCAAAGTGACTATATCGAACGAACTCATCAGAGCAAAACTTTACGTGCTAGTCCCATTCGATAAGGACATCGATAATATGATGTGAAATTGACCAAAATGTCCTTACACATTAAATGCCCCATAAAAACTATCTGTTTTAGCCAACTTTTGACTCAAGGGACTTTCCATAGAGTCTAAAAACACCCGAAAACATTTCTGAAAATTATGTCCGACCTGTCCGACTACAATCCTAAATTCAACTAAATCACCAAAACAGCTCCCAATTCACTCGATCAGCTCGAACACGGGGCCCCAAAATTCCTAAACCTGGCATCAAAATTGGGACTCAAGTTTACGACCTTCACGGCTCTAAGAAAATTCTGCCCATTATATGAAAGATTGCATAAATACGCAGTAGTACTGTATCTTTGCAGCCACACAAAGCCAAGATATCGGCATCTACGCTGCAGCCTTCCGTCAGTGATAGTCCAACTCTTTCTTCTCTCGGTCCAATAAATCTACTATCCGATTCGCAAATCTGTAGAAAAGCAAAAAATAAAAAATAAAAATCGTTTTCTCTCTCTTCACGCACCTTCTCTCATGTCCGTCTGTTACTCCATTTTTTGACTTTTAACCTTTTTTTTTTTAATAATTATTATTATTATTTGGATAAACGATTTCTATTGCCTTATTTAAATCCATTTCTCAATTCAAAATTTATTTCTTTTCGCTCAATTATTTTGGAAATGAACTTTAACTCAAACCATTTTTTCGACTTCGCATTTTGCAAAATCTCGCCTCAAGTCATTGAAGATTTATCACCCGTAAATTCGTGAAATATTTCACATCCGCTCGCGCCATCCATCTGCATCTTGCGCTTTCCCCGAATAATTCCTGCACTTTATTATTATTATTATCATTTTAAAATTCACATAATTGGAATTTCACCCATCCACTTTCCTATCTGCAAAAGTGCCATAATTTTAAAAACTTTATAATTTCGTTCCCAGTACTTCTTCAAAAAATTTATTATCACTAAAATAATTAAAGGGAAGCTCTTATAAGATATATACTACATCTTACTAAGTTATATGATAACGTACACTTCTGACTCAGGTGTTACATAGATTATAGAACTTAAATTTGGGTTAGGTTTAGTTTTATCATTATCTTTTTTTATTTTAATTTTATCTTCTTTTATTTTATTATTTTACCTTATTTTGTTTTTTTTTTATCTTATTAGATTTTCTTAATTTGATTTGATTTGAGCTTATTTTGAAAGGAAAAAAGAAAGGAATGAAGAAAGATTTTTCTTAAGAGGAGAGGGAGAGATGATCAGAAGAAGGGGGAAGAAAAAGAAATTTTAGGAGGGGAAGTAGACATAAGGAGAAGAAAAAGAACATCATCGGCAGAGGCATGAGAAAGCAAAACAATGACAAAAGGATAAGGAGGTAAGTACGCATCTTTTGGTTCCTAATTTTGACTAGGTACATTGTCACACCCTTGATTAAAGACAATGAATTTTCACTTATAAAGGCGGTGCTAACCGCGAGCTGTAACCTTCTCTCACAATATCTCAAAAGTGGATAAACGAGACTTCGGGTTTGCCAGAATTGCTCCCAACTTGTATTTCTCAAAATTGTCAAGTGCCATTACACTTCTCTATATACAAGGTTTTTCTGTTACAAAGTTATGCACACTCTCTAACATTTTCAAGTTAGAGACAATGTCCTTTTATAGACTGAGGTGTCTCTTCCCTCTTGAACTTGAATTCGAATTCTAGCTCCCCTTTTCAAATTCTGGGTCCCAATTTAAATTATGGTTCAAACTTGAATTCTAGCTGCATTTTAAATTTGGATCCCATTTCAAATTCAAACTCCCACCTGTTTGGAATAGGTGCATGCCCACCATACACTACCATGCACCACCATGCAGGTCCACCATGTTGGAATCTTGGGACATCCATCTAGAAATCTATGATTTTATATGCAACGGAAGCAAAAAATAAAATTACATACTAACCTGACGGAGCCTGATCCATTTAATCTTCCAAGAATAACTAATTTGCATGTCTTGACTGTGAGTGTACCCAAGAGCAATCCAAGGCCTTTGCTTTTCATATCTGGTGACAAAAAAGCAAATTCTCTTCCTCTCAAAAATAATTTTTTTGTTATTACCCTAAACCTAAACAGGTTATATTTATAATGTATTTAGTGGGCCATCAACTAATTTTACATAGTTGGGCCTATAATTAGCTCATATAAGCTCAATGGTTCAACTTAATTCAAACTCTAATTTGCTTATCTTGACTTAATTCTAACATTCTCCCACTAGCCCTAAAGCAAACTTGAAGGCTCATATGGATCATATACTGCTCATAACATTGGCCACTTATGTTCTGTTTGCTCGGACCCATGGTACTTTCCAATTTTGGCTCCCGTGGAATCAATCAGACATAACTCCACAATTGGTCAATCAAACTACTATAATAGACCAATTGCACACCAAAATTAAAAACTTCTCATTCCAAATCATTGTGGAAGATTACCAAGCCCTATTAATCACTCACACCACCTCCCCATGAATCAATACTAGTAATTTCAGACATTATACTATAAAATATTGAAATTACCATTTTAATCTAAGGCTACAAGTTTAATCTTGACTTGGATCATGACCGTAAGTCCGCCCCAAATCAAGTGAGCCTCCCCGCAACAGGGACAACCATGATCAATCACCTTTGGGAGCTTATACTACTGTGTCAGATATCACTCGTACCAGGGACCATGGTTCCCATATATGGTCAAAGCAAGAATCTATGAGCTTCAGAGCAAGAAGGTTATCCAAGATCACTGAGTAACTACACTAATGATATCACAAAGGAGCACCTGAAATGATAATGATCTCTCAACTCTCCAATGACCCTCAAGGTTAAGAACCCATGTGAGATATAATAGGCAAATTCAGCCTGCAAATATGTATATGACGATCACCCTAAGCCTGGGGCCTCAATATGTATCAAGTACATGCTAGTATGATATCCTGAGACTTAGTCAGCAGTTGTGACAAACTACTCTCCAATAATCAAAGGCATATCATACCAATAAATCATTACTATGGATTAAGCAAAGATCCATGAACCACACTAACAACCTCACCAAGGAACTCATATATATACCCTCTATGATTCACACCAGCCACATGTACAATGTGCTTAACTAGCCCAATGAACACAATAATATGAAGTAACCGAAACACCAATTTAATAATGCAAACTAATTACATTATAAACCATGGAAACCAAACCTAGAGAGTACATCTCGAGACCTATGTTGTATACATGAGAGTCAAACACTTTAGCCTTAAGTAAGCCAAAAAGTGATCCAGTTATCCTCAAAATGCAATATTTTCTACTATAGTATCTCCTCTCTCGGCATAACTTTAATTAGGTGATACTTTCGAATATGCTTGTTCTTCCTATGATTCCTTGGTTATTTTGTTTATAAACAAACCCACTAATATCACAAAGATAGCTCTATTAATCAACAAATCTTAGCTATGACTCCCAATTCCATAAGGAATTTCCTAAGCTATATTGCTTCCTTAGCCGCTCCAAGCCGCCACATATTCAACTTCCATATTAACTCAAGAATATGATGATTGCTTGATACTCCTCCAACTAACAAATCGCCCACCCAATGTAAAAACATATCCGTAGGTGGATTTCCTCAAATCAAGCCTGACCAATATATCCTAGCCAACTCATCGCCATACAAACTAGCATATAATCCTCGTCTGAGTACTTGAGCATATGTTTCACAACCGCCCAATGTTCCCACTCCCGGATTAGATCGATACTCACTTTACATTTATCTAACCGAATAACATATATCCGGTCTAGTAAGTACATAACATCACATACATAAGACTACCAACGGTCAAGACATGGGTACTGCTTCATGTATTCTCTTCTTCAAATTGCCATAGCATATCTGTCTCGAAAGACTGATTCCATATCTGTGCTAAAATCCTTTCGAATCTTCAGATATGTTGTACTTGCATTTATATACTATCAATGCAATTTTCTGGAGAAAAAGTGCAATAAACTTATTCTCCTTTCTATCTCGCATTATCTCAATACTTAGAACATATTGCCTCTCCCAAACTCTTCATTTGTAATTAAATAGCTAATCGGATTTTACTCTGACAACATCTCAGCAAAACGCTTTCCAATTAACAAAATGTCGCTCCATATATAAAATCAGAAAACTAATTGTATTATCCTCTACATCTTCCTATATACACAAGTGGTTCTTCTTCATTTTGATCAAAACCTCAAAAGATTTGATTACTTGATCAAAACATTTGCCCGGCTGATCTCGATAAGCCAGCTAAGTCCATATATGGATTCTATTCAACTTGCATACCATGTGTTCTTGACCTTCGGTTATGAAATCATTTGGTTGCATCGTATAAATGTTCTCTTCAAGATAGCCATTAAGGAAGGCTGTCTTGACATCCATTTTCCATATCAGCAATCATAATATGTTGCAATTAGATATGGATCACAGATTGACAGCTGCCACTCGGTGAAAAAGTTTCATAATCAAAACCTGATTATCATAACCTTGCCAAATTTAAATTGACGAGATGTCTTAGCCTTTTCATCATTCTTTCTTTTCTTCTTGTACACCCATTTGCAATAAATGGGTTTAACCCTTGGGGTAACCACACAAGAGTCCACATATTATAACATGGATTCTAATTTGATTTCACAGCCTCTTTCCAAAATCAAACTTTATCATTAATTCCTTGTAGTAACTTGTGGGACCACCTTCATGTGACTCTGTGGATTGTTAAAGATGATTCTCCCATCAATGTGAGTTTAACAGTGGTCTAATGACCCTCCCACTATGACGAGGCATATTTGGTGTATCAGTATCAAGTATTAGTGGTTGTGGATCAATAGGAAAAGCATTATCTTGGATGCTAGGGAATTCAGTCTTTTTCGTCCATTCATTCATATCCCTAATTATGTGATTCATGATGTATTCTTCTTCCATGAAGTTAGCATTTGTACTCACAAATACCTTCATGTCAGATTTATTGAAGAAATTATTACCCCTTGTACCTTTTTGGATATCCAACAAACCAACACACTCGACATCGCATCCAATCCTAAGATGACCGCGAACACATAAGGACAACCCCATATGTGGATATGACTTAAAATAAGCTTATGACCCAGCCCACATTTCCATGGGTGTCTTTGGTACCGACTGATGGCAACATATTCAGGAATGTGTCGCTATTCTGTGCATATCATCCCCAAAAGATAAAGGTAATGTGGAAGACCTATCATTGACCTTTTACCATGTTTAATAGAGTTCGATTTCTTCTTTCCGCCACTCCATTTTGTTGTGGAGTTCCTGGAGCACTAAACTGAGATAAAATCACATGCTCCTTGAGGAAAGAAACAAATTCAATAGATATGTACTCACCACCTCGATCGAATGAGCATTTAATGCTCCTAATTGTTTTTCTGACTCACTTAAATTCCTTGAATTTATCCAAGGCCTCAGATTTCTTCTTCATTAGGTACACATATCCATATCTTGAGTAGTCGTCAGTAAAAGTGATGAAATACTCATAGCCACCTCTTGCATGGACACTAAATGACCCACACACATTTGAGTGTATCAAATCTAGACATCCTTGAGCTCTAACTCCTCAAGTGCAAATGACTTTTAGTCATTTTACCTCGAATACGCTTTGACATAAGGGTAATGGCTTCCAGGTCAAGCGTATAATAAATTTCCACAAACTCACTAGTCTAGATTCTTTCAAATTTATGTGACCAAGACTTGCCATAACCGAGTTCGGGCTGATACTAGCTCTTTCTTCTTTCAATGATTTTCCACATTATCAACTCAATAACAACACAATCAATATGATATAGATTATTCACTAACGTGTCACATGTAACAACTTCTATATTCTTTCATAATAGAAACATAAGTTTTATTAAAAGAATCGAATAACTGGCTATTACATAATTTAGGAACCGAAATTAAATTCTTTCTAGAGTCTGGCATAAATAAACAATCATGCAAAACTACGACTAAATTATTTGAAAAACTAAGGTCCCCTACAGCTATGACTGAGATGGAAGCTGAGGAAGCCATCTTTAACTACATCTCTCCTTCATTGAGACTTCTTATCACCCTGAACCCCTGTAAAGAGTTACAAATATGGTTAGTGGCTCCTAAATCTATCCACCAAGAATTGGCAGAATCAGCCACAAAACAAGACTCAATGACAGCAGAGAAGATCATGTCTCTAACTTAAAGGAACCCTTTTCCAACGTTCTTCACCATTAATTAAATGACTTTCCTTGGTTTTGGTCAGGATCAAAAGGTTTAGCTTTCTAGCAATCTTAGTTTGATAGTATAACATCTAATAATTGCTTTATCTTTCTTCCCATCGAGGTTTAGAGGATTCACCGACACAAAATTAATATCTGGTCGGGGCCTTTGCAATTGGTCTCAGCAGATCCAATGCTAGATCACTCAACAAAAGATCATTCCATTTATTCATGAATAATTCAACTTGTCGATTGGTTAAGGAGGCAATGTTTCAAGGACCATGTTATTTGTATTTCCCAAATAATATCGCCTAGGTCTCCCAATTCATTAAAGATAGTCCATCATTTTCAATTATACATCTCTCACTGAGTACCTTTAGACAGATTTTGAGGTTCTATTATCTCGCTTCATTACCATTCGCTTAATGATTCTACTCTAAACTCCAAACATCTCAAGACTCAAGAGCATCGCACTTGAGGTACCTCATGGATCGGGATCGACTACAAGACTTCATTGAGAGAAGCTAAGATATACATCCTCGTTCTCATTATCCTTCCTCCATGCCTCATAATGTTTCTTCAGGTTGAGTCTTCTGGTGCTATATGAAATGACTCTGTCACCCAAATTATACCAATCATGCCACAAGAGGGGTACTGAATCAACAAAATATATCCAACTCACAATTTAGTGTGCAGGAGCCACCAGAAGAGGTTGGCTTCAGGCTCAACATGGTGATTTGCCTTCTTCTCACAAAATGATTTACTGTTAATAAATGGTGAATCTGATTCAGATTAGACAAAAACAGGGATTTTGATGGTGAGCGCATTGAAATAAAATGGAGAAAAATAAGAAAAAAGAATAAAAGAGATCTCCTTGAACTATTAGATACTCGCCTAGGATCCTAATATTAAATCGAGGGTTTCCTGGTTCATTTCTCTGGGCTGGGAGTGATGACTGATAGTCATTTCCCTAACCGGACTCATTTAGCTATAACCTAACCTCAAAAGAATATCCTTGGTGCGGTACCACTGCCAACACACTGATGAAGAATAAGTCTCCCGACTCCCTTTCACTGGTCACAGTACTTATAATGAATCTCAAATGATTTACAGCACATGATCCACTCCAATCTCTAAAAGCTACTAAATACAGCCATCTATGGATTCGATAAAACTCATGGCTTAGAAAAGGAACACAAAACTGACAAGGAGTACCTACGTTGAAGAATGTGGGGACCTCCGCATCAGATCCTCGCGCCAGCAGCTCTCTCGTCATGAGGAACTGGTTTTAGCGCTCATCCCTGAAATGTCATCCTGCAGTGGGTGCTCTGCCGCCTGTAAAATAGAAAAGAAAATGGAAAGAAAGTACAAGAGAGAAGAAAAACAGAGAGCCTGAAAGCTTCTCCAAAATTTAATATTAAAAGAGATTGATTGATGTGGCTCACCGAGGCTTATATACGCTCAGAGCCAAGGGAAATTACAAAAGAAACCAAAACCAAAAGCTAATGTAAGGGATAAAATGGGAAGAAACAAAAAAATGTAACAAAAATCAAGCGTCAACAAAGGTGTGAACAAAGTGGGTCATGGATGAATAGTGTCAAGCAAGTGAACAAGGCATAGGAAGCATTTTGCAACAAATTCCAATTTCTTGCATTTTCGCTTCTTCTTTCCTTTGGCCCCGATCCACACGAGTTTGACTCAATTCTTCAGGTTTGATCGACTCAACAATTTCAGAAGGCCAGCTTGCAAAACTACAAAATTAGGCCAAAATACTTATCAAAGAATAGCAGTATCCTTAATGTGCAATTGAAGATTTGATGCTGATTAGTACAGTGCCTAAAACCCGTAATAAATGTGGTTCAAAATAGCACTGAAAGTACTAATCACACCCCCCAACCTACACATTGCTAGTCCCTTAGCAATGAAAGAAAGCAAGAGAGAGCATACAAAACAAAATCAAAATTATGTTCACAAAAATGCTATTTCAAAAAGGTTGTGAATGAGTAATGCCTAACCCTAAGTAAGAATCATCAAAGCCTTGCCCAATAACTATCTTGAGAGAATGAATGCCATACAAAATTGAGTATTAAAAGAGCCTCCATCTCCGTGAATCGACCAAAACTTTCTACTAAAATCTAAGGTTTGCCTGATCAGCCTCTCAACAATAAACTCAAACTCGCACTCTCCAACCAAGCTGCTATCGCACAACCTAAAGACGCTAACCAACCTAAATAGATCAGGACCCACCCTTATTCCACACAACTCTTTTGTGTTTGTAGGTGCAATGTCGAGGAATCGACCACCAAAGTCCATGTAACGAGGATCACCGATGACTCCCCAACCAATTAAGGCAGGCACCAAGTCATAAGGGTCTTTCGACCACTAACTTCAGTTTCACCCTAATTCCGAATAGATTTCGGACTCCAGCACCTACAACTTGCTAAACTTCCACCCATCCACCCGCGCATGCAGCACTATACCTGGTGGGTTCTAACCGGTTGCTGAATTCTGCTTTGAAGGCTTTCGCCATATACCCCTCGGACCGTGCTCGGGTTTCAAGGCAAAGCGTTGCAATTTTTCTTCTTTTTTTTTTCCTTTTCTTTTTCTTTTCTTTTTCTTTTTCTTTTCTTTTTGTTTTGGAAGACACATTGGCCTTCTATTCACGGGGGTCCCAACTCCATTAAAGGTGGTCAACGAAACTAGGGTAGGTTATTGCAAGGCTTAAGAGGCTAGGCAGTTTTTCAGGTTATTGAAGAAACCTGATGTGCACTGTGTGTGGTTAGCTAAAGGTGGAAGAAAAAGGTCGAAATCAGCAAGAATTTAACTAATCATCCACTTAATTAGGCATGGAACCAATCTAACATTAATAGAATTGGACAAAGTTTTAATTTTTCAAACTACAGGATAGGCAAAACACAAAAATTGGGTGCAAAATGGGTCCAATTTTTGAAAAAGTAAGTTGTATAGTATAACAGCTTCACAAAAAGGAAAACCAGCAAGCCACTGAACATTACAAATGGGCCATTTGCTCAAAATAGTAATAAAAACATAAATGCAAAAGCCACTTCCTTCGCTAACTCTCCCCCCAACTAAATATCTCATTGTCCGCAATAGGGCTCGGATTGGAAAGTTAGAGAAGGAAGTACTACCTCCTTGATGTGATGTTCTCGTTGTTAGATAGGAGACTTCGCAAGCTTTCCATTGACACCTTATTCACTCCGTTTGGGCTTCAAATGAACAAGTTAGAAGAAGAAAAAAGAGGAAAAAAATGACCAGTTAGAGCATTTTGAAAATTTCACCTTCATAAAATTTCAAAAGTGTTCTTCCGGTTAGATTTAGATTCTACACTCCTCTAAGATTCCAACGATACCAAGAACGCCCGTGCGAAAAACAGATTTTCAAGGTTATAAGAATTTTCAAGAAGCAGCGACTCAAGATAAATTCACGCGTGAAATTGCTCCTGCACTGGTTTTCTGCATTGTGCTGCTTCAAAAATTAACCATAAACCTGCAAAAATAAACACAAGAAAAATTTAAAAAAATGTAGTAAAATGAAAATTAATCTAAAAACAAAGATTAACTAAAAATTAGAGAAAATCTAAAAAGAAAAATTAATGAAATCAAAATAAAATAAAATAAAATAAGATAAAATAAGAAAAGATGAAACAAAGGCCGGGAGACTATGCTCCCCTTAAACGGCTCTCAAGCCTTCGAGGTCGCCAATCCATGAGCTTTATAAATGCCAGGTTCAGTGCTCCATGTTCAACCAAAGAACCGAACCATCCACTATGCCACGGTGACTGGCAACGCCAATGTTTTTGATGAGCGGCAAAGCCCGAACAGCAATACACTAATTTTCATGTTTTGCGCCATTGTGCAAAGGCAGATAGCCGGCCTTCGCGGGTAGGTGTTTCTGGGGTGTGGATTGTGCCGTAGGGTCGGGCTGTGTCGCTGTGCAGGTATACAATCGGGTCTATGGAGGACGATGCTTGCAAAGGTTGTTTTCGGGTTGGGCAAATTTGGCACTCATGATCCAAATTTATGGGATTGTCAAGGATGCCTCGGGTCCCTTCCACTGCTTCCTTCCACTACCTCACCGCCACTTGTGAAACTGCTTCATTTTCGTTGTATATTGCCCTCCACCGTGGTGTCAATTAGGCACTCTTTTTCGATTCCTCCTCCTCTTGACGAACAAGCCGATCGTGAGCTTCTGGTGATGGATTCCGCAGATGTCACCCTTCGATCAATTTCGCTGAACCCATCCCACTTCCTCGCTCAGTGGAGCTCTCCAACGTGTCAATTTCGATTGGCTTGACATTCACCGCCTCCGCTTCCTTTGAAATTATCCACTAGTTTGCTCAAGTTCAGTATTGCCTGCTCAACTGAAGATGTCAATTATGGTGGCTGAGGAGTTGAGGCATAATATGGAGAAGCAGGAGGTGCAAACTGTGGAGGTTTTGGTTCCCATGAGGAATTTGTGTGGTTCCCCCAATTAGGGTTGTAAGTATTATCAAATGGTGCATTAGTTGGGGAAACACTGCATAGGGGTGCACTCATCCATTGGTTTCATACCCTCACGGACCTAGATGGGTTCGATTTCTCCCCAAGGGTCAGCCGACTTCGCCATGGAAGGTTTCTAAGGCCCCTTATCGACATGTATGCTTTGTGGTTTCTCTCCACTAATACTCATCAGATTGTTCTTCCTCTTTCCATTTGGTCACACCAAACAACTCTGCAGGTGTGCTGTGTGGCAACCTAAGACAACACACAAAAAAATAAATCTATAACAACTCTTTTTTTTTTTTTTTTTGAAATGAAATAAAAAGAAAACCGACAAGAAGTATAAAAGAATTCACCAAGAGACTTGTGATGAGGATCACAAGTCTTTCGCAATCCTGCCAATGTACTTAGGCACCATCCCCAAAGAATCCGCGCTATATTTGATTCATGCCACGTAGGTGTGGTATTGGAATCAACAAAATTTATATCCTAAATCCCACGCGTAGCTTGCGCTACCGTAGTATAAATGCTCTAGTGGTCGAACACATGGATGGGTTTTCTTTGCACAAATGATTTACAGTGAAGGCCAAAATGGTGAATTCAATTTGGATTTGGGGATTTGGTAAAAACATGGGATTTTGATGGTGAGCAAATTGAAATAAAAATGGAGAAAAATAAGAAAAAGAATAAAAGAGATCTCCTCAACTATCGTGATATCGGGCTTAGATCCTACTAAGAACCGAGAGGGTTTCCAAGGTTCATTTCGCCGTGGGAGGATGACCTATAATCATCTCCCGAACCTGGACCTTCATTTTAGCTATGTAACCTAACCTAAAATATTTATCCTTTTGAAAATGGTATCACTGCCATCGCTGGTCACCGATAAGCAGTTAATAAGTCTCCTGGACTCCCCTTTCAATGGGTCACAGAGTACCCTAATGAATCTCAGTGGATTTAGCAATAAACATCCACTGAACCCTAAAAGCTTACTAAATAATAGCCATTCAAGGGGATTCAAAGGGATAAAAACCTACAGTTAGAAAAGGAACACAAAACTGACAGTGAGTACCTACGTGAAGAATGGGGACCCCAAGAAATTCTCTCATCCCGCGCCCACCAAATCCCTCTCCGCTCTGGGAGGAATCCGGTTTTAGCCGCCATCCTCCGAGTTGTCATCCCTGAGGGTGCTTGGTCGCCCGAAATAGAAAAGAAATGAAAGAAAGTGCAAAGCAGAAGAAAACTGAGAGCTGAAGGCTTCTAAAAAAATTATCATTAAAAGCGATTGATTGATAATGTGGCTCGACCGAGGCTTATATACGCCGTGAGCCAAGAGAAATTACAAAAGAAACCAAACCAAAAGCTAATGTAAGGGATAAATGGGAAGAAACAAAAATGTAATAAAATCTGAAGGCCAACAAAGGTGTGAACAAAGTGGGTCGCTTGATGAATAGTGTCAGGCAAGTGAACAGTGCGCACAGGAAGCATTTCGCAACAACTCTAATTTCCTTGCATTTTCTCGCTTCTTCTTCCTTCCTCGGGTCTCCGATCCGTAATACTGAAGTTCGACCAATTCTTCGTGCTTGATCGACTCAACAATTTTGGCATAAATAGCTTGCAAAAACTACAAAATTAGCCACAAAATGCGATCAATAGAATTGCAGGGACCTTAATGTGCAAATCGGGTTAATTACGCTAATTAGTACATAAAAAGTGCTCAAAACCTGTAATAAACAGGGTTCAAAATAGCACTTTTTGAGTACTAATCATATACCCTCACAAGTTAAGACAATGTTTAGATTCCTCTTCCAACTCAGTTGGTTCCATCTAACCTGTTGTTCGAAAGGATTGATGCTAATGGATTGAAGGCAAACATATTTATCCTGAGATTCAAATCGTGTTGATCAAGATGTGTTCAGTTGACAACATAAGACATGTATAATTATATATACAATTTGTAATCGATAGCATATAATATAACACTCAAAATTACAATATATCAATATAGGATAAATTAACTTTCATGAGAACTTGCTATCCTACTTCAAAGGTGGTTAGCTTCTCAAAGTTAGTCATTAAGATATATAATCTGGTCTCAATCCCAAAAGTCACTTTATATCCTTTGACTAGGTGATCGACTTACCCTATAAACTTTAGCCCCTGGAGAAAATAAATAGGACCTTTTAGATAGTTTATTATTTTCAAGTTAAGTGTATGCACCACGATCTTAGTTTCAATATTTCTTAAGTAAAGAGCCTCAACTTTTAAAGCCGAATACCCCACTAAAATATTTATTAACTAATCATAAGGGAGTCTCTTAACTAGGATCCTCACATTTGTTTAACTTTAGGCTGATCCAAACATGAATCCCAAGACTAGTTCAATGGAAGGCCGTAGGCTTGCTAAACCTTCTCCCACTCAATTATTTTAAAACTTGAGGTTTTGAAGATTGCGTCATCAGTTCGTTTATTCTTAAATTCAACCAAATTTGATCTCTAAATTTCTAATTTAGCAAATTCTATAGTCAAACCAATTATAGAATAAAACACTATAAACATACCACTTATAATTTTCTTTGAAATATGTAAGTTGTTTACTTTAATTTAATAATTTAAATATCTTAAAACAACAACATGTCTTAATTAAATCCATCATTTTAGAAATAAATTAAATTATATATCTATTTAATAATTATCCATTAAAGGATAATTCTTGTTAAAATATAATTTAATTCCTCCTCATCACAAAATTAATTAAATTAACTTATCTAGGATTTTTCTCACAAAAAAAAAAAAAAAAACTCAAAATACAAGAATAATCCAAAATAAATAAAATTCATTTATCTAAGATATTCAAAATTTTGATTATCATGTTTTCAAACCTTCAAACCTAACAAAGTTAGGTTTTGGTGTAATTTCAATCAAGGCGTCATTTATTTCCTACATAGCACTTCACTGCTCGCAAACACTAAACAAATAATAACCGGATATCAAATAAAAAAAATGATTTTTCATTTTTATTAACCTATGAAATCTCAAGATCTCTAGGATTCCGAGAGAAGATTTGTTGGTAGATCCAATTAAAAAAAATGAATTTTCATTTTTATTAACCTATGAAATCTCAGATCCCCAAACTGAATCTAGGAAACCCGCTTCCGATACCATATGTCGGAATCCTCGACATTCATCCGTAAATCTATGATTTCATATGCAAATCTAAGCAAAAATAAAATTAAGATGATTTAACTCAAATGGAACTCCATTCCGTGAATCTTTCAAGTAATAACCAATTTAAGGCCGGTGTCTTGATCGCAGAGCGTGGCCCAAGAAAGAATCCAAGGCCTTTCTTTCGTATCCGGGATAGAGAAATTCCTTCCTCTCGAAAATAGTTTTTTTTGTTGTTACCCTAAACCTAAATATAAGTTATATTTATAATAGGGTTTAGTGGGTCATTGAATCCACTTACATACCTGGGCCTATAATTAACCCATATAAGTTCAATGGTTCAACTTAATTCAAACTCTAGTTTGCTTATCTGGGCTTAATTCTAACACACCATACCTTACGATGCACCACCATGGTCTACCTTGTTTCATTAGGTGCCCTCATAGGAATAAGGCATACCTATGAGGCCCTTATATCCAATCAATGGTCTAGGCATCCGAGGGGGGTAATAAATCCACCCTCTCCTGTTGAAGTCGACGCCCTCGTTGACTTAGGCTGTAAGTATGCTTGCATTGCCCCTTCAAACTACAAAAGTGTTACATCTCGCTCCCATGTAGCCTTTGATTCCGGATTGTCTTTCCACTCAACAAGGTAATCGGTTCGTCGATTCTTTCTACTTGCCCCATGGTTCTGTGGTTCAGAATCTTCTCTACTTCTTTATCAAACTGCTTCATGACTAGGGGAGGTGCACGTTTCACTTATGCCCTTCCTTGGTATGCATCTTCAAAGTAAGGCTTCAAAAAAATTGACATGGAAAGTTGGATGCAACTTCAGTCTTTCTAACAGCTTCAACATGTAAGTGACTACACCCACCTTCTTGATCACCTCGAAAGGTCCCTCAAACTTGGGTATGAGCCCTCTATGCTGAGTCTTGCTACTAACTTTTTTCAAGATCCGAGGAGTAAGTTTTAATAATACCTTATCCCCGATTTGAAATTCTAATGCCCGTTGATGTTGATCCGCATACTTTTTCATTCTTCTAGCTGCCTTCTTAAGGCTCTCCTGTGCCTCATCGAACATTTTCTATTGGGAAATTTCTAGTCGATGTGCTACAGGGCTGTCTCCCCTAACTCGCTGCTTTGCCACATCTAGTGGAGTTCTCGGTTGCCAACCCATAGCCAACTCAAACGAACTCATTTCTATCGAAGAGCTTCTATGCAAATTGTAACACAATTGTGTGGTATCAAGTAAATCAACCAAATTTTTCTATATAGCTGTCACATAATGTCTCAAGTATTCTTCCAACAACGCATTGATCCTCTCGGCTTGGCTATCCGTTCGAGGATAATCCCAGTCGTGGAGAACTTCAACTCCTAACTCAAGAGCTTGAAGAGTTCCACCCAAAAGTGCCTCGTGAATCTGGCATCTCTATCGCTGACTATGTCCTTAGGCAAGCCAAAGTGTTTCACCACATGACTGAAAAAAAAATTTGCTGCCTCTTCAGTAGGACATGCCTCCGGTGCTGCCATAAACACTAAATACTTCGAGATTCGATCAACCACGACAAAGATGGATTTGCGATCACGAGCCTTAGGGAATCCCGTGAAGAAATCCATGGAGATGTTTTTCCATGATCTTTCTAGGATGGGGAGAGGCTGCAACAATCCTACCATCTTCTTCTTTTCTGTCTTGTCTAACTGACTTACCAAACAAGACTTCACATACGCCTGTACATCATCACCCATTTTCGCCCAATAATAGGACCTGGATAGCAACGCCATGGTCCGCTCCTCCCTTAGATGGCATGCCCACTTGGCATCATGGGTCTCTTTCAATAGCTCTTTCCGTAATCCACCATCGGAACATAGAGCCTTCCTCATTTGAACACAAGGAGTTCACCTTCCAACCAATGCTATCTGGTTTCCCCATTTCTGAATTGTTGTATTAGTTTCTCATACCTGACATCAAGTCATGTAGCCTGTTTGATCCACTCGACAAGGTCATAATATATGCCACTACCTCTTTCAGACTGAGTGCATCAGCCATAATGTTGTGTCGACTTAGACGAGACAACCATTCAAAATTGAATTTGGCCAGGAACTCTTGCCAACGGGCCTGCCTTGCACTCAACTTCTTCTAAGTCTTAAAGAAGATATTTGCCATGTTATCAGTTACCACTGTAAAAATCCCACGGAGTAGGTAGTGCCGCCACTTTTATAGACAGTGTACTACTATTGTCATCTCTTTCTCATGTGTTGAGTATTGTTGTTCTGCTACATTCAGTTTTCGACTTTAAAATGCCACAGGATGTCCATCCTGCACCAAGACTCCATCAAGGGCCTTGTCCGAGGCATCAGTCTGAACTTCAAAGAGAAGGTCCAGATCAGCCAACCATAACACTAGTTCTTTAGAGATGGCCTGTTTGAGGCTTTCAAAATCTGTTAACGGAGAAAACATCTTTGAGTAGCCCTTTATGAATCTCTAGTAGTAGTTTGCTAACCCGAGGAATGACCACAACTCTGTCACTTTAGTAGGGGCTAGCCAATTAATCACAGCTTGCACCTTTCTTTCATCCATTCGAATTTTACCTTCACCGATCTTGTGACCCAAAAACTTGATCTACTCTCTTACAAACTCACACTTTTTTGGTTTCACGTACAGTTTGTGTTCCCTAAGCTACTGGAACACCTTTTTCAAATGCATATCGTGCTCACTTAGAGTTTGGTTGTACACCACAATGTTATCTAAGTAGAAAACTACAAAAGCATTGAGATAGTCAAACAAGACATCATTCATTAAATTACAGAATGTTGTCGGGGCATTTGTGGAGCCCAAACGGCATTACAAGGAATTCATAAAAACCTTAGCCAGTTACACATGCGATTTTCCCCTCATAACCTTCCGCGATTTGGACTTGCCAATAGCCCTATCTCAAGTTTAACTTTGTGAAGTACCGAGCCTTGGCCAATCACGTAAACAATTCAGCCGCTAAAGGAATCATATACTTGTTTTTAATGGTTACCTTGTTTAGAGCACGGTAATCCACACACATGCGCATCGATCCATCATGCTTATTCTGGAACAAAACAGGTGCACCAAATGGGGCCCTTAAAGGCTAAATCATGCCACCATCCAGAAATTCTTTCAACTATTTTCAAAGTTCTAATAATTCTACAGGGGCCATTTGATAAGGGACTTGGGCAGGAGGTTTAGCCCCTAGCATCAACTTGATCTTGTGATCAATGGGTCGTCGAGGAGGCAACTCTTTAGGCAATACTGAAGGTATGATGTCTTTGAATTCCTTTAGTATCCCAACCACAGAATCAGGAACTTCAGCATTATGCCCTTCATGGATTTCCACCAACACTCGCATGTCCTCGCCTCGCTTCCAAGCCCTTCAATCAAGGGTTGACACCATCTCAGCCTTACCATTTTTTCCCCTTTTCCTTTCACTGCAAGCACAAAGTAAGGATGTTTTTCCTCTAAGATCATAAGTCCACCCAAATGAGGAATCATGGTAGCCTTAGACTTGAGGAAGAAATCAATCCCAAGGATTAGATTGAAATCATCTAATGGAACAAAAAGTAAATTGCATTTACCCTTCCATTCACAGACTTGCAACAAGACATCCTTGGCAATGCCTTGAATTCTTTGAGCCTTATTGTTCATAGCTTTGATCCGACTGTAATCGTCTACCAATTTTAGTCCTAATTCGAGGCCTCTGGTCGCAAAGAAACTACGAGTGACACCATTCAATTATCGCTTTTACCTAAATCTCATTAATCAGCACCTGAACATGCATCAAAGTTTTCTATGTCAGGGTCTCACCACTGATTGCATTAAGAAGTTACAAAGGATTCTCTCGAGATGGTGAATTTGAATCGCTGTTAGCCTCATATCGGAGCCACCATGCGCAGTTTTCCTCTGTGGCGCCTCGCCTCTGAGGCCATCAAATTGGCATCCCACTGCCTTGTTGTTCATCGCATATTTTCAGGTTATTCCTGTGCTTGCTTTCGCAACACCTTATTTGGCTCCCTTCCAACTAGCCTTCTTATTGAAAAAAGGTTTTCCTCTACCTACACTTTCGCCTCTATCTGCCTCGACTTGCCATGTGTCGGGAGGAAAGGCCATCTTATAGTCCACTAAGTAATCCAATGCAACCATTACTGCTAGTAGGTCATGAACTCCTTGTCTCCTGCGTTCTGTTTGTGCCCAGCCTTGTAATCCCGATATAAAGTTGAATAACTTGTCCTCATCCGACATGTTCTTGATATCCAACATTAGAGAACTAAATTCTTTAACAAATTCCGTTACCGAACCAATTTGCATCAGTCACTTCAAGGACTCTCTTGCAAGCCTGATTGAATTTGAAGGCAGGAATTGTTTTAGTTCCTTTTTTAGAGTCTCCTAGGTAGTAATCTAGGGTCTTCTCGACTCAGCATTATCCCCCATCCGAGTGCTCCACCATAACTTTGCCTCACCAAATAGGAACATGCTTGTTATAGACACCTTTTCATCATCGGGCACATGAGCAACCTTAAATAACTGCTCCATGTCCCATAGGAAGTTTTCCAGTTCTTTCGCATTTCTAGCACCCCTAAACCCTTTTGGTTATGGTACACGTACCTTGGGTGGGGCACCCAAAACTGTAGAGGGACATTTAGCCACTACCTTCTTAAGGATAACAATTTCTACTCCCAAGGACTGAATTGCATTCTCGAAATTAGCCATCAATGACTGTAGATCGAATTTTAGGCCATCAATCCTTTCCCCTGCATATTGATCGCTCGACTCTATCAACTTGCGTTGCACTTCGAACTCATTCTTTATAAAGTCAATAATGTACACAACAGCCTCTTCCTCCTCGTGCCATTCTCAACAAGAGCTTCGAACCAGTTACACGATCCTTAACTCTTTCCCCAACCATCTTTTGATGCTCTGATACCACTTGTCACACCCATGATCAAAGACAACAAAATTTTCACCTTTATGGATGCACAATGCTAAACCGTTTAGCCAACCTTCTCTCACAATGTCTCATAAAAGCGTATAAATGAGACTTGGTTTCACAAGAATCGCTTCCCAACTTGTATTTCTCAAAATTGTCAAGTTCCCTTACACTTCTCTACATACAAGGATTTTCTATTACAAAGTTATGCGCACTCTCTAACCTTTTCAAGTTAAAGACAATGTCCTTTTATAGACTGAGGTGTCTCTTCCTAATAGGTGCCTCTTCCCTCTTGAACTTGAATTCGAATTCTGGCTCCCCTTTTCAAATTCTGGCTCCCAATTTGAATTATGGTTAAAACTTGAATTCTGGCTCTGTTTGAAATTTGGCTCCCATTTCAAATTTAAACTCCCACTGCGAAACAAAATTTCACCATGCACCACCATGTCTACTATACCTACTACAAAAATACCATGGTTATCTTATTTCATTAGGTGCCCTCATATGAATAAGGCATACCAATGAGGCCCTTATATCCGATCAATGGTCTAGGCATCCGAGGGAGTAACATACATCCCCTAGATTAATGTATTGATGTTTGTTTGTTTATGTTTTTCTTTCCTTTCTTTTTTTTCTTCAAGGCCATATTAGTTGAGCTGTGATTTTTTTACACTGCTTAGGTGTCATTAGGATTGTTTCATGTACATTTCTTTCTGATGGATTTATAAGATCATTTTTATGTCGTGAATCAAATTTGTGTGATTGTATTCAGAGTTATAATGTAATTAGTTATCATGTATTATTATTATTGTTATTTTGTTGATTGTTAAAATTCATATGAATAGAGAGATATTAGGGAGGTAGTGAGATGAGTACTTTAATGTCAAGCCCAAAATTGATCACTAGAATATGTGGGTGATTATTCTGAAGGAGCTTAGAAGCATCTAAGTTCGTTTATGATGTAACCGAATTTGTTAGAAGCATCCCTCTCGAATATTCCTTCATCTATTATATATCAGTAAGCCGCTTTGTAATTTATGTGAGATATTAAAAATAAGCTTCCATTACACGTTGATCTCCCTGTCCGTTCCATCCATGGCAGTGCACATGGTATCAAAGCATTCTGTGGCTACAACACTATGATCTCTTCTCTTCTTCATTCATTTTCATCCTATCATTTCTATCATCAATTTTTCTGGGAATGGCTTCCGAAAATGGTGAAAACTCCATAGATGACAGAGACTACAACGGTTTGATTGTCTTCAAATGAGATTTACTAAAGGAGGCACCCGCCTATTCGGCTCTCAATGTTTCTCGCATAACTCCCATCATCCCGGGTATGGTTTCGTTACACGCTCCTCTCATCGATCCAATTACCTTACTGAGTCGATTGATGAAGATTGCCTTGATTGCCAACCAGAAGCTAGGCTTTGTCAATGGTAAATGTTTATAGCCTGATATGAATTACAAAGAATACGGGCGGATGGTCATGAGCAAGATAGTTTGTAATTGATCCTAAACCCTATTTCCAAAGATATTGTGGATTCATTTCGTTATGCAAATACTGTAAAAGAGTTGTAGGATGAACTTGGCGAGAGATTCGGAGAATGTAATGGTCCCCTCATTTACCAGATTCAAAGAGAAATAGCTTCGATCTCTCAAGGAACAATGAGCGTTTCTCAATATTATACCAAATTAAAAAAGGCTTGGGATGAGTTAAACAGTTTGATGCTTATTCCTAATTGATCATGCCGTCCATGTACTTGTGGACATGTCAAGGCAGTTGCATGTATACTTTCCAATAACCAACTCATGCAATTCCTCATGGGATTAAATGAGTCTTTTGACAGTGTTTGAAGTCAAATTCTTCTGCTAGATCTGCTTCCTTCAATAAACAAAGTTTACTCCATGGTACTTAGAATTGAAAAATAATAAGAAGTTTATGATCACTTCACTAAAAATCTCATAATATCGTCTGCTTCGCTCACCCACCTTCTACCAAACCAAGAACTGGCTGTGGTTATTCTCGTGACCGATCCAATACATCTGCAAAAGCGGTCACTGTGGGTCACGGTCGTTTCAAGAAATGGATATGGCTCTTAGTCTGATTCAAAGAAACCATTTCGTCATTGTGATTATTGTAACAATGATGGCCATGTGAGGGACACTTGCTTTCATCTCCATGGCTATCCTGATTGGTACAAAGAATATAAAGCTCCCACACATGCTACTAACATGGATAAGACTCCTCTCCAAACAACTTCAACACACACCTTTCAGAACCAGTGTTACAAATCTACTGCACCTTATGCATCGACCCCATCCAACGTCATTGATACAGCTCATTTTGCTCATCTTGAGCATTTTGCTAGTATTCCTTAAAGCTTTCTGCAGCCCACAACTCAGATTCCTCTCTAATATTGACTTGGATAGGACATGAGCGCCCACTTAAGTGCTCAAATTTTATGGGCGAACCGACTCGATATCAGCTCTTCCCCTGCTTCCTTCCCCTGCTTCCTTCCCATTACTTCCCACAACTCAGGAACTGTTTTGCTTCCACAATGCCGTTGTAGTGAACTGGGACTTGGATATTGGGGCTCTTCCCCTACTTCCTTCCCATTACTTTCCTCACTCAACAAGGGAAGGATTTCTTCTTCTTTTTTCCATGGCCCATATATTACACATAATTGTGGGCATCCTACAGCCTCAGATCTTCAATTGTTCTTCCTTCAATCCTCCCGGGTCGGTCTAGCCGAGCTTCTTCACCCAAAATAGTGTCGTCAGCACTTTCCTTCAAATTTCCGATATTGACAAGCGCTGGGCAGGCCTTGAAATGGAGAATGCAGTTATCAATTTTCTTATCCTTTTCACTTTGAAGCCCAAATTAATTTTTGTTCCAGGGGTTCTCCACAAAGATGGATTTTGTGACTCAATCGGGCATTGAATTTTTCATTCCACGATCACCATACCCGCTCAGTCTACTGTTTGGTCAACTGGGGTAGACAATGGGTACTGAGGCGAGACAAAGAGGCATACCGTGGATGTGAGAGAAGATGCATGTTTGGACAACAATCGAGGAGGGGTGGTGCATCAGCCCACTGGTCTCTATTCCAGCAGACCTACATGGGTTTGGATTTCTCTACAGTTGCTGCCACTCGCTATGGAAGGTTCCCGAGTCTTCATTGTCATGTGCGCTTTAGGGTTACTCCACAGGTGTCACTATACTGCTTCTCCCTTAGGTGTTCATCTGATTCTATTCAAGCCCATTGAACGTGATCTCACAAACCAGCAAACATAAGACAACATAAACAATCTCGTAGTTAACTCTTTTTTTTATTTTTTATTAGTGAAATGAAAAAAAAAATGATGTTGAAGTATAAAAGAAATTCACCAATACGGTGATGAGGATCACAAGTGTTCAATAGGTCATCATTCGCACTTAGGGGCACCATCCCCTAAGAACGAAGGCCATTTGGATTCGCGTGCTACGCAGAGAGTGATCCTAATCAACAAATTTATCCGATTTTCCACCCGTATATTAGCTATCACAAAGATAGTGGTCTAGGGTCGAACACAGGATGAGTTTTCCTGCATAAATGATTTATGAAGTCAAAATGGTGAATTTGGTTTGGATTTTATGGTGATGATAAAATGGGATTTTGGTGAAAACAAAGGGAGGTCATGGTCAGGTGCGTGAGAAATTAAAATGAAGAAAATAAGAAAAGAACTCCTTAAAGTCTCGTGCCACTCGGGTTAGGGTTTTTGTGGCAACCAACAAGTTTCCCTGCCTTTCCTCGTTGGGGAGGGGATGACATATAGTCATTTCCATCTGGATCTCATTTAGCTTTAAAACCTAGACCTTATGATTTTCCTTTTGAAACATAGCATTTAACCTGGCAAAATATTCCTAACAGCATATCATATCTCAAAAATCCTACCAGAACTGCTATTAGGAAACAACTAATCGATAACAGGATCGTGCTTATTAAGCATCCACCGAACTAAAAAGCTTGCTAAATACATCGCAGCAGGGTGTGCCTAAGAGATTTAGAACTAAGGTGAGAATGTAACATAACACCCATAAATGCGTTGCTAAAAATAGAGGACCGCGCGACTTCAACTTCTAGCCAAAGCAGCCCCTCCCTCAAGGAGGAAGAGGTCTAGCCAAGCATCCTCTGAGTTGTCATCCTTAGAGGAGTGTTTGGTAGCCGAGAAAATGGAAAAGAAAGGGAAAGAAAATGAAGCAGAGAAAACGGGAGAGCTGAAAGCTTCTCCAAAAATTTATTGCGAAGTGATTGATGTTTACAAACCTTGACTCTAGCTTATAGTGCGTATAAGGGAAATTACAAAACAAACCAAAACAAAGGCTATACATAAGAAAAGGAGAAAACCAAACTAATTTTGAATTAATAAAAAAAGGTAGCAGAATTATGAGTATACATTTTCACTGATTGATATGAATATCGTGCATAGCTTAAAATTGAAATTTTCGGCTTATACGTAATTTTCATGACAGCTTAAAATTCCAATGTAGAGAATTTTGGCACGTTTCTAATCAAGCCAAAGATCGTTCTCCCCGCTACTGCTCCATTGCTCCCCTCGCTTTCATTTTTCTTCTATTTTCGCTCCTTCCTCTTGGTCTCGATATATGATGTTGAGTTTGACTCGAATTCTTTCATGTTTGGATCGACTAACAATGTTGGCATGATTAGCTCGCAAAACTGCAGTGCCTTCCACAAAAATGCCATCGCAGAATAGTAGGACCTTAATGTGTAAATCGGGTTAATTAGAATGATTAGTATACAAAAAGCACCAAAACCTATAATAAATAGGTTCGAAATAGCACTGGGGGCACTAATCACATGCCTTCCCTAGGCAATACATCCTTGATTACTTGCTTTCTCACCAGGGTCTGTCATGCCACCTTTGTTATGTTCGACGCCTAGCGATCCTTATGACCACATGCTCCATTACAACTGTAGAAATTACTCAAACGCCGAAAAACGATCACTTGCTATAAAGTCTTTTTCAATAGTTCTGGCACGCTACGGCTTGGTTCCATAGGCCCTCGCTGCATCAGAATTCGCTCAATGAGATCTTGACCATATTCATATCTAAGTACCTTTATTCAGTACGGCAGAAGAGGAATATTAGTTATTTGTAGACTATAATAAAGAAGGCAGTTATAAAACTATACGTAACTTCACTAGAGATTCGGAAAGTCGCTGCTCAATATGTGGTTTATAGCATGGACGCAGCCCTAGAACTTCGTGAAAGCCACTGGCCTACTCCGTTCTTCCACTCATTGTCTTTAGAACCGCTAACTACAATGGAAGAATTGTACAGACGAGCAGATAGACATTCAACCTTGGAAGATAACATCCGTGTAGCGACTAATCTGTGTCACACCGCTGCTGCCGCTGGAAATAGTGTCGAAGGAAGAAGCCGCCTCGAGCCCTACGAAGGGCAAAAAGTTAAACCTAAGCAACCTCACAACCATGTATAGCGTATGGAGCCCCGCACTGAATATCATCACCGGCGAGCTGTCGCCCCTCATTCGCAATCATTGGATTTCAAATGGCCTGCGCCAATCTAGACGGACTCCTCTCAAAGAAACTATTCCATACGATGCGATTATCACAAAGATCATGGGCATGAGACCAATAGGTGCCGAAGCCTAAAATTCCTATAAAAAGACTAATTAAAGCGAGGCACCTCAGAAGATATATCAGGGAAGTTGATCGAGAGGAAGAATCCGTACCTGTAGCAGGCATAATCAAAACCGACGTGGCCGCAACACCCGAATCTAGGCATGCGATAAACTATATACCGGGAGGGCCTCTTGAAGACCAGTACCAATCAAAACACTAACAAAAGAAGCTTCTGAGAACAACCACGATTAAAGCCTAGGCAAACGCTGTCCACACAAGTGGTAGCCAGGAAGAGACTAAGCCTATAGATGACCCCATATCCTTTCCCCCTGTAAACCCGAATAGGGTCATTGTGCCCTAATATGATGCACTTGTACTCACCCTTTGTATTAATGGTTTTTGGCGTGCATAAGGTGTCAGATCCCGGCTGCGGCCGGGTAGATCTTGGCAACACGCAGTTTGTTGCAACCGCTCTCGCGAACGCAATTCAGCTTCCCCACAAATGTTGAATTCGGCCGAACGAACTTTCTAAGTAGCTTCAACGGCGCAGAACAACTATGACACCAGAGATATCACACTTCTGCATACGTGGCCAGTCATCTAGCGGGTTTTATTCGGCCATGAAGACTAAATACAATTGCAGCAGTAGTGTATTACGCACTTGATGAAGGTCGTCCTTCAACCTATCATCAAATGGTCGGGCTGACATTTAACCAATGTGGGACAGATGATCTTTAAGAAACAGATTAGTCGCAAGGCACAATGCTATCAACGGTCCATACAAGAACAGTAGGAGGAAGTGATTCAAATGGTCTCCTCGTGGATCAAGACCGTATACCAACTATAGTCACGCCAAGTAAGGGCAAAAGAAAAAGATCCATTAGTTGTGGATCCTCTGGAGATAGTAGCGCTGGACAGGCTGGAGAAATTCACATATGTCAGCACCCTATTATCCAACGAAGAAAAAGAATAGCTAGAACGCGTATTGTTAGGGAACTCAGATATATTCGCTTGGAGTCACTCAGACATGGTCAGGATCGACCCAACGTTGGCCTCTCATAAACTGAACACTATTGCCACAGAAGCCTGTTTCTAGAGAAGATAAGGCGCTTCCAATTTGATCGCAATGATTATCCAAATAGAGGTAGGCACCCATCGAAATAAGGTTTTAACAAAGAGGTGAAGTATCCTGAATTGCTTGCAAATTTAGTGGTCGTCCCAAAGAAGGGCGGTAAATAGCGGGTATGCGAGATCTATATGACTTCACGAAGCCCAAAAGACAGCTTCCCCTTGCCACGAATAGATCAGATCATTGATGCCTCTACCAAGCATGATGTCACATTTCTAGACGCTTTCTCCCGGGGTTATCACCGTATTCCAATGCACCCGCCCGATGCAGAAAACAAATTTCACAGCGCCGCGCATCAGCTATATTGCTATAACATGATGCCCTGTTTGAAAACGCTAGGGCGACCGCATCGAGATCGGGTGACCAAGATATTCCTACAAAGATCGCAGGACAATGAAGTCTATATTGACGATATGCTTGTCAAGTCCAAAGAACGCCCCAATTATAGGAAGACCGCGCAAAGAAACTTTGAAGCGCCACATCTAATGGTATGAAACCACCTCAAGGCATGCTCTAATCGGGCCGTAAATTCCTAGTTTCATGGTGACGTGAGAGAGGATTGCGCTAATCCTATTCAACTCAAAAATATTATGGAATCTCATACTCCTACCAATTTAAAAGGAGTGCAACACTGATCGGGCCGACAGAATTTAAGGCGATTCATCTCTCGTTTTACAAACCGATTGAAGCCATTTTTCACCACTCTAAAAGGGGCCAAGTAGACCGACTGGGATAAAGAATGCAACCAGGCCCTTATAGCAATCAAGCAGTATCTCACCGAATCCGCCACCTGCTAGCCCCGCATGCGAAACGCTTATCTTTACATATTGTTTATGATGTTTCAAGAAGTGCAAATTATTCAAAGAAGACGAAAGATCGTTAAAAGCCCATATATCTGCCCTGAGCAGCATACTTCCAGTTCTTAAGGTAGCCACCAAAACTCCACCATATTTCAAAGCATCCTATTATCAGCACTCACCAACCTCCCTTTGAGAAGAATCTATACATAAGCCCCGACCACAAGGCGGTTTGCGGGAAATCAAACTAAGCCAGCTCGACATCTGTTAAACCCGCGCATGGCTTTGAAGGACAGTACCGGGTCGACTCTTAGTAGATCTCACCAAGAAATGGAACTGCACAACACCTACCGGTGGACTCCGACGTGATACGTCACGATAGATGGAAGCCAGCCTAGGGTTGCAACTTAAAGCCCCAACCGGAGAAGTCATAGAGCAAGTCATACGTTTGAATTTTCCCACTTCTAACGGTTTAAAATGAAGCGATCATAGCCGGGCCTGATCTCAGCCTCCGTAGTCCAAAAAAAATCATCATAAGGAAGTTTAATTTCAATTGTGTAGGACAAGTAAACAGAGAATATGAAACAAGAGACTAGCGTATGACCAAGTACGTGAGTCTAATTAACCTACAGTTAGGAAGTTTTGTGGCTTGGCGTTTGGAACATGTCCCGAGAAGCTTTAATGAAAAGGCGGATGCTTTGGCTTTCATAGTTGCATCCCTACTAATAAAAGAAATAGTGCTCATCCCCGTATACTATTAGCCAGAGTCATCGATTACTACCAACCGGGAGAATGAAATAGATGAAACATGTCCTTCTTGGATGACTTTGGTAGCAAAATGTTCTCCTCATTAATGGTCCGGTTGTGGCTAAACGGCGGTCCGATCCAATGCTCACGAAACAACAAGGACAATATATATCAAGCGTAACTCCAATGGTGGCGGGATATGAAAATCATCCAAGCTTTAGATCGTTAGCAATACAGAGCTCATACCCAAGGCCACTATTTGTCAGACCATGGGTGGACGCCGTCGCCTATGCTAGAAAAGCGATCACACCACTTTCGACAGCCCCCGCCTCAAACTCATGGCCTAAGACGAATAACCATACCAAGCCCTCAGCCCTTCGCTTCAATGGGGTATCGATAGTCACTACTCACGCTCGCTCAGAAGAAGCAGCGTTAGTCGCCACCGGACTACTTCATAAAGAAAATGGATATATTAGTTTCGCATCCATCTGGGCGCGAAGTCGCCTACCTATTTGGAAAAATATTGTGTGCGTTCTGATACCCTAATCAATCAGAATGTATTAATGGGCCGCACTGAAGAATATATGGTAGGAACTTTTGCAACTAATTGAAAATCAAAAACCTATACTCAACTCAATACCCGCAGCTAGCCGTGCAAAAGCAGAGGTAAACACTCTTGTTAGCTTTGAAAAAACGCCTACATTCAGCTAAAGGAAAGTGGCTATAAGAGCTACCAAGAGTGTTAAGGGCCTATAGGACAACCAGCCAGAAGCCGACGGGGGAATCACCATTTGTCCTCACATACGGGATGGAGGCTATCATCCCCATGGAAATCGGGATGCCCACCATTCGGACAAAAATTCCTTAGGAAGCAAACAATGAAGCCGTAATCAAAGACCTGGACACGATTGACGAACTTTGGGAAGCGGCAACTGTACTCATGGCATCATACCAATAGAGGTTGGCAAGCTTACGCAATCGACGCGTAAAGCTGTGTACGTTCAAAGTTGGAGAATTAGTCTTAAGAAGGGTTTTTGAAAACACGGCTAATCCAACGGACCAGAAGTTCCAACCCAACTGAGAAGGACCATACAAGGTGGTTCGAGTAGAGACAGGCGGTTCTTATGCTTATGTTTACTAGACGTTGTTCCCAAAATGTAACGTCATGTACGTTATGCTATTATCAAAGAGGTATCTTGTTATCATCAATGAAAGATTATCCTTTACACATTTCCTCTTAAAACCTACAATTACTTCTTTTTAAAAAGACCAAATACGGTTATTGTCCGGCTGACATCTAAAAGACCAGATACGGTTATTGTCCGACTGGCATCTAAAAGACCAAATAGGGTTATTGTCCGATCGGGCATCAAAACATCAGATACTCAAGTATTTCGGTCCGACCGGCATCAAAAATGATATGGTTGGCCCGTTAGCATCTAAAGTCTAGATACTAAGTTATTGTCCGACCGATCTAAAAGTCCGTATACGGTTGTTGTCCCGTTGACATCTAAGTCCAGATACTTCGCTGTTGGTCCCACTGTAATCTAAAGTCTGATATGTTGTTGAGTCAGATCTTCAGACACAATATTGCCCGCTAGAATTTTTGACAAACATGGCTCATGCCTTTGTTGCATTTTCAAATCTCATCGAAATACACCAAGGCTTTAAATTTCAAAAAGTATATGTATTGACACAACAAATAATTTGAAAATTTTCCTAAATAACTGGTTAACATATGTTAAGCCTCTTATTCTTCGCAACACCCCCTTCGAGTCCCAACCTACTTCCGCCTTGATCTACTTCGTCTTGGCCTGACAGTTTAGCCGCCGTGTGGGGCACCTTGGGTTGACAAAAAACTCTGAAGGAAATGGGTTGGCAGAACATAATGCCATCCAGATCTCTGGTCGGCCCTCGTATAGAAGTCGTTTCAACTGACAACAATCTATATCAATGTGATGAGCTCCAGATCCTTGGTAGTTTTTCTTACCCATATCTTTTATCCTCGCCGCCGGGCATGAAGGAAGACACCCTCACCTTGGACAATCTAGAGTCTAACAAAGTAACGCTCACTCACTTTTATGCGAGTGAACTCGCCTGCCGCGGTCTCAAATTACCCGCCTATTTTCTTCACAGAATTCACAAAGAATTTAGGCCAGTCGATCAACTTACTTAACTTTGGCATCTCCTACTATCAGCCACTGAACTGGCGCTTCTAGCTTCTGCTTCTGGCCTCGTCTTCTTTCTTTCTTCGCTGATAACACTGGTCAATCATCTTTAAATTTCTCTCCAATGCAGTTTAATAAAAAGATTCTCTCACAGAGAAGATCATATCCAGATAAATACTGAACTGGGCATAAAGCCGTAGTTTCTCAGCGTCATCTAGGTGGGATTAGAACCTCAAAGATGATGGGCTATATTTCAATACCGCCACAGCCTAAAAAGAATGAATTAGATGAAAATTACACACAAAATCGTATTCATGTAAGATCCCCATCATCTAGCCATAGATCGTACATGCCTTATCCTATATAAAACAGGAATATGAATGGTATGCCGTCTGAGCTGCCCCACGTATCCAAAGTAATTGAGATATATCACATGTGCGAATGTAAGATTCTCCTGCTGAGGGGCTCCAAACGTGGACAATTTTCGCAGTTCTCGATCCCGAGCCACTCATGATCCGCGGGGAGGGGATGGTCCTCTCCGGCTTTTAACATACGCCTAACAAAGATCGAAGAGGGGCGCCGCTCTTCCTCGGGTCCGCGCCTATAGACTTGGGTAAGGGTGCTGGAGTAGTAACTACCCTTGATGGGGCACCCATTCCAACCTCTTCAACATTTGGAGGGCTTGCAACCAAAACCTCCCTCCGTGAGGTATTAGCCTCACAAGTATGCATACTCCCAAGGCCAACTCCGGCTCCTTCAGCTAGATTTTGGGATTCATCGAGATCATGTACCCACCTTCTGGAAATTCCTCTCTGTTCCTAAAGGAGACCACCTAGGTCGCTTCTCTAGGAACTAGAGGTGGCCTCCCACCTCTCTGAAATGAGACCATTTACGATTAAAAGAAACCCACCACAAAGCTGAACATCTTCCTCCTCGGCGGATTCCACCACGCCAATTACTCTCCCGTCCAATCTACAAACCTTCGTCCCCACACCGTTGTTCTGTCATCGTGCCTGATCTCTCTCTCCTTTGCAAGCCAAGGAGCAGGTCGCGGACTTTACGGTTGGGTAACACAAGCAAACCTCACTAAGGTCCTTGTAGTGGCCTCCATTTGGTCCTCATGAGCATAACCGCCCGAGATGAGCTACCCGGAGACCAGCCAGAAGATCTAAATAATGGGAATGCTCCCCAATGACTCAAAGAGGCAACCATGGGAAACTATGGTATGTGGAATATAAGGAAAGGTGACGCCACCTGCAATTCTTCATCGCCACCAAGCTCATGATTCACCCGCCTCCAAGTATCCCGCCAACGCCTGTTCTCCGCCACCTCTTCTCAATCCACACTACTACCACCCGCCTTATCTGAATGACATCAAGAAAACAGAGGTACATCAGTATGTAATCCACCTAGCAGAGCATGAGTTGCAACCTAGCTAAAACAAACCTGGGAACACTGTGGACTCGACCACATAAAAGGGAAGCGTAGTCGAGCTTCTCATACTGAGCCCCGACCAGATAACCCCTCGCCTAAACTGGGAAGTTAGGAGCCCGATTACGACTTAAGCCTTGATCAGGCATCAACCCCGGGCCTCAACCCAGCCGATATAAACAAAACAAATCCCACCACAAGAGATCCACCAAAGATAAGGTTGAGCACACCAAAACCCATCAAAATCAAATAAATACTCCTGATAATGAGTCTGAGATAGAAACCTATCACCAATGATGAAACAAAGTGAAGTCCCAGCCATGGCGCGTTCCCGTAAAGTAGACGACGCTACCTTCTCCCAGTTGAGACAACCGACCATTCCATAATCAAACCAATGATGTTAGAATTCGCGCAGAAAAGAACTCAACTACTCCATGAACATGGAAGAGACAAGGTCACAGGTATATGAGTCCTTGGCCAACCCTCTCATGGGCCCAACCTGACTGGTGGAAGTCTCCTCTTGACCTCTCGCCATTCTACAAACAGATGAAAAAAAAGAAAGAGGAGGATATCAACTCGACAATATCCCAATTAAAGTAATAAGAGGACTGACTAAAAGCCCGGTTTTACAGAGTTTCCATCAGGGGATTGCTTAAAAAGACCCAAACCCCACGTGCGCTTCCTCCCAGCGATTGAAGAATGCGCGTTAACAAAGCAAAGCAACTAACAACCAGACAACCCGCACAAAGCGAAATCAAAAGCAAAGAAAATGAAATTCCCACCAGGATATAAAAAAACGACCAGGATTCTCCAACTGTCTTCTTCACGAAAACTTCAAGAGAAGAGGTTGCGTAAATATAGGCTTTCTAAGCAAAAAGAGATTTTCTAACAAAAGCAAGAAGCTACTGACCCCTACTCTTATATATGGTAAAGCATGTACAGGTGCATTAAATGAGTCGATGGATCAATCACACATTCGAGATGTGCTCCTTCCAACTAGGTATCTTCGCAGAAAACGCTTTCACCTTCTAGCGCCAAAGGAAAATGAGCCTGGCGGGCCTGTAATCACACAGGCCCTTGGCCATTTAACAAATAATTGCATGTTAATCTGCTGTGGCCCAAAGGGATTCAACCCCGTCTGAAATATAAAAACCCATCTCCTCGAAACCAATAGAGGCTTCTAGAGCCAACTTAATAATTAGCTTCAAATGGATACGAAGAAAGAATGGGAAATAGAAACCCGATGCATCAAGATTCCAAAATTAATCTTATTAAAATATGCCAAAATGCGCCAATAGCCATTTAAAACCAAGACAATCATATCCACAACCTTAGTGGATCCATTACAAGAATATCCTGTGAATGCACAGTCGACAATAAGAAAAAGGAGAATCGAATGAAAGATGAAAATGAAGAAGAAAAGAAGAGGTAAAAGAAGAGATGGCAAAGCAAAGTGGGAAACAAAGACAAAGAAGAATATACTATCTCGCGAAATCTCCCCTTCCTCAACTTTACACTCTATCGCTGAACTCCCGTAAGGCAACAAACACAAAATTCTGCACCACACGTGGGGCACCTAGCCAGCACGTAACTTTGAAAGAAGGGCGCATGACCAGTCCCCGCTCCATGACCTCAGCCGATCTACTGGGCGCCCACAAAGAAAGAGCTTTAAAAAGGTGATGTTGGCATAGTTAGGCCTCCATTTAGATTAATTTGATGGGCCTATTACGTATGCCATCTTCAAACACATAATATCCATAAGCGACAAACAATTGCAGAGACTTCTGAAAGTCTCCACCCACCATTATTCCACCTTTACCCTGTCTGCTTCACATAAGCAATGTTTAACTGAAGAAGCATCTGCTGGTCTCAGATCAATACTCATATAGTGAGATCTAAAAGGCTATTAAATACATCATCTGAAACACAATGTTTTCTGGTAATATATGCATGGGAACATATGCACATTAATCACCTCACTCTCCATCACTATGGACCCCGAATGACAAGTATTTTTTCCCCGCCTTAAGAATAATATGATGGCTCCAGCCAGAAAAATGGGGCATTATGAGATTATGGCTTTTGCCTCAAAATCACTGCTCAATATAGGCCCAACCCCTGCGGCCCATTGTTTGATCTTAAAACTCCTAATACGCCCAAATAGTCTGTTATATCAAACACACAGAACTAATCAAGGGAAAGTCAAGATATCCTCAGATAAAGTTCCTGTCCCTTAGTCACGTCCTACCACATATTTATCCACGGATCTCTAAATGTTCCATCCAGTACGTCTCAAAGCATTAATCCTTAACAAGGGAGAATAGGTCTTGATAAGTAAACACAAAATTTTATCACTGCTGGAGATGATTGTTCTCCAAAAATCAAGAGAATTGGTCTTTGATAAGGAAAGAGATATTTCATCGCCAAATCACAAGATTTTCTTCCAAGAATCATGGAGAAATTCAAAACATAAATTACCACGTATGAAATATGCAACCCTAACGCTTTATTTCTTTTTCCTTCTTTCTCCATCATTTTGCTTGACTTGCACATCGGAGAGGCATCAATAACGCCATCTTATCTCTTTATGAAATCTATATCATGTCGTATTCTTAGATAATGTAAACGAATCGTGCATCAATAATTACTACTACAATATTATTATCTTACATTCGCACTGCTAAATTTCATTTTTTTAATTAAAAATCATAGTTTTTTTCTTAAAAGAAATTAAAAGCCTAATTTCTAAATTTATAAATTATCATCTTGTCCTCTTTTAAATAAAATAATAATAAGTCTTTTTTAACTATATATTCAAAATTCTTTTCTTATACTGCACTTAAAATTACTTTCCATAACTACAAAACATTAAAAACTATCTTCTTTAATTTCTAAACACAACTACAATGTTTTTCTTAACTTTTAAAACAAAATGATTTTTAATTTCTAAAAAATAAAATAATTTTTAACCTTGTAAAACTTAAAAAAAATTGTTCTTTTAAACTTCTAAAAATTCAAAATTCATTTTTTAAAATTTCTAAGAAAAACAAATCATTCAAAACACTTTCAACCTTTAAGAAAATCATTTTTCTTTTACTTTAAAAAAACTAAAATCATTTTTGTATTTCTAATTTTTAAAAATTCAAAAATCATTTTCTTTAACTCAAAAATAAAAATAAAATAAAAACGTTTTTTTTTTCTAATTCCTAAAGATAAAAAATTATTTCTTTCATTTCAAAAATTCAAAATCAATTTTCTTAAATAAAACTTAAAATCTATTTTCTTTTATAAAATCTTTAATCTAAAATTAAAGACTCACTTTAAATTTCCCAAATCAATTTTTTTCAAATATCCAAATTTAAAGTCTTTATTTTCCAAAATGACATTCTTCTTCTCATTTTTTTTCAACCTGATTTTTAAATTTTCAAAAGCATCTACACATTTTATGAATTAACAAATAAATATGGAGTTTTAATTAATGTGCTAAATAAATGGGCTTTGGTGGGGGACCCAACATCTCATGTATCCCTTCATTAAATAATTTGACGCTCATTTTCTAATTTAACCATGAATGTTTCTATACATATAAATATATCATTGAGCTAACCTATTTCTACTGAGAATATCTCATAATTCGCCACCAAAGTATATTTCTCTCCTCTTAATTTTGTTATTTATTTATTATATGTTTGTTGTGCTTCAAAGCACTACTAGTTGTTTTATTCGTATTAATTGTATAGATTAGTCAATTGCTTCATATTAGTTTGAACCCATTACAAAAGATCCAACCTTTGGGGGTCAGAGAGGGCACATTTCACCGTATTTTCCCAATAGGTAACTTAACTCTTGGACTTAGACTCGGTTTTCACAGACTTGTTTTTTCTATTATGAGTCACATTTAGGGGTTTCTTTCTTATTTTGTTTCCCTTAAAAAAATAAAATAAGTGGCGACTTCAAAACCGTTTTCAAAAAATGGTTTTTTTCCAAAATATAAAAACGAGTTTTTCCTTTTAGTGAGAAACATACCATAACCAAAATGCAGTGTCCACATAAATTGTCAAGAATATGTAAAAAAATAATTGAAATTAGGCAATGTTTGCACTTCAAATGCGCAAGTACCATGTAAATGTACTTGAGCTCTATCAAGTATATCCAGGAAAAAACTAAAGTTCTCTAAGTGCTTAAGTAGTATATCAAAGCACTTGCACATTCAATTTAAATCACAATTATAATTAATTAAATAAAAAAAAACTCAATTTCTTAATTACTTATAAATTCCCTCTATGCCACTTCATTACCCTTTTTCAATATATATATATATATATGTTAGTAAAAATTATATAACCTTTAAGTACTGAGTAAGTATAAGCTGTGAAGTATCAAAAGTTCAAAATCAAGATTGAAATGTACCATCAAGGACTATTGAAGCAAATTTCCTAACTAAATAAAATAAAACAAATGCACTATACCAAATAGGAATCTTAGTACAAAAGACTAAAAAGAGATATAGGAATATGGAAACTAATGTTCCTGTATTCATTTGAGAATAATTGTTTAGATGACATAAAAAATATAAAATAGGTTTATTAAGGTTTTATAAAAAATAATTATATTTCAGGTATGGTAGTACCTAGGTATCATCCTATAAATTGTAGGTACTACCTAAAACTATTCATTTATGATAGTACCTACGAATATTAAGGTAGTACATATAATTTATTCAAATAGTACCAAGGTAGCATCATACCTGATTTGGTTTAAAATAATAGGCGCGCAGACCTAGAACATAAACCTAAATGTCAGGCTTAAGAGGAGATTAGGAAGCAAGCCCAGTACAATGGCTTGGCCCTTAATGATATACACCACTTGTAGGCTGAAACAAAGGCTTGATTTACTCATTCAAAGGGTGGCAATATAATCATTAAGGGTGATGTTAAAGAAGGTACTGACTTTCCTAATTAAATCTGATTAAGAAATGCGATATTTTCTAATTATTGCTCATCAATTATCATATGTCGATTAGCGATGAAATAAATCCTCTTGATAGGAAATATACGTATCATCGTCAGCCCAGGAAAGTTATCATGATCACCATTATAAATATCAGTCCCATCGATTGAAAGTGCGCACAAAAATTTCATTCCTGCTTGAGGTTGATTTTCTACCCAGGAAAAAGGGTGACTTAGGCATCGGAGGAATAGCAGGTGAACCCCGCCGTCTCATTAGGGGAATTCGGACATCCAGAGTTAGGGGATCGACACAGTAATTCCAGCAAGCTCCAACCCAGTTTCGATTGAAAAAACATCATCAATACCTAAAACACTATTATGTTCTATGAAACTATACTGAATCATATATATTACATTATTTATGAAATCTTTACAATTATTCTTAAATCAACGTGAGAAACACAAGTTTCCTAGGAATATAATAGTTCTTTAAGTATAACTTGCTTGCAAGCACCTTTATTCTCTACTAATTTTTTTTTTTTTGAATTAATCTTAATTGGCAAACAATGTACCTTGACTAACCTTATTAAAAAATATACAAATTTCTCTACCATGGGAAAGTTATAAAGAAAATTTAAAAGTCTATTATCTTTAGGTAAATGTGTCATGTTGGGAATTCAAATTTATGCTTTGATGAGCTCATCATATCTATGGGAAACTTGATACAAAAGACTAAAAAGAGATATAGGAATATGGGAAACTTGTGTTCCCCATATTCATTTGAGAATAATTATAAAGATGACATAAAAAATACAAAATAGGTTCATTAAGGTTTCATGGAAAATAATTGTATTTTAGGTATGGTAATACCTAAGTATTATCCTAATAAACTATAGATGCTATTTGAAACTATTTATTTATGATAGTACCTACTACTATTAAAGTAGTACATATAATTTATTTAGATAATACCTAGGTAGCATTATACCTAAAACATAATTATTTTTTATGAAACCATATTGAACCATATATTTTACATTATTTATGAAATCTATATAATTATTCCCAAATCAATGTGGGGAAACACAATTTTCTTAGGAATATAATAGTTCTTTAAGTATAACTTGCTAGCAAGCACCTTTATTCTCTACTAATTATATATTTTGTTTTGAATTAATCTTAATTGGCAAACAATGTACCTTGACTAACCTTATTAAAAAAGATACCATCCTCTACCATGGGAAAGTTAGAGAAAGTTATAAGAATCTATTAACAGTGTGTAAAATGTGGCATGTTGGGAATACGATCCTCTACCATGGGAAAGTTATAAAAGAGAAAGTTATAAGAATCTATTAACAGTGTGTAAAATGTGGCATGTTGGGAATACAAATTTATTCTTTGATGAGGTCATCATATTTAGATCTATGTGGTAGAGCATTCAATATTTTAAAAAGATAAGGTATAGGAGGGGAGAAGTCTTGGGTTTGAGTTCTATTAAAAACAATTTGTTATATTATAAATAAAATATTTAACTTTAAAAAAATAAATAATTCTTGGATGATGAGCTTTTTGTTGGAAAAAATGGGTTTGAGCACAATAATTTAGCTATTTTTGAGCTAAAATTATATTGGGTCCCACAAAGCGTTTTTGGTGGGTTCACATGGGAATGTGTTCTCCTCCATGAGGAGATGAAGATTATATATTGAGTTGCTCAAAACCATTAAGGAGTGAATTAGAAATTGCCTCCAAACATCACCCCTTGAAAACGGTAACTAAAGGTTTGCTTATGGAAAGTCAGGTCCCACGCCTGGACGAACAAACTTTAAATTCAGATAAATACAATCCACCTCAGAGTTGGCTCAGCCCCAAGGCACCCCAGTTTTTTGGAAAGGGAGGACCACCATGCTTGGTTCACCACACCGTTACCGTTGGACTGATGCTTCTTCTCCAAATAGATGCAACCGTGTCTGCTCCCATGAATGCATCGCACCCTTCCAAGCCTCATGACTGTACGCCTACGAACATACACCTAATTCTTTCAAGCCTTTCACGACTGCTCGCCACTGCATGACTCCTCCTCTAGTTTCATGATCAGATCAATGTACCAAGGAGCAGTCTATATAAAGGCCACACCTTGACTCATTTGAAATACATATTTACATACATTCATTTCATACCAGAGAGAGACCGAGTTCTGCACACAATTCGGGTTCGACAGCTAACACAGGAAGTGCTTCATACTAAAGATCATTTCATCATGGGAGACAATTGCAAAAGACCTCGAAGCACCACACACAATAATTGTCTTGGCTGGTGATCATGTCCAACACAAGACTCTTCGACCGCAAACGTGTTCCGACTTTTGATTCTTTCCTGCAAACGTGTTAATTGTTCACCTACTATTTGATTTGTTATATTTTACCGTACTGAAACCTAACACTTTTAACTTGAGGAAACAATGTTTAATTAATTAATTCTTTTAGTCAAAATTTTCTAGCCAAATGCTTCATCTTAATTAATCGTATGTTCAATATGAATCTTCATAGACAAGCTTCATAAAAGAGAAAGTAATGGGAATATAATAATTCTTGAAGTACTACTTATGAAACTTGATTTGACATGCCTGTAAAAGAGAAGCCTATAAGGGTAGAGTAAAGAAAAGCCTATAAGCCTATAAAAACCTTTTCAAGTACTACTTAGCTTTGTTATTGACCGTTATCAAGAACAAAATGAATCATATATGTACGATTTGTCGTAACTTATGAAGTGAGTAAAGAATTGTAAATCAAACATAGGTTTTTCACGGAGTTTTTGGACATAAATAAGCCTTTTTTTTAAATAATTATTAATATAAATTAAAAATTAAAATAATATTCAAACTACTATATCAGTAATAATGTCGTAATCAATCATTATGGTATTAAAATTTTTTTTTAATGATTCACAAGAAAGTACTAAACTAGTCGAAGGTACCAAGAGAGATCGATAATAAGAATTAAGTATCAATGCCTATAAAAAAAAAGGAAAAGTAAATACAAAACAATTATGATTATCAAAAGAAGAAAAATAAACGAATTTAAAATTTTTTTTCAAGTTAAAGGATAGGATAAATAATATCAGTAAAAACCCAAAAAATATACGAAGAAAATAATTATAGTACATCTTTGAATGAAAGCAAAAATCTTAATTAATAGAGGTAAAAATAACTTACTAAATTTAAAAATAAAAGTTACCTTATTAGCCCAAATCACTTGTAATTTAACTAATATTGAATTATGTTATAAATGTTGTAAATATTACAAGTTGTAAGTAGTAAAAATAAAAGATCAATTTCGGTGATGACATCGAATATACTAGTGTATAAGATTTTGAAAGCTTTATATTATATATAGGGAATTTTATGGATCTACCCTTCTATATATTGATGTGATACTATCTACTTTGAACATAAATACTCGGGGACGGATTTAATATAGTCTTGGTGGGGATAACTATCCCAAATGATTTTTTTTCAAGAAAAAATTTCCCTGCTCAATGAGACTATAACATGAAAACGAGGTTATGGCCCCACTAAAAATCAATCAACACTTTATTATTGGACTACAACCCTAGTTTATTATTTCTTATCAAACTTATACAACTTAAATAGTTAAACATGCCCTGCAATCACTCATGGTTTTGTTTTAAGACTCTACCCAAAATTAAACATTCATCACACTAATTAATTCATAATTTCTAACTTCTCTGAGACTCTATTATAGATTTTGGATGCACACTTAATGATATAACAATATATATAGCCGCATACTTAATATTTATTTATTTCAATTCATTAAAATAAAGATTAAATAATTTAGTAAATATCTAAATGTACAAATAATTTGTTTATATTTAATTTTCTTTGAGATTTTTATTACACAATAAATTATAAGAAAATTATTTTCTTTTAACATATTTTTTTTCTTTTTCTTACTATTTTTCAAAACCAAATACAACCTTAGGTTATAAAATCTAAAACCCTCAAGCATACGACTCACAGCGAGAGACGGAAAGATACTTATAAACTATGATAGTAATCTTTTTATAAGAACGGAGAACTACAACGATGATATGTAAAAGTAAATTAAATTAAAAAAACATAAAAGATCCGGAAGAAAATTAGGGTAAATAGATGCAAATTATCTAGAAAAAACAACTTAGAAGGTTTTATTAATTTGCACCTAATAGGATTTTGAAGGCTTTGTACTATAAATATATGTAAGACAGACTAGACACACACTAAGCCTGTCGATCTCTCATCCGAGTCTCCAAACGATCTCTCATGGCGGCGGCCTCCCCCTTCCCTTCCATGTCCGATCACGGGCTTAACAGCCTTCTTTTCAATGCCCTGAAATATAAAAACACCAACGAAGTGATCCAGCTCTGTCAGATACCTCCCGACGGCCCGTTACACATAACCGGTATACACAAGGACACCGTTCTTCATCTAGCTTGTTACTCCAAACAGAAGGATCTTGCCGTCAAACTGGTCAGACTGTTGCCAAACAATCTAAATCGGCGCCTGACTAAATTTATAAACGATGTCGGAAACACCCTACTCCACGAAACAGCCACCAGCAACGAGATGAGGGATGTAGCTACGTTGTTGTTGGCGAAAGATCCTAAGTTGCTGTCTGCTAAAAACGCCCAGGGAGAGACGCCGCTCTTTCGGGCGGCCCGTTTCGGGAAAATTCGTCTGTTCAAGCTTCTGGCCAACGAAGTTGATAAAGACAATGATGAGGAGAGGCGGAAAGACCAGTTCCATAGTGAAGATAAGACATCCATTCTTCATATTGCTATTATTGCTGAGCATTTTGGTGAGTTCCACAAGTCTTTTTTTTTTTCTTTTTCAAATAAGCTTCTTGCTCTTTCACCCTAGCTAGTAATATTTTCTACACACATGGGTATTTGCTTATTTTGCAAAAAAATTTCATATAATTTATAGGTTAATTTTAGACTTGCGTCCGGCCTTGGGGTTGCTCCACAATAGTCACCGGTTTAAGTCCTTGGAGAATCATTGTCCGATTTCATCCTACCATTAATTTTAGAGTCCCTAACCTAGACACCTAGGTTATCAATAAAAAATGGAAAACTTGTGTCTAAGCCCATTGATTCTACAATAATAGCAAAGAAAATATAAAGAATGCAAAATATATGGTTCAATGTGGTTTCATGGAAAATAACAATGTTTAAGGTATGGTATTACCTAAATACTATGTTAATAAAATGTAGGTACTATATTGACACTATTAATTATGGTAGTACCTATGAAATTAAGGTAGTGTCCATTCCTAAATCACAGACCTAAACACAAATTCCAAATATTTGAGTCGCTTGGATAGTCCATTCCATACTATTTAGAGAATATAATAAATTTTCATATTTTCTACCTGATCTTCTTAAGGGTTTAGTATTGTTCTATTGTATTTCATTTATCATTATTATTATTATTATTACTCCATTTCTTTATTATTGTTGTCTATTAATATGAAAGATTTCCATGACAATCAACCGTACGTCTTTAATTTTTGCGGAAAAAAAAATGGGAAACAGACTTGGCAATGTTGATTGTGGAGATGTACCCAGAATTAATTGGCATGAAAGATGGTAACGGTATGACAGCTCTTCAACATCTCGCTTGTAATCCATCAGCATTTGAGGACACAACCGAATCTGGACTGTTCAAGAAACTCATCTATTATTGTATAATTCATCTCATTCCCTTCTTATCAATTATTATGCCATTTACTCAATTATATCCATCCGTAGTAAAAGGTGATGTTTGTTCTTGTGTTTCTACGACTTATCATTAATTTTTGAAAATTTTGGGCGAAAAGAAAACCAAAAATATTTAGCTTTGACTTTTTCTTTATTCTTTGTAATATTCTAATTAGAACTCTCATGCCGTTTAATGCTAATTAAATAAAAATATATATATTTAAAAATTATTGTTTCAAAATTAAGATAAAAATTAAAAGATTAATTTCTTTAGAAAAAACAAATGACTAAAAACTTAATCCTATTAAACACTATTTTGAACAAAAGTTCTATTCAACATTAAGTAAAAATAAAATAAATAAACGTCACCTAAGTCTCGCCTTTTTCCTCCATAGGGAAGGAAAGAGATTTCTTTATATTTGTAACAGCCAAGAAATCACACAAAAAAGTTGTTTCAGGTATTCCAGACAAGAAAAGGACCATGGAAGAAGACTGTGATACCAAGAGAAAGGACGACACCAAAAGATACGGTATGTACATTATCTGGGCAAATATAGAGCAGAATGTTTATTGAGCAATCTTCCTTCTTTAAAAATGTTGATATAATTGTTCTATTGTGAAGTGTAAAGTGAACTAATATATATATATAATTTGATGGTTCTATTTATGAATTTTGTTTTGGATGGGTAATTAAATCATTAATCACTTGGGTGAGAAGTTGAGCATTTCTTAATAAAAGAAAAATATAAACTCACTTGGTAAAACACTATAAATTAAAAGGAAAACCTTCATGGGTAAGACCAAAAACTCCACTATAACAAAGGCAAAACTACAACTATTCTCGCGATTAAGAGGACAAAATATAACACCAAAAAAAAAAACTTAATATAAGGGTATGTTTATTCGGGCTAAAACAATTTTAGAAAACAAAGAATGATGTTTTTCGACTTTGATGTAATATGTGTTAATTTAGTGTTCTTGTATTTTTAGAACAAAAAAAAAGAAAAATAGGAAACCAAATAAATTTTAGTGTTTTGCATTTTAAAACATAAATAGTTTAAAAAACAGTGATCAAATAGTGAATGAGGTGGATGTAGGCCACCAAAAGTATGCCTTTACTCATAGTTAGAAACAAAACACAGCACGATTCTGCATTCCGGTTTGGAATCCATTATGCTTCACGCTAATTAGCGACTGGCCCGCGAACACGAACTCAAGTTCTTCCCTATCCCCTTCGTTAAAAACACCTGTCAACGAGATTGCCACCGTTTCCAGGAAAGTTTTCTAAATCGTATGTGAGTCAAAACAGCATCATTATGGTTAGGAGGGACTTGAGCACTATTTATGAGTTCGACCACTGCCCTTTCACATGCGTCGCCGTACTACCCACACCACCCAACCCCATATTGGGGATCGATTAAGAATCCATATATCTTACCTTTATTAGACCAAACTAATTCAGTTAATTTCAATTAATAAAGCCCACATTAAGAAATTCTTACATTCTCCCACTTGGGCGATATTAATTGAAACAGAACTGTGTGCGCACCCTCATATCGGGTCTTCTCGAGATTATTCTATTAGTCAATCCCATCCCATAAAGTCTCGAACACCGAATCATGGTGGTAATCGTATGTACTCACTTGCACCCTTCATGGTCACGAGTGCTTTTAACTTTACCGATATGGATTCAATATGGTAGGCAATGGACAATACCATAATGAGTGATACTTCATGTGTTATCCATTTTGTTAGTCCCAAATTCTCTCTCCCAAGTGTCACAAAACCTAGTGTGTCACCGTAGAAGACCACCACGGCCCAACGAACCCGTATATGTCTTTACCTTGATAGTTAACTCGTATTTCATGCTAAGTAATGTACATATTGTTAAGGCTAATGCCAAGAATGCCCTATAGCCCGTACTCAAGGCTTCACACAATGCCTCGAGATTTTCAACAATTATATGTACCAACTTGATACAAATCTACATTCACAAATACCTCTATCAACGTGAAAAGTAGCCGATACATATTCAAATATTACAAAAAAGTAATGAAATCATATATACAAACTTCATAAGAGCAATATAAACTTAAATGTACCTCCCACTAATCGACAAAGATTCCATGATACTTAAAGCCCATGTTAATGGACATGTCGATCAAATACACAAGGGCGAAGGCTTAGTTAGCGGATCTCGCAATCATATCATCTGCTGAAATGTGCTCCACTCGCAATGTCACCGGTTTGAATTTTTCTTATAGTCGCATTTCACCTCTATGTGCTTAGAATTCTCGGTACCTTCGTCAGCAGCTAACAAACAACACCGCAGAAAGCACGCCAGCCAACAGCAACCATGGGCCCGCTTCCACAAAATCAAATACTCGTCAAACCTCAATGAGGTTTCAGAGCCACCGTCGAAGAGAGGCTCGAAAAGATGCTACAACTCGCCATGGTGTAGGATGCCACGATTTCTCGCTTTCACTTTTCCATGATACGCACCTCCCGCTAACTCAAAGATGTAACCTGCTGTTAATTTTCATTTGACAGCCGCAAAGTCTCGAATCCGAATACCCAATCTAATGTACCAGGTCCTAACATGTTTGTAACCCCAAGATATAGCTCATTCTTGGGTACCTATACCTTTCTCGCAAAGAACCCACGATCGTGGTCCTCGATTCACCGATATCTCGGCTTAGGAAGTCCCGTTGCAAAGGCAACATCGTGCCGGTGCATTTCTGAGCATACATAATACTCCCAAGTGCACTAGCATAAGGTACTATCTTTCATTCGGGGCTTTCAAATCCAATGAGACATTGCATTTAATTCTCAACTTATCACCTTTACGCATAAGCAATTCCCCGGCTTACATTGTTGCATGTTGAATCTTTCTAAAATACGATCAACATATGCCCTCTGAGATAAACCCAATAGTCCGCGAGAACGATTCCTATGAATCTCAATGCCCAGACAAGACTTTTCTGCACCAAGGTCCTTCATATCAAAGTTCTTGACAACATCCGCTTGCTTCATGCAAGAAACCAAGGTCACCGCCGCAAAGGTGATATCATCCATGTAGTATAAGGAAAATGAATTTCCTCCACCGACTCAGTATATACACGGGATCTACTTGCTTCAACAAAACCATATGAAGTTTTAAACACTATGAAACTTTAAGTACTACTGGTCAGAAGCTATTGAGACCATAAATAGACTTTTTCGGGCCACATACGTTTATATTCGAATCATTTTGCCACAAAACCTTCGTTGCATCATATAGACTTCTTCATTAAGGTCTCCATTGAGAAATGCAAACTTTTAACATCCATCCGTGTAACTCCACATCGAAATGAGCAACTAATGCCATGATCACTCGGAAGAATCTTTTAGAAGAGACCGAGAAAAGGTCGCTTCATAGTCTACTCCTTCTCTCCGAGTGAAACCTTTGCTACTCGCTCCGCTTTAAACTTCTACTTCTTTGGGTCCCTTTAGTCTTATACACCCATTTGCTCAACGGGTCTATGACCTTCGTGTAATTCAACAAGTTCCCCAAACTCCATTATGCCTCATCATTGAATTTCATCTCTCATCAGATCCAACCACGCTTCTGACCGAGGACAAGAAACAGTCAGATAAGTCACTGGATCAGCCACGTAACCGACATCAGGTCTTGCTCTCCCATATACTAAATAGTCTCTGGTATAGCCGATCGTCTCTCCCAAGGATCTCCTCCTTTACCGGAGAAGTAATAGCCACATCCCGCACCCGAGAGCCTCAACGAACTTGGCCAGAGCCGTCTCGACAATGTGATCCCGAGCCTCAACAAACAACATGGTGTGGTTTCCACAATTATCCGTATGGAGGAGATAAAGATACCATATTACCCACCGTACCATCCCCAATAGTCCGTGAGCTCTACTTCTTCCTAGCCACCAAACCCAAAACTCGTCGGCTTCAGATTCCACAAATTGAGGCTCAACACAGAACCGATATCCCTTCGAATGTTCAAGATACAAAGTAACACTGAAAGTGGTCTTCTGCAGTCCAACTTTACTTTAATGTTGAATTATACAACTCTCACTTCATAGACATCCCCAAACCTTAAGATGGTTGTTAGGCTTACGCCGCCCATAACTCAAAAGGAGTCAATGGAATGGGCCTTTTGTAGGTACATCGATTCGGTCGTACAAGTCGCTTTCAAAGCTTCACCCCACGTAAAACCGTACCTGTCTCTACTAATCATACTCCTACCATTTCCATAAGAGTGCGATTGCGCCTTCTGGGCCACACCATTCGTCAGACTTGCATAGTAACCGTGGCACTATCCCGTGTCCCCAAGCATTTCCAGAATGGCCTCTTGTTTGCCCTGTAAGATCGCCATGCTTGCCATAATTTCCACCCTACGATCTAACAACCTTTATGACTTTTCCCAACCGGTTTCTACTTCAAGCATTTAAAACTGAACTTGTCAAGAGACTCTCGCCTTTCTTTAATCAAGTACAAATAACCATATCGAATAGTCATCAATAAATGTGATGAAATAAAAATTTCTACAATAAGGTCACAGATAAGGTCCACTTACATCTGCAGTGAGACCTCCAACAAGCTTCCAACTTCCTGAATCGCAGCTTTCTTTTCTTATCTGGTCATTTTACCTCTACAACAATTAATGACAATCTCTAAGTCATTTTAAGAGCAAAGTGTGATGTTAGTCTACCAAATTTTCTACTCATCCTTAGAGATATGGCCAAACCGTTTATGCCACAATGCATAAGACTGCTCCTTAGGTAATAATCTCTTAGAAACAACCTTTTCAACAGATAGCGACGTATATCATTGGGAGATAAACACAACTGCATAATCCCGTTGGACATATAACGGCCATGACCTTATTTGAATTAAGAAACAAAGAAATAACATTGCTCTTGATTTTCAAAGAGTAGTCATACATGTCAAACGATCGCGAGCTAAGTTAAGTCTAAATGAAGAGTACATAAAAGTGTCTTTCAACATTAATCTAAAACGAATCTAGAATCAGATTACATCTCCCTGAAACACAACATTAGCTTTCGTTATTTCCCACGGTGAGTTTTGATTCATCTGATTTGGCTTCCTCAGGTTTCGCAGATCCTGTATGGTAAACGCAACATGATTAGTTGCACAGTCGGAGCCACCAAGAAGCGGATGGTGCCGATAGGTTGGATTCACAAACAAGTGCTAAGAATCATTACATTAGGCTCACGTTTGAATGACGAGCTTTAAACTTTGCACGATCCTTCTTTATGTGACCTTTCTTCTTACAAAAAAGCGGCGGTCACCATCCCTTTGAAGGATGTCTTTTCCCGGACATATTGTTAGATTGACGGCCGGTAGTGTCATGAGTACCTTTATGAAGTGCGATTTACGGACTTCTTATTTTTTCCTTTTGTGGGAACTAGAAACATATAAGGCCGGATACTTACTCTCCTTTCTTAATTTCTCTTCCTACTGCCACCACCCTTGCTATCAAGTCATTAGCTGACAGAAGTCTCATCTTGGGAATTGTAATTTGTCTTTATAATCCCAAAATCGAGGGTGGAAGGGTGTTTAGAAACGATGCACAATGCAAGCGCCCGGGAATGGAAACATTAAGAGCTTGAAGCCGTCTTTAGTGCTGCCATCCTAAGGACATAATCTCTAACTTGGCCCGATTACCATCACTTCATATTGAAGAGCTTTTGAAGAATGTACCAACCTCAGCATTAGATGAAATGCGGTTTCTAGCCTCTAAGGTTGCCATCATTTCCTTAAGCGGGACGATCATTTGATAAACCACTTTTAAGTGTTCTTGAATGGATTTCTTCATTGTCAATAAGCAAATCCGGTGCTCTTTTCCCGAGCGACATAGTCAGTTTTCTCGACTTCATCTTGGTGGCGTGATATCTGCTTGAAACTATCTTTTGTTAGAGCAATGTGAACATCGCCGGCTACATTCCAAATGAAAATCCTCTTTCCATTCTTAAAGTTCAATCGATGGGACCTCGGTGAAATGGAATTCTTGGATTTCTGAGAAAAAGTATTTGGAAAACAAACAAACAATACAATCGGCATCATGTGAATACTTATACGAGAATTACATACATCATCACATAATCACATTTAGGCGAAGAAAAAATATGACATGCGATTGTACACTCTTCCTGGCGGCGACCATGAGAACAGTCAATCTTTAATTGAAATCACCGCGCTGGGTGTATGAACCACTAGATCAGTCATTTCTCAAGCACATGCTATACATGTACCCCTCCATGAACTAACACAAGATCACCTCCTTTGGGAGTATGATCACCCTTAATAAGCGGAGACATCCCGCTACAATATGGGACTGATATTTACTCAGAAGCCCGGTCGAGTGTGCCCCAGCGTGCAACCCAGTGAATCGCGAAAATCTCTCATACGAGGATATAAACTTTATGTATCACATTCACTATATATATATATATATATATATATAATGCGAGGCAATAAGCAGGCGTATGTCTTTTTACATTACATGTCATGCTAATTTACTGTTCAATTCATTAATAGACAATGAATTTACACTCTGCGATCCTTATGTGGTGACCATACATGTGAGCTACCATACATATTTAAAAACCATAGAGAAATACAGAAAATGTAAAAATACCTAAAAATGCGCGTACATAGGGTTCTATACGTATTTTCACATCTGCTTAAAAGCGAGCATGTAAAATAAATATACCCTGATGTAAGAGCATCATCTCGATACGAGCGCGTCGGTACCAAGATCGTCCAAAACGGACGTCGAATGCGCCCTCACGAGCCTCCGGAAGGCGTGGCGCGTGGCAGCGCGTGTTCAGCCTGAACCGGTCGGGTCGGGTCAAAATTCGGGTCGGGTCAACGACCGGGTCGGGTCAGGATCCGGGCCTCGATGACGTTAGCATGACGTCATCAAGCGATTCTGGCGTAGAGGCGCGGCGCCCGGTTGGAGCAGTGTAGCGTGGCCGTCCCATGTATCGCGCCCTGAGTGCGCGTGTGGGGCGCGTGACGGTATCCGACCTCCTCCGGCGGCGTGCCACCCATCAATCTTCGTCGGCGAGTAGATTCCAAATATGTGATAAATTTAACTTTCATCGATAAAATTTGTGAACAAAAACCTCTTGGAAAAAAAAAAAAATGGTTAATCCATGTTTAGGTTCTAATCTATGGTAGGCTCTGATACCAAATGTAGGCCACGAAAATGGCATGCCCTGGATCACCATAGTTAGAAAACAAAACACAATAACGGAGAGAATTGTCGATTCACGTACCTGGTTTGGAATCCATTATGCTTGAAGCGGAATTAGCGACGGTCTACGAACACGAACTCAAGTTCTTCTCCCCTATCATCTTCGTTAAAACACCGGCCTAATGAGATTGCCACTCACGAGAGGAAAGTTTTCTCTAAATCTGTATGTGAGTCAAAATGTGCATCATAATGGTTAGGGGAGGGACTTGAGCACTAGTTATAGAATCTTCGACCACGGGCCCTCTCATTACGGGCGAGGCGATACCCGACACACCAGCCCTGACCCCATATTAGGCGATTAGAATCATATATCTTACCTTTATTAATTCAGTTAATTTCAATTAATAAAGCCCACATTAAGAAATTCTTACAGTGGATGCCCTTTTTTAGGACAACAAATCCATTTGATAGTTCTCTCCTTTCTATGATGCCGCACCAAACTTATTAGATCCTATCGTTTTTTTATGAAATATGACTACGAATGAAAAAAGATTTACAAATTCCGTTAAAGATAAATCATAATGATCTTTAAAGGTAATTTTTTTAACATCCGTAGGAAATTTTGATCAGTAGATATTTGATATCCTATTTACTTCTTTATAGATATAACAATAATTGTAGATCTTAAGATTACTAGAAAATCTTCAAATATATATAATTGAACTCTTAACTTAAGCAATTTAATGTGTTATTCCTTATCTATAAATATAACAATAATTGTTAATATTAAAATTATGAAAGTTTTCAAATATCTTCTGGTGAAGTAGATAAACTAGTTTTTAAAGTATAACAATCTAATGATTACATTAGATCCTATCATCATGTCTAAAACAATTTCTGACATTTATTTATTTGTTGAGAAAAGTTGAATGGCTCTTGAATTTGCACTAGTGGGAAGACATCAAAAGAAAAGTACAAACATACTTCAGCTTCGGAACTAGCCAAGGAGTTAATAAAAAAAGATACTTCATGAGGCTGCTGAAACGGCACTTAACAAAGGCAAGAAAATTGATCCCGGCGGATCGTCCGGATTATTCTTGTCGGATTATTGTTAAAAACGAAGAGAGCGTCTCTGTATCACTTCCAAAAACTTAGATGAAAAACAGGACAATCGGGACGATACAATGCCGAAAAACAACCATGACAGGGATCAGGCGGGGACGAAACTCCATTGTTTTTGGCAACGAGCTGGAAGGTAAAGCTGGTTGAAGAAATACTGTATAATTATCCTCAGGCGGTTGAGCATGTCAATAAAAAAGGAAGGAATATATTGCATATAGCGATTCAGTACCGTCAGTTAGAGATTTTTGAAATGGTGACAGAGAGTGATATGCTGTCCAGGAGGCTACTGCGAGCAACAGACGCGAAAGGGAATTCGTTGCTGCATATGGTTGGGAAGCATAGAAAAGGTCCGAAAAGGGAAACTGCACAAGGTCCTGCGCTCGATTTGCAAGATCAGCTGGCCTGGTTTGAGGTATGCTTGCAGTTGCACTTTCCCTAAACCATTTCATTTTTAATATTAAATAAGATATTTTTCAGTATTTTATTTATTTATTTAAAGAAGACCTTTTTATTATTATTTTATGGATTTATTTATTATTAAATTGATATTAAATCCTTTCAAATATGTAAATTTGAGGGAAAATTAGTATTAAAACATTTAACTTTTTTTGAATTTAAATCCTCAACAAAAAAAAATTTATGAAAGTTGTTATATTTAAAAAATAAATTTTTTGTTCAAGATTTAAATGCAAAAGTTATGAAAGTTTATATTAATTTTACCCAAATTTTATTACTAAAGTTTATATTTTTAATTTTATAAATAATTTATCATAATATCTTTTATTAGATTTTAAAAAGTAAAAATAAAATGTTTAATAAAATGGCCAATTTTGACAAAAACTCTAAAAATTCTTCCTTAAGTACCATAATGATATTCGCAATTTAAGGGTGGAAACATAAGGTTATATTTGGTTCCAAAAAAGTGTGAGGAAAATGCAAGAAAAGGAAAATAAGAAAAATGAAAGACAATAAAAATATAATTAAATTTGACCTATTATTTTTATTTGTTATTCCAAATTTAATTTATATTTGATTTTCTTTAAATTTTTTCCTTTGTCAAATATAAAAAAAATCATTTTCTTTAGACTATGTTTAGCTTTTGGAAAATTTGAGTTAAGATGGAATGAAAAGAAAGGAAGAAAAATGAAAGAAAATAAAAATATAGTCCTAATCAACGTGTTATTGTTGCTACTTCAAATTTATATTATTTATTTAATTTATTAATATAAAAGATTAAATAATTTAAAAATATATAAGTATCTAAGTAATTTGATGTATATATACGAAAATCATTTTTTTTTTCTTTTCTTAGTAATTTTCATTGACCAAATATTACCTTACCATTTTTCTTTTTCCTTAATATTTTCCGGAACCAATAACAAACACAACATTAAGAATAGTTTCCAAACATACTAAGCCACCCCACATATCGTTCATGCAACATGGAACTCTTGTTAAAATGAGATGTTTGAATTTGACAGAACGATTTGACAAAAATTTGAGAAAACCCATTTTGACGAAAATTTGACCATCTAATTTTGACGAAAGGCCCTTCTTGTATTTGTATTTTTCAAAAAAGTGTCGATTTTCACTTAAGGGACAATATAAATATATACATATGGAGAAGGACATTTTTGTTAAAAATGGATTAGGTTTCAAGAAAATACATAGAAAATATTAGTAGTTATTTGATGTTTTTTATCCAAATATTTCAATTTGAAAATAGGTATTAACTGTGCGCTTGATGTTTGTGCAGAGAGTGAAGGACGCAGTAAAATCCGACTTCGTCCAGCTCTTCAACCACAAAAACCAGACCGCCGACGACCTATTTACTAAAAACTACTCAAGCTTCACGAAGAATCACAAAAATGGCTACCAGAGGAAACTTCTAAAAACTGTACCATCGTCGCCGTCCTTATTGCGACCGTAGCCTTCACCTCCGCCTACACCGTCCCCGGCGGTAACCTAAGCAGCGGCATGCCCGTCCTCCTCTCTCAACCATTCTTCGTCGTCTTCACCTTGGCTGACGTCCTCTCCCTTACTTTCGCCCTGACGTCGGTAGTTTCCTTTCTCTCAATCCTCACATCGCCGTTCCGATTGCAAGATTTCCGGCACTCTCTTCCCCATAAACTGACTCTCGCTTTGACATTTTTATTCCTTTCGGTGTTGATGATGATGGTAGCATTTGCTGCAACGATCATTCTCATGATCCATACTAAGCAAAGTTGGACGGAAATTGCTCTATCCTCAGCGGCATTCGTTCCAGTTCTTTTTTTGTTTACTTTTTATTCGCCTCTTTATAAAAGCTGGCGAAAGCTTGGTTTACTTGTCTAAAGGCGTAAAGATTGTTGTATCCTGGTCGGAAGAATCTAATCAACACCCTCTTGATCGATCTCAGAGAGATCCGGTTGTCAATCCACTGAAGTTTGATTCAAAGGTTGAAATATTACTTATTTTCTCTTCTTCTATTTCCTACCGTATGTGTGTTTTTTTTACGTTGTTCTAAGTGAAATTATGTGTTGTGAATGTTGTATGGTTTCTCAAGTTGATGAAATTAATAAGAGATGACTAGAGAATAAAATTACTCCATGTTTTGTAATTTTTATTTGAGAAATATTTAAGCCTCTTAAAAAATCACGATTATGTTCAATTTTTTGGTGGGTAAACAGTATTTTTTGGTCGGTAAACCCATCCACCGACCGATTCTGCTCAAATTATTTAGTCGCAATTTTCCCGATGGTAATTATTTCACCGACAAAAAATCAATTGATGGTAGTATGACCATTTACCGACAAAGTACGACTATTTTTCGACGAATTTGCAGGCGAAGGAATTTGAAGTGCCGGTAAATGGTTCTCCAAATGGTTGGTAATTACCGACCATTTGGAGACCATTCTGCGACAAAAAATTTTAATAAATTTGAGGCCGATGAAATGGTCTTAATATTGGAAGAATGATGCCCGACCATTTGGAGACCATTCACCCGACCAAATTTATTAAAAAATTTAGTCGATTTTGATATGGTAATTAGGTAAATTAATTTTAAATTTTTTTTTTTGCCATTTGAGTTTGATATCTTGCTTTTAAATATATATATATATATATATATATATATACTCTATATATATATTAAGATTGAAACAAAAGAAAAGTGCAATAGTGCATGCATATTATGTAAAGAGTAAAAATATTTTAAAACAAACAGAAAGCTAATATATATCTTGTATATATATAGTAAATAAGTCAAGAAGAAAATAAAAACATGAATTCCCAGAAATCCAAGTATAAGACAAAAAAAAAAAAAGTGTTATGTCACCTTTCGATCATCCAACCTAGTGTCATCATCGTGATCTTTGAGATGTATCTAGTCCGTATGGTGAGGTGTAACGCTTCAAAATACGCAAAATTTTTATAATAAAAATTATTATATATTCAGGTATAATTGAGTAACTTGGGTGTATTTTACGGAAATTTTTTTAATATTGATTAGATGATTGTTGAATCCGAGAAATAGACAAGTGAAAAGAGAAAATATGAAAGAGAGTGTAAAATGGGGACCCAAGGGTCAATTGTAAATAAGTTTATATGTCTAAGTGATATTAGGAGAAATAAATGAGTAAAAGAAAAAAATCAAAGAAATGACATGTGGCATGTAAGAAAAGAGGGAGAAGCTCTCATTTTTAAAAATACGATTAAGAGTGATCCATAAGAAAGAAAAATGAAAAGGAAGGATTAGAGAGAGAGGCTCCACCTTCTCTTTAGATTTTCGGCGATCGAATATAGGTGCAGCGAAGCAGAAGGAGTGCTTCCTGGCGAGGCTAGTAGAGACCGGAACCGGGGACTTTCGACAAAAATTTCAGTGATGTGGAGTGTACTCTACTTGGTCTTATATACTAAGGATTGTTGGGTAGTTATCGGCCTTAGGGAAGTTTGGTTTTTTAAACCATGGGAAGGCACCACCACTACAAACATATTCAATGGCCTTAAAAGCGTCAAGAATGGCGTCCATCGTAAACATCGAAAGTGTCATCCGTTAACTGTCATAATAAGTAGTTACCTATAATGTCATTTTTTAGAGATGTCGTTGAAGACAGCAATATTTGAAAAAAAAATGTCATTGTTTATTGTATCATCACATGTTATTTTAACAATAAGCGATCATTGTTAAGTAAAGTAGGCATACTTGACTTTCAATAAGTGCCAAGTTTTGGTACATACAATGGCGCTTTATAAAAGCGACATCAAAAACCTTGACACTTTCGAGAGAAATGTCATTATTTATTGTATCAATATTAAATTATTTATTTGAATACAATGACACTTCAAAGTAAAAAGTGTCAAGGAAGATAATAATTTAATTAAAATATCCAATTTAATAATTATTTGTAAATAAATTTTCACCTGTTATTGTAATAATGCATGCATAAAACAGTCTCATTCAATCCATACCAAGATTTTAGTATTTAATCATCACAATGGGGAACTTGTACTTCTTAAATACATTTCATAACAAAACAAAAAAAACAATCACAATTTCAACATTCATTTCTTTCCCAATTCAATTCAAATTTTCTTATATATGCAACCCAATTGTGCCTTATCTCCAGAAAGCGCTTCTTGCTAGCTTGGCTAAGTTGAAGATAATTTCTAAAAGGCAACCTACATGCAAAAGATGAAATATAATCGATTACACTTGCGAGAAAAAAAAAAATTTATAGAGCACTTTGAAAAAATAAAAATGAAGGAATGATAACAACATTTCATGAAAATAATGTATATAACATTTGACATATTTGATAAAAAAATTAACAACAACAAAAACAAAGTTAGTAGTAATGGGTAAAATAGAAAGCAAGGAATTTATCAATTATATGGCATAAAAGTTAGTCAATTATGGTAAAATACAAAACAATAATAATCCATTAAAAACATATATGTGTGTAGTGAGTTGAAAGATCAATAGTCACGAACTACTTGAAGAAACAATACAAAAACCAATTAAATTTAATAAAATGAAAAGTTAAATTACAAGCCATCTTCCCAATACTTTAAATAAACTTGATTAGATGCTATGTAATGTGATTTCAAGTTCTATTGATTACACATATATGGTAATCCATCAACTTGTAGTTTAGATTCATTAATAAAATAAAAGGCTATGTAATAAAAAAAATTGTGCTTGTGAAAAAATCATTGTGTTTTATAAGGGTGAAAATGTAACTTACAATGTTGTGGTAAAGTATTGAAGCCAAAAGTCGAAATCTCCATGTTTTCCATAGCCAATCAAAAAAAAAAAATCTATAGTTGACAACGAAAACAAAGATCATGTGAGAGCAATAAAGTTTCAATTGCATATTCCATTTTAAAATATTTAATAAAAGAAAAGTAATAAACTTGATATCATTATGAAAAATACCTTTATTATCACAATAGTTCATGAACCATTCCAAAAGTTGGAAGATCTTCCTAACTTCACCAAAAAAACTTCCCTTTAGACACCTATGAATCATGCATACAATATACTAGCAATTCAACTATTGGAAATTAGAGAAATATAATGGCTTTGTGGAAGAAAAAATACTATAAAGTCTTCAAGTGATTATGTCAAACAATTTTTTTATTTGGTCATAGTTTGGTTCCAAAAGAGGTAAATATGAACCTCATCAAAAGTGATAGTTGGATATGCCAAAATTTGTTCCATTCTTCAATACAGATGTCCCCAAAAGCTTTCAAACCGAGAAGTATTAATTGAGTAACCAACATCACCCGTTCGAGATCGTACTTCATTCAACTCATCTTTCTTGTATGATTTTTTCCCATATGAAAACTATTGAAAATGAAGTAATAGTTTCATCAATTACACATTGGAAAATAAAATAAACATTGATATATTGAGAACCAACGAATCAACACATACCTTTGTTGTAAGACATCCTTGATCGAATGATATCTCTCATATATCTCATCACATAGTATCACATTCAACAGCATCTGGTGTCGGGCACTAAAGGGATAAAAAAAAAATCATTATATATATATGGAGTTACTTGCAAGTCATATTGTACTAAGTTTAAAATTAAGAAGAAGACACTAAATATTTTATTATTCGAGTTTATATGATGTTACCCTAATACAACCCAATTAGGCTCTCTTTTTGATGATTTATGTTTTTTTTGAAGTGGATGAATTCTTAGAGCCTACTTGAGGAAAAGAAAATAATTTTTGTTACCAACTATGCTTCATTCTATAATATTGAGGAAAAACTTACATATTAACAATGTCTTTAAGATGTGCAGAGTTGATCATGCAATGAATCAAGGTAATAGAGCGATCAAAGTCCTTGTGTCAAGTACCACCAAAACCCAATGATAACTACAAAATTAACACGAGTGTATCTACATATCAATTACAATTTGATAAATATGCATACTTATAAGCTTACTTATGTTTAATAACTTACCCTGGGTTATATGGAATAAAAACAAAATCAGCATTATTTGCGTTCATCAGCCGATTAGCTATAACCCTTGACCTATTTTCCTTGCTTGCTTCTCCCATTCCGGCTTTGGAAACCAAAATTCGGATTTACAAAAGCCATCCTTCTGCCTCTTTAGCATCAACCATCTTTTATGCGAAGTGCTTTAATTTAATTTCACACAATATTTAAAAGTTTTAATATTTTAATGTAGCGAGAGTAATTACAATTCTCATAATGAAAAATAAAACCATAAATAAGATAGTTAAAATATATGAAAAACATATTAAATGTTTCTCTTTACCATATATAGAACATAAGATAAAGTTAGATGACACCTCCGTTGGATGAAATTATGATATCCATATCTTCTTTCATAAGGAAGGTCTTAAAGACTCAAAAAACATCCTTTATAATTTCTACTTCATGTACTCTTTCTCATCCTAACAATGTACCAACAAATGTAGCAAAGTTCTTGATATCCAAGTAGGTTCTCATCCTTAAAACTTAATGTTCTCTCTTATTCTTCTGTTTTTAAATTTCTTTGAATCCTATCAAACATAACATATCATTGTATATATAAGAATTGTCTCTAATAAAATAGTTTTTTTATTAGTAAAAGAAATTTTACTTAAAAAAAGCCTATACCCGGACGAGATGAGTAGTAAGAATGACTAATTGGGCAGGCCATAAAACTTGATGCCCAATAGCATCTCAATTAGTGGTAATTTGGCTCGAATAGGCACAGGAAGTAATGCATTTGGATCATAAGAAGCATCCACAACAACAAGGAAGTTAACACCACATTCAAGTACTATTGTTCCAAATTTCATAACTACATTTTCTTTCGTCTCCTATGGCCAATTGACATTTTCTAACCTATAAAAATAAAAGCAATATTGTTTAGTTATATGCAACCATCTAAAGTTGATAATTTCAAGTAGGAAAGAATTAGTTAGACAAAATTGAGTTATCATAACTTATCGAGTTTATTAATATAATTTTATTATACAAACATCTATTGTAACATTACTTATATAGGAATGATTCAACTAGGTAAGTTCATATGGAAAATTATGAGTTTGTGTTATCACATTTTTATTATAGAATATTAATTACAACATACCTTGCTCTCATTTAGCATTGAGAGGAGGTATCATCTATTCGACGTTTTGGTTGCTCAACACCCTGTGAATGACAATGTTGTTTTTGGAACATGTTAGAGCTACTAACATCAAATCGAGGTGTGGTGGGTACCATCTGAGAGAGTTGGAATAAAATGTTTGCCTCAAACTTTGATTGTCTCTCTTGAGATTCTTTCATAAATTCCCGCAAAGCACGATCTGCCATAGAATGAAAATATTGTCGTGGTGTATAATGCTTTCCTTTAGCTCGTACTCGACCACTATATTCAGGAGTCTCAATGCTTCTGAAGTATGTCATTTCCATTGAAACTCGACTACTTTCTTGTGATCGTTGCAAACATCTTATCCTAAGACACAATGATGTTATAAAATTTAATGTCATATTACAATATAAATAAGTTATTAATGTAAATGAAATATATGTTACATAACTTATACTTACAATCTTCTCCCACTACTGGAATGACCACTTCCATCATAAGTGCCATCTTTTCATTGCTTTCTTCCATAATACACTTCTATCAATGACTTTCGTAGTGTCGGTTGCTACCAACCTTTAAAATATTGAAATGTAATATAATGAGTCTCTAGTCAATTTCAACATAAAAATTTAAATTAACAACATTCCTTTAACTTACCATCTTCTTCTCAAGACCAGCATATCCCTTTCTACTAAGATGATGATTATAAATATGCTTTTTCCTTCTTCTTTTTTGAACTTCTAAACTCCGCTAAATTTTATTTCATATTAAGTAAAGAAAATATGAGTATATGACATGAAAATAATTAGAAATTTACTCCAAAATCTTGAGACAATCTTTCTTTGACAAAATTGTCCAATCTTCATCTTTCAATAAAACTCGTATTCAACTCGGTGGTTTTTAAGAAGCTCTAGTTGGTCTTTGAAAGGAATGATATACTTTGGTGTACCAACATGTTTTTTGAATGATCTAAAGAATCTGCCCATTGATTTCACAATTCCTTCTACTTTACAATCCAATGTAAATGCAATTAGAAGTAATGAACATAGTTATTAGTTGTTAAAAAATCCTTTGCAAATAGAATTAGAAAACGTTATAGATAGAAAATACTAGTTTACCTCAATGAGTCCTACAATTTATTCTTCAATTCCTTAGGTACATGGTGCTATGTTATATCTAATTGGCACCATGGTACGTGCCACGCCAAATAATTTAGAGATGCACAAAGAGTTTGTCCGACATAAACACCATCAACATTATACTTTCATCAAGAAGTTTTATTCCTTTGCTTCTATTCTAATAATCAGAATTTTCTTGTTATCCTCTACATCTCTTTCTCGAGCTGCTTTATCTTGTTGCTCAGATCCATACCTGTCATAAAATAATTATAATGTTTAAATAGAAGTACTAAAATATCTAACAAAATTTAAAGAATAAAAAATTAACTAATTTAAGGCATTACTCTAATCACCGCTGGTAAAAACATAATATCACAATGTTTTGAATAATGTCAACCCGACATTAACTAAAATTGGAAAAGTATACAAATCATCTAATAACAAAGACAAATAAAGTAACTAGTAAGCATACATTTACACTACAAAAACTTATAGTAGCAATATCGTAATTCACAATACCATAACAAAGCTACAATTTGGTTACATATATGATTTGTTCTCAGCTTGGATTCCCTCACGATCATCTCGAATACAAATTTGATGAGTCTCATAAATTGCATCAAATAATTGACTTAATGTAGAAGAAGATATGTTTGGATTGTGTTGATAGAAATGTCCATAGGATCATCATCGTTTGCTCTTCTGTGAAGTCTTGTTGAGGAGTTGACAAAACAATTGACCATTTGGATTAAGTTCATCTTGTACATAGAAGACTTTCTTAGCTTGGGAGGCTAATATGAACAGATCTTACTTATGAGCCACTCTGCTAAAGTCAACTAAGGTAAACCCCGAGATCATCAACTGATTCCATTCTTATTATCAACTTAATCACACTTGGCTGGAATTCTGAACATAGTATAATCAAGGTCCCAAATCTCGAGTAATAACTCCATAGAAACAAAGCTCCCTAGAAAATAGGATTTTTTATCCTTATTTAACAATTTGCATGGTCGTTGCTACAATACTAACTCCACTATTTTGGGTGGCTAAATGAAATCATCACGCTCCTTGGTATTATATTGACACATTGATGAGCATAACCATGATACTTCATCACACCAATAAACTGAACCATCAGCTATCCATTTAAGGGTTTTGAATCTGAGGTTCATTATTTCCAATTGCAACCCCGACCTATAGAAATAAGTTCCGGTTATCATTTATATGTTTACCATTAATGTAAAAGATATGGAAAACTTAGAAACCATTAGTACCTTTTGTAATAACCAAAGGTAAAAATACGTCTTTGTCTTTAAATCACCTTAACCACTTTTGCCTTTTGATTGGCGTGGATGTTTCACTTTTAGCCATGCATATTACTCTCTATGAAGTCATGTATAATAATTAAATAATTAGAGTCATATATTATATGTACAACAAATAAAGAAACAAAAGTTAGTGGTGCTTACTCAATATAAGGTTGGTTAATTGAGGTATTTTCCAACACATAATGATGTGTACAACCATAAGTGGAATCAACCTTCATAGTATGACCTCCAAATATTGGTGCCACAGAGCTTTTTGGTCAATGTTTGAACTACTAGGAATTCCAATTGCATCCACATTTGATAAGTACTCTGCATGCAAAGGCTTCGATTCCTTCTTACCTTGATATAGCATTCAACAATACAACCTTCAGGTCTAGTACGATTTCGTACATAGCCTTTTAACACTTTCATAAACCTTTCAAATGGGTACATCACCTAAAATGAAACCCGGTCCACAAAGTCTCACTTCTCTTATAAGATGCACGATAAGATGCACCATGATATCGAGAAAGAATGAAGTGGGAAGTACTTTTCAAACAAGCATAATGTCACACTATCATTTTGTAACTGTCTAATGAAGGAACATCATGACTTTTCTGAGCATTAAAAGAAACTCAATCTACAAATGGCATTCCTCACATGCTTGGGCAAGATAGAACGTAACAAAATTGGCAAAAATTGTTGCATCAATGCATGATAGTCATGGGATTTTAATCCATAAAGTTTCAAGTCTTCCATTGTCACGAGGTTTCGAAGGTTAGAACAATACCCATAAGGAACCTTCAATTGTGAAAGTGTTTGGCAAAACACCTTCTTTTCCATTAATAGAAAGTGTATAACATACGGGGAGGGAGATATGTTCTCTTCGGTTAAACCTTGGTGCCAATTCACTCCTTAAACCCATTTCTACAAAGATCTAAAGCGAGAATTAAGCCGCCCCTTTGTCTTACACGCAATGTTGAGTAAAGTACCAATAATGCTTTCACAAACATTTTTCTCAATATGCATTACATCAAATTATAGCGAACATGAAGATATTTCCAATACTCAAGATCAAGAATATGGACTCTTTTTCCAACAATTTGTATTGTTGATTTGGTTACCCTAGATTAACCTTTTTTTTCCCCCCCAAAAATTACAAATTCCATTGATTTTTTTTAATATTTCCTCAGCAGTCAATATTTGTGGAGGTGAGCGAAACTCTTGTTTTCCATCAAATGCTTTCTTTTGTTTCCTATATGGATGGTTTCTTGGAAGAAATCGTCTATGTCTGTATAGAGTTCTTTTTTCCATGCTTTAACCTACAAGAATATGTTTCTTCTCACATATTGGACAACCATAACAATATCCTTTAGCATGCACCACGACAAGTTTCCATATGCAGGAAAATCATTGATTGTCCATAATAGAACGACTCTTAATGTAAAGAATTCTTGTTGATGTGCATCGTAAACTTGAACTCCAACACTCCACAATGTTGTGAGATCTTCTATTAGCGGTGCTAAATAGACATCAATGTCATTGCCAGGTTGTCGTGGACCAGAAATTAATAAAGATAACATCATAAATTTTCTTTTCATGCACAACCATGGTGGAAGGTTATAAATTATCATGAGAATGGGCCAACAACTATGTTTGCTATTAAATGAACTGTGAGGATTTATGCCATCTGCAGAAATGGCAAGTCTCAAGTTTCTAGGTTATGAGGAAAACTCAGGCCATCTATGATCAACTTGCTTCCATGATGGTGAATCTGATGGATGACGCATTTTCCCATCAAAATTGCTTTCTTGACATATATATGAGCTCTTTGCAATTTTGATGATTGAAACATTCTTCTAAATCTTGGAATTGGAGGGGAAATACCGCATTACTGCGGGGAACTCCTTTCCTCCTCTTGGATTCCTATGTTATCTTGTCTTCCACCTCCCGAGTTCCCGCAGGTAGGACATAGGATGCATCTTTCAACTCCTTCCGATAAAGTACGATCATTTGGGCATGCATGTATTTTCTCATATTCCATTCCCAAGAATTTAATGTCTTTTAAGCCTTCATACATGGACAAGGCAATTCATTGTTTAAAAGGCAACATATCTCAAGTATTTGCAAAAGCTACGAAAAAGCATCGAGACCACCAAGCGTGCTTTTCGGGTTGCTTAATTTGATTAAGACGGAGACAATCTTGTAAAGTTTTACGCAGCCGGGATATAATGGTTTTTCTGCATCTTGTAGTAATCTTGCAAACAATTCAGGATCATTTTGACAATCATCATGTGCATCTTGAACCATTTCTATTGTACTATGTTGATCATCAAATTGAAGTCTATCATAATGTTAAGCTCTTATGGTTGGTGGGCCACTTGTTTGCCTCTCCATGCCAATACCATGTATGGTAGCTTTGATCAATTTCCATAGAAAAACAAATGGTCTCGAATCTTTTGAGGAGTATGGAATATCATATTACCATTGTAAGCATGGACATTTAATGGAGGTTTTATTTGCGAGAATTTTGTATTACCAAATGCAACAAAACATTCTACTCCATCTTCTTATTCCTTCGATCTTCCTCCTTTGAGATCCATGGGCGATGCCATTTTAAAGACAAAATTACTTCCAATAGTGATCAAAACTTCAAATGGAAGAACATATCAACATTGTCAATGTTATTCGTTTTAACGAAAACACTCTATTTTTCATACCTTGAAGAATAATCAATAATCATTTAATAAAATATTTATAAGCATGTCGGATTTAAGATAAAGGGTTAGCATTACTATTCTAATCATTTTGACTTTGTTTATAGATCTAACCTTATAGAATAACATCACGAATATTTATAAATTTAAACAATCAATTGTATACATATATATATATATTTTATTGCCCTAGGAGTAGAAGTAAATTCCAAAAGATGTAATATTCTATTCAAACTTCAAAGAAGTAAAAGTATTTGAGTAGGTGAAGTATTAGTTGCTAATTTATAAAATATTCTTGAAGGAAAATAAACAAAAGATTTTGAAATATTTTGACTTTTCTTTGTAAATATCAAACATAAAATAAAGAAAAACGTGAAATAGACTAATTTATAGATATGACAATACATGTCTCTAGGTCCTTAGGCTAATTGATTTTGAAATGGCATGACTATAGAGCACACATTTTTAGGAATTATAGCCTCCTTTTTTCCGTACATTCACAGTCTGAAAAATAGAGGAGAGGAAATCCTTGGCCCTCCACTTTGCCTTATTTCACGTCCTTTCCCAACTTAAAGAATTATTTTGCCTTATTTCACCTCCTTTCCCAACAAAAATTATTTTCTTTTATTTTGTTGACATGAGAAAAAAGATAGACATATTTCGATAAGTAGAAAATTTGGAATCCAATTTTTTCTAAACGACAGTGTGATTCGGGTAAGAAAATTGCTCGAACTTAGCTCCCACTTTGCCTTCTTCGTTTAGCTCTGAAACTAGAAAAGCACTCTCTAAGCGTTATAACCTCTCAAGCACAAACTCAACCCATTAACTTCTAAAATATAATCTTGTTAGTAAACTCTTCAACCTTTTTAAGTGAGGCCCACCTAGAGCAATATAATCATCCATATTTGATAAACTTAAGCGCAAAAAAAATAGGAAGATTTTCCCATTTTTAATCGTAAATTATTGTGAAATAACCCATAAGAACCAAACCATCCTCCCAGAAAAAAAAATTATTGTTTTGAAGAAGTAAGAATCCATTCAATCAAAGGAATGCAGAAATTATCTATCTTCTGTTTGGTTGCCGTAAAGATGCAAAATCCAACACTTCAAATGGAAACCGACAAACATAATACGTCTTTCTATTATTAAAATGGAGGGAAAAAACCAAAAGTTTTACGCACACAAACTGAACTTTCTCAAGCCCGAATAGAGATTTTGGGAAGAGCTTTTAAAGCACCATGGGACTCATTAGAAAACCCTAACCGGCAGTAAACTACACGATTAGAGAGGAGACAAGAGGAAAGAGACATTAAAGTGGGCTCCTCATTTATAAAACCATCAAAGAAGTCTCAAGGTCCTCCACTAACAAAATCAATGTTTGAATCGTAAATATAGTCCATTTTCTTACCAGATTTGCAGGAGGTCCTCATGGGTGAGAACATTGAAAGTTGGATTCATCATGTACAAGCCACCGAAAGAAGACTCTGGATTAATAATACCACAAGATCGTTGATTTGCGGGAACTTTCACGGCCGGTTAATAGGAAGATGAAAGAAGAGTACCATTTAGCCTTTTGTGTTGTTTGTGACTTTCTGCTTTGTCGGGTTGCAAGAGTTTTAGTCTAAAGAGTAAAAAACAAATTTATTTATGGAAGGAAAGAATGACATTTTAAAAGTGACAAGATTGTCAAATGCATAAATTAAATCTATGACATTTTTAAAAAACGTCAACATGTTGTGACATCAAATCCCTTTAATTCTCTTTTTCTTTTGAATTTATTTATGGAAAGGAAGAATGACATTTTTAAAAGTGACAAGATTGGTGAATGCATAAATTAAATCTGACATTTTCATAAAACGTCAAGATTAATAAGTGCCATCAAAAATCCCCTTTTTACATTCTCTTTTTCTTTTGAATCTTGACACTTTCTAAAAAGGGGTGCTTTAAGGATTGAAGCGCCATTGAATCTATTTTTTGTTCAGTGCACATTGTGGTAGTCTTGTGACCCAGCCGAACCTTAGAGCTGATTTTTGGGTACAGAGTGAGAAGGGAGGTGTTGAGTGTCCTTCCTAGTAAATTGTAGCCACATCAATTAGCTTGATGTTGGGCTTTTGAATTTCTTGATTTGGACCTCTGTGAGACTAAGTTATAGTCCTTTTAATGAGGTCGGCCCGGCTAAATCACGGTAGTCGGTTTGTCGATTCGGGTCAACTAGCGTACCTTCGAGCGGAGTTTTGGATCAAATAAAGAGGAATTTGGCGGTAAGTCCTGTGAAATTGCGCCCACATCAATGAACTTGATGTTAGGCTTTTGAATTTCTTAATTAGGACCGCAGCCAGGCCAGTTATGGTCTTTTTACTGCGAGCAGTCAAATGGGTCGATTGGTGTGCGTCGAGCCGAAATTCGTCAAGCGGTGGTGGAGTGACGGTGTCGTCAAGGTGTGGTCGTCGAGCGGTGTCGTCAAGCGGTGGTGGAAATGGCGGTGGTGATCAGGCCGGTGGGTCAAGCGGTGGTCGTCAAGCGGTGCCGTCAAACATTGGTCGTCAAGCGGTGATCGTCAAGCGGTGGTAGATCTTGTTGGTCGTCAACGGTGGTCGATCGGCGGTGGTTGTCCAACAGTGGTCGTCAAATAGTGGTCGTCCAACAGTGGTCGTCAAACAGTGGTCGTCAAACAGTGGTCGTCAAACAGTGCTCGTCAGTTCAGGTCAGCTCGTCAAAGTTGACTACGCATGACCTCCAACTTCGGAAGGTCATATACCTTCGTTTGGACTCGATTTGGGTGTTCTTGGACTCTATGGAAAGCCCATGGAGTCAAGAATACATTCATATGCCTGAGGAGGATGTTAGATGTCAGACCGAGGTGTTTGACTGAGCTCGTCACTTCAGTGCAGCTCGTCAGTTCAGGTCAGCTCGTCAAAGTTGACTACACATGACCTCCAACTTCGGAAGGTCATATCTCCTTCGTTTGAACTCCGATTTGGGTGTTCTTGGACTCTATGACCCATTGAGTCAAGAATGCATTAATATTCCTGAGGGAGTATAGAGATGTTTGACCGAGGTGGTAGACGAGCTCGTCCAGTTCGGGTCTGCTCGTCGGTTCAGGATTGGCGTGTATGACCTCCCGGCCGGAAGGTCCTAACTCCTAAATCGAACTCCGATTCGGTGTTCTTGGACTCTATGGAAAGCCCATTGAGTCAAGGCCGATTCATATGCCTGAGGAGGATAGAGAATGTTTGACCGAGGTGATAGATCGAGCTCGTCTAGGTCAGGTCAGCTCGTCGGTTGGGGATTGTGTATGGCTGCTCGGCAGAGTGCGCTCCTTCGTCAGAACTCGATTGGTGTTCTTGGACTCTATGGAAAGCCCATTGGAGTCAGAATCCCATCTATATATATATATTGTTAAAGTGGAACTCATATTAAACTCCAGAAATCAATCCCTAACGAAACTCTTTAGTACACGAATAATATTGTTTCTTTAATGGTTTGGAATAGGGATTTGTGAGGAGAAAAAATGTGAGTTGAGATTCCAAAGATTGGAATCAAAGTGCCAAGATTTTTGGGTTTGTTCCTCTTGAATCCTATTCTTGTTTCAAGTTTTGCATGTTTGTTCTCGACTCTATTCTTATGTCAAGTATCTTGAGTAGTTTGCAGCATATGAAATGAGTGCGTGAATGTGTATAGGAAATGAGTACATAGATTGAGTATATCCTTGAAAGAGAATACGAGAAGTGAATATGGTGAGGAAATGTGATATTGGCTTAGAGATAGATGTGATTGAGAAATCGAAATGTAAATGAATCGGACAATTCTGACATCTTGAATTGCGATATCTTGAATGAACCGCTGGCGGGATACGCGTCGGCGTCGCTGCGAAAGCCTTGCGAAGTGTCCAATGTCCCTTGGCCCGGGATGCTGTCGACATCCGTCATGATGGCGTATGGCATTGAAGAAATGTCTCACTTGACGGGATGCACCAATCGGCATCCGTCATGATGGCATATGGCATTTAAGTGATACCACATGTCGGGGTGCACCAAACGGCATCCGTCATGATGGGAGACCGAATTGTTAAATGTGTAAGTACATTCACCAGAATAATAATAAGGGCGGGATTCATCAAACGGAGTCCGTCAAAAGTGTGAATTGAATAGTTAGAGGAAATAACCAACATTGACAAGTGTAAATGAGATTTTTATGTATATGCTTAAATCTCATAAATTAAATTGTGAAATGAATTGTTGCATTGAAATTGCATGATGTGATTTGGTAAATTATTTAGAAATTGAAAGCATGTGAAAATAAATAGCATGAGCATTTGTTGAATTAATAGGCATGATTTAATGTTAAATGCATCTTGAGTTACGTGGAATATTGGAATAGAAGCTATTATAAGAACCACTAAGCATGAAAATGCTTAGCGTATAGTTTATCTATCGCAGCGGGGTTTGAGTGAGCGGGGAAGGAGCCAAAGTCGTGCGTATGAGTCATAGAGAGAGTACGGCGTATAAGTATATACTCCGTCATTTGCATATCATCTCTTTTGAACAATTGGTATATTTTTTTTTAACAAAAGGGTTAAACCCCGAACCTTGATTTTGTATATCATTTTGAAAAGGCATGAATGCCTTCTTTGTAAATGTATTTTGTAAATGTTGAAGACTGCCCAAGTGCATTGAAATTGCTTGTAGATTATGGAAGCACTTAAAAACGAAACCGCCAGCAACTAAACAAAATTAAATAAACGTTTCAATAAGATAAATAAAAATGTCGGAGTAAACCGGGCTCGGTTGGATCCATCATTCGGGTCGATCAGGGTTTGAATCGCGACAAATTTTAAAAAACTGTATAAAAATGAAAAATAAAAAATTAAGTAAAGCGTCCCGGCGGTTGGTTCGGACTCGCCAATCGGGTCGGAGTCGGGCTTGGGGGCCTTCTGATCAGATCATCGAATCTTGGGGTATAGGTATGCTGCGCTCAATCCCGATCGCAGTTCTTCGCAGTCTTCTTGTAAGTCTTTGGAGTAAATCTTGTAAATTTGGAGCATTCTGTGTGAGACAATCAGAGGTAGATCATCGAGGGTTGAAGCGCAATCCACCTTCTGACACTTCTTTGTAAGCCGGTCGAAGCCGCGAGCCCTTGAGCTCATCCTATCATCCTCATAGTCGATCATGCGTCGCTCGGTGCTCGGCCAAGCGTCTTATGTCGCATTTAGCATGTCGCATCCTGAAAGTCCTCCATCGTCGAGAACAAATTCGAAAATGGTCCTGAAGATGGAGCTTCATAATCTACTGCGTCACATCAGTGAATGATGTCGGCGAGCCAGAAGCGCCATAAGCGGGCATCTTCTCCTTGCCATCAACAGCCTCATACCGAATTTGATTCGTATCAACGGTGGGGCGATGAATGAGAACTACATTACATAATCACATGAACTGAAGTAGGCGGGAATACGGCGGTATGGCGGCTAACATTTCCTCATATCTCGCCAAATCTTTGGATTATATTTTTTTACATGTTTCCCGGGGGTTCGTTGACAACCCGTCAACTCGCCGAATATTCATGGATGTCGGGTAACCGGCACCACTTCGTGAGTCCCTTTCTCCAAGACTCGGGATTTGCAGTCAGGCGAATCTCGCTGTACGGGAGCTCTACTAAAATACAACATGTCAAATAACATGTGACTTTAATGCAACATTTATGGCAGCCGTGGCAGGGTCGCGTACGGATAAAAATGAGTAAAATAAAAGTATTTTAATTTATCTTCAAAAAAAAAAAAAAAGAAGTAATTTATTTAATGAAACTTACATTGCTGCGGATCTCACGATCGACAAAAGTCGATCGTGACCCTTCGTGTGCGTGTATGGGAATAAGCGAGAGGCAGGCTTCTTACCCTCCTTGCGTGTCTTTAATTACAAACAATACATCGTTATTCAATTGAAAAAAAATCCTTCGAGAAATGAAAAATAGGCATAATTGGGTCTGATTCACAAAGTAATAAACATAAAATATAAATTAGAAATAATACCAATGCTCGTTGTTCGTGCTCACGCATAGGCGAGATCCTAAGTGTGTGTAGACATGCCAGCTACCCTCCCGGCCCGCTACGACGACGATTGCTTGCTGTTCTCACACCTCTTCCTATAATCGGGATCTTCCCATCTTCTCTGCCGCATAAGAACATCTTTCGGGGACACCACAATCTTGCTCTTTCTTCTTCAGCATTTATCTTTGACCTCATTACCGCGGTGTCTTTATCACTTTAGAAATTTGCGACATGTTTGTAGAACACACCCTTTTGGCCTTTCAACGGGCATTGTCCACCTATAAACTTACGCAATTATAATTTAAGCATATTTCATCGGTGAACAAAAGAATAAATAAAGATAGCAAAATGTTAAGTAATATGCTATACCTTAAATTCTCTCGAATCATCAAGCTGGTCTCATCATCAATGACTTCCAATTATGTCCATGAGGTTTAAAGGACTTCACGAAAATTGTCCTCGGAACCTAGAAATTGAACCGGAGGAGGCTCTGCTTAGATCACGTAACCCAAGAATTTCATAGCAAGTAAGAAATAAATTAAGAAATGGATGCAAATCATTAGTTAAGTTTCATATCTTCACGGATTATCAATTGTCGGATCAAAGCCCAGGCAATAGGGAGAGTTTAAATGCATGAGGTGCTCGGGAAGACTCTCCAACATCTCAAGCCCTCCCTCCTCTCCTCACGTCTCTTGATCATTCATCACAATCTCAGGACCATGATGTGGATCAGTCTGCTGATCTTCTTGCTATGAATGCATTCACAACCTCCTTTAATGCTGCTTTGTGGGGTCTCATCCACCCCTTGACCACTGTACGAGGATCGGGGCATGCACGGAGGCGCCTTTGCCTCTACGGAAACTAGTGCGACCTGTGGCGTCTGCTGCCTCTACCTCGATCCGCGTGCCATGTCTGTTAAAATAATAAACATCACATTATTGATTAGTAAGCATCAAGTAAAATACATAAAAGCGATGAAAATAAAAAAACATGATTACTTTGATTGAAATAACTAAAACTCACTAACTACTCATTCCCGCCGAGAATCTATCATCTGGTTCGTCTTCTTCTTGAGATGTAAGTAACATCATTTTCAAGCTCCCTCTTCATCCTCGTTTCTTCTTCATGATCAATTAAATGTTCATCAACATCTACATCCCCACTTGTATCCATCTCTCGAAGTAGCTAAAAGGGCGTCTTGGTCCCCCACCACGGCTCCGATTATAACATCATTGTCGTATTTTGAAATCTTGGTTCTATGACATCGTACTTGGTGATGCGGGGATGTCAATTTGAGCCACGGCACGATCGCGCATGACTTTCCAATCCTTTCTAAGACCGGTCCGGCGGATATTCACAATATTAAGCTGATGCTTGCCTTGCTAAGACAAGGTTCATACTTGTTGAATCGTTTTCGCCCGTGCACGCTTCGACAAGTTTATATCGAGGATGGACAACTATACCGACATGTGGTGTTGGGTCGAACCATTCATTTACAGGTCTGCAGTTCTTTTAAGCAGGGAGGCCAGAATTCCTAACTGATCACTTCGACCCGAGTCAGTAATAGTCGATTAGTTTCATTGTATAAGGATCCTTTAATGCATACCCCAGTATTATGCATTTACCCGAGTAACTCCCATGCATTGATGTAAATTTAAAAACCATTCACACGATGGCAGATTTGTAAGTTCTAACCTCTCTTAGGGGACCTCGTGCTATAGTTGTAGAATAATGATTGGAAATTTTATTTGCGATTATGAACACATGTCGGAAATCAGTGTATTGTTGAGATTACAATTATAAATTACAATAATAGAACATTACAATTGTTTTGTGATTTTCATGTTTAGTAAACATACGTATTTTCAAACCATGATGGAAATTCTTGCTCCGTCACGGCATTGTAACCGTCATTCAAGTTTGGAAGCTGTTTCACGTTTTACATGTAGATACACTAAAAATAGAAATGAAATTAGAAAATGGATACATTGAGAAATAGTAAATTAACATGCTAAATAGATCACCATTTGAGTTTTGGCAGCTTCTTACTCTATGAATGGTTGAACCTCTGAATAAATTCATTGGACATATAGATGGCTGCAATTATATTCATTGTGTGAATCACAGTTTCCTTTCGGCACCGATTGCTTTACGGAGGCTTGAAATTTCAAACATATCATCATCCACAATGTCATGAAGATAAACCTCATTCCAGCTTTTCCTTATGTGGAAGGAGTTGGATCTCATATGCTGAAATAGAATGATCTTGAATTTGGCGGCCCTCATCCGTAATATACTTGATTGATATAGAACCTCTACGAGCCTTATTCATGATTTTATTCTTTATTTTCCTCAAGTATCTACAAGAAGATTATTAGATATTACAAGTCATGTATGTGTGTGTGTGTATATATATATATATATATATATATATATATATATATATATATATATATATAGGAAAGAATTGGTTGAGTGAATTAATATTACCTTTACGGGCTGATACATCCAACGATAATGGAATTTGGACCGGCAATCCTAACCGTAAGCCAAGTGCCTTTGAGAGATGTTCCATTGAGTGTCAAAAAAACTTGGAGGAAGATCTTCTCAAGATTGCATAAGATAACGGGAATTTGTTGGAAGTCAGGATTCCTCGACTCCTCATCGGTCGAAGAAGAAGTGGGTTGCTTGAAGAATAAAGAAATCTCGATTAGCCAAACCCATAATTATTGCAGCGGGAATTCTCGAAGAGCAGTGGTAACAACCTTTGCATGAATACATGACAATCTGACTCTTCATGCCAAACATCTTAAGTTTGTTCGCATCCACACATCTCCCAGTTAGAAGCATAACCATTTTAAAATCTGGGTTTTACCTCCGACACATCCCTCTTACGTGATTTATTCGGAACAAATGGCACAATAGATATTCTTTGTTGACAAGATTTTGTGCAAATTGAGGGCCCGGCGACAATATTTATTCCAACTCATTTCTTGACTTATCGTGTCCTTAGTTTTCCTTTGGAATGTTAAACCTTTGTATTGAAAATATTGTCAAACACATTCTTCTCATTATGCATAACATCAAGATTGTGCTGAGCAAGTGTTCCACGCCCGATGGAGTAAATCGGAAAATACTTCTCCTTATTCCGCACAGTCTTAGATGTAGCTGCACATTCACAACCTCGGCATCAACATCTATCACCTTCCTCAACCTACATTATTCAATCCTGCGAATTTCATCCCGGATCTAACCAAAAATTGTTTAGTAACCCTTTCATTATTCTTAATGAAGTCTTTGGTGTTACGTCGATCACGGATGATTCATGGGCAAAACTTTCGATGGTTGTCGAACCCACGGCTTGTTCCCGCTCTTCATTAATCTAAGCATCGAGTCTTCCATACAATGCGGACATGCCAACATACGGTACTCACGGACATCATAAGAATCACATTTGGAAAGTCATTTATGGTCCACATGAGAGCGTAGCGCATCTGAATTTTGCCGTTTGGAAATATCATAAGTTTGAACCCCAGCACCCACGAGACTTTCAACTCCGCTATCAATGTTGCAAGAAAACATCTATCTCCCTTTGAATTAAGTAATTTTAGGCACTAACCGCAGTCAAAAACATAAATTCCTCCGCTTCATACATAAGTGCGGAGGCAAGTTATCTGGCGTCACCACCACGAGGCCACAAGAATATTGCTGTCGGATTGACCAAAGCGTGAAACCATCGGCAAATAAACCCGACCTAACATTTCGAACCGGATGAAAAACCCGAGGCTTACCCATCAAAATGTTTCCAAGGAGACATCGGAAAGGGTGACACATCTGCAGATCCTCCATATATGATGCTCTGAATCTGCCTCATTTCATTAAGCATTGCGGTTGATGCATACAATCGCAACCTAGATTGTTATTGGAAAATAGTGCATCTTCTTATCACGGCACCTTGACTTAGTATGTCTGATCTATTCGGAGACCCTAACTTTGCTTGTACGAGCATGCACATTTCTATTGTTGAGTCCACTGTCATCACCCGAGTATATCATACGAGTTGTTTTACACAACATAATGAATGACACATGCGGGTAATCGACCCTAACTAACTTCTTACGTCTTTGTAGAAATCCAGTAGCATCGGATTATCTTGTGGCGGCAGTTCTTGAATGAAATTAGACATATCATCAACCATGCCTCACGAACACACCGTATGCGCGCTGGCTTCTAGCATCCTGCGGCTGCGAATGGTGAGTATGCTTAGAATTTCCCTCATATACAGGTTTGTCTCGAGCTTGAATCATGTCATAGAAATTCCTTGCCTCGGCATTGGGTTCCTCATCCGGGTTGGATTCAGGACCCGCAGCATCACAAACCATTCTATGGTATGTAGTGTGATTCATATTCTCAGAGATTCACTCCCGATCCCGAGTTTCACTTCTGACACGCGTCGCCGAACTTGAACACCTGCGGGGTGGACTTGCTTCTCACCATGGTATATCCAAACACTTCAAATGTCCAGGCACAAAACTTCATTTCTATACAAATGCCTTCACAGTCTGACATTCAAAAACTTCTTATTCGACATTTAACTAAAGTGCAAGGACACCTTATAGTGTGCCACCATTCACATACTCCAGGATGTCTCGAATGAGCATAACAAATTCATCAACTTTATCCCCCATTCATTAGAGAACATTCCATTCACTATTCGACCCTCATTACATCCATTCCACAGTCGTCTTCCATAGCTAGTCGCAAAAATCAATTTACAGTAAGCAAGCGCGATTGTCCTCAATTATTTTATGTTCCATTAACCATTTATTGTGAAGTTACGATAAAGTTATTTTACGCGTGTGATATACTATGCAGCCTACTACACATCCACCTCCACCTCCCGCCCCAGTCAAACGATTAAATTTCTCTTCAATAGGTTTGGTCCTAATCCATTTACAAAAGTTACATTAAAAAAAAGATCATGATTGCATGTTCATTATGTATGCATTTCGGCAGCCTCCCGGCGTGGTTCTCCAAGTACACTAAATAAAATATATAAATAATAATGCATAATGCTTGATTTAGCAAATTGCATTACTATTTATATATCTATGTGCAGGAGAACAAGCGAGAAGCGAAGAACGCAAAATGACACATAATATATGCAATTAGAATTAAATCATGATCATTTAATTAACGTCCTTTCGTAAGCTTGTCCCTTTAGGACAATCCGGTATTCAAACTTCGTTGTAATACCTTTGGACGGATGTATTCTGTTTAACTATATGAATTAAAAGCGACAACTTTAATCGTTTCTGATGATGCATTTTCAAATCGTTGCTAAGAATGCAGCGATTTAAGTATTATTAAAAAATTTTTGGATTTATATATGTTAAGCGATTTCTTCAATTTAATCCTATCACATGTTCTTATACCATATCATTCTTAAAATTTCTTACTATATCATGTAATCAACTCTTATATTCCTATAAATTTCATTCAAGTGATTAGTACTTGGTACTCTAATCTAAATTTCAGAAATCTCATGGGGTACCCAATGCTATTAAATATCACTGGTCAGATTCTAAACTCAATGCAGAACTTTCCATGAGTTCAAAAACGCTATACTTGAGTCCTAACGAAGGAGTTATGCGAGTTGCAATCCACGAAGAAAATGAGCAAACTTTGCTTAGCAGTAGCAGCAGCAGCAGCAGCAACCACTGTTTTTCGTCATTTTCGAATCTAATATGAGTTCAACTCTGATCAAGCTATATATGGCTGGATTTTAGACTCAAAGGGCTTTCCATAGAGTCTAAGAACACCCAAATCAGAAGTTCTAATGAAAGGAGTGCTGCATGTTTCAAATCCGAGAAGAAAATCAGCACACTGCAGTAATTGCAGCAGCATGGCCACTGATTTCTTCATTTTGGAATAGAGATATGACCTCCAATTTTATCAAGCTATATTTGGGTGGATTCTAGACTCAGGGCTTTCCATAGAGTCCTAAGAACACCCAAATCAAGATTCTAATGAAGAGTTATGCATGTTTCAAATCATGAAGAAAATCAGCACACTGCAGTAATTGCAGCAGCAGAATACTGATTTTCTTCATTTTCGAATAGGATATGACCTCAATTTTATCAAGATATATATGGGTGGATTCTAGACTCAAGGGTTTCCATAAGTCTAAGAACACCCAAATCCAAGATTCATGAAGGAGTTATGCATGTTTCAAATCATGAAGAAAATCAGCACACTGCAGTAATTTGGGCAGCAGGGCCACTGATTTTCTTCATTTTCGGATAGGATATGACCTCAATTTTTATCAAGCTATATTTTGGTGGATTCTAGACTCAAAGGGCTTTCCATAGAGTCAAAGAACACCCAAATCCAAGTTCTAATGAAGGATTATGCATGTTTCAAATCATGAAGAAAATCAGCACACTGCAGTAATTGCAGCAGCAGGGCCCACTGATTTTCTTCATTTTCAGATAAGAGTTCATGACCTCAATTTTTATCAAGCTATATATGGGTGGATTCTAGACTCAAGGGACTTTCCATAGAGTCTAAGAACACCCAAATCCAAGTTCTAATGAAGGAGTTATGCATGTTTCAAATCATGAAGAAAATCAGCACACTGCAGTAATTGCAGCAGCAGCAGGGCCATTGATTTTCTTCATTTTCAACTGAGGATATGACCTTAATTTTATCAAGCTATATATGGGTGGATTCTTTGGAGCTCAAGGGACATAGAGTCTAGAACACCCAAATCAGAGATTCTAATGAAGGAGTTATGCATGTTTCAAATCATGAAGAAAATCAGCACACTGCAGTAATTGCAGCAGCAGGGGCCACTGATTTTCATTTTCAACAATAGAGGATATGAGGCTCGAATTTTATCAAGCTATATATATGGGTGGATTCTAGACTCAAAGGGCTTTATAGGAGTCTAAGAACACGCCTATAGTAACTTGAGAGTCTAGAGAAGGTTATGGAAGTTGCAATCCACGAAGAGAGTGCATACAATGAAGTGGAAAGGTAAGCAACCTCCATATGAGTACCCTATAAGTGTACTTGGCAAGGCAATGGAACTCTTAAATTCATGCCAAATATGGCTGAGGAGAAGCCAGGTCTAATTCAAGCTAAAAGTGTACATTATCGGGTTTCAAGAACAAGTGCAAGAGTGGTTGATCTGCAAACCTAAGAAAAAGGACATTAGATCATTAGAAGCCATGGTGCGTAGATGCATGAAACCCAAAGTCTTGAAGGAGGTTGGGTCTGGCCTGAAGTGATGGAAAATATGCAAACAACCCACATCTATACAAACCATAAAGCACCACCAATGTGATGGTAAGTCTCATCAGATACGTATTTACTCGACTTGGTAAACTGAGTCCACGGTAAAGGCGCCTAATGCATGTGGTAGTAGGAAGCGAATGCTTTCGTCAGCAAGGAAGATACTCAAATGGCTGGATTTTCAGAGGTGAGGAAAAATACATATCTGCATAAAACCCACAAAAACTCAACATGCTCGGCGATGAAGGAATCTAGTGGCATCGTGCCATTTCGAGATAAGTGGAAGAGTATGAAGTATGTGTGGTGGAGGAAACCTTACTAGATGGGAGGGATGAATTTTGAGCATCAAGTAGACACAGCGCATCAACACCTTGGATAGGCAATCCTCTGAGAATAGTAACATCCCTCAAAGTTATTGAAATAGGGCCAAAAGGTGTTTACAGTGGTGAGTCAAATAAACTGCTCAATCCTCAAATATGCCTAATGTCTCTAAAATGGAGGAACCTTGTCAACTCATGATACCCCTTCATCCTAAGCCCTTGGCAATGACTTGGTCGGGTTCATCATAGGCCTTAATTTCTTCCTAAGGAGTAGTTTGGTTGTCGATCGTAATGGAAAAGGAAAAGTAGGCGAAGAGGTACACTTCTCCAATAGAATGTGTAAAACCTAGCTTCCCAAGCAAGGGAAGGACAAGAAAATATTGCAAAGCCTAAGGTGGTATTAAAGCAGGTATAGGTCAAAGAAAAGAAAAGGAAAAGAAATAAAATTACCTAGAAAATGGAGAATTGGACTACGGGCAATGGGTCAGAAGTGAAGAAAATCACATGTCTGATGATGATCCGAAATTAGTATTCCTCAAAAGACACGTAAAAAGCCAAAAGGTCAAATTTCAGGTTATAGGCCAAAATAACGATACTTATATGGCTTTATATGCAAATTAGTACAATTCCCCAAGGTAGAAAGCAAGTATATATGTTAGAATGATGGAAAATTTTACCTTTAAATAATCTTCATGGAGATAGACAAAGTGGAAAAGGTTTTATAATAAGCAAGTTGGAACACTGCACAAAGTGAAGACATGCAATTCCCAATAAGTCAAATTATAGAAGGATAAAGAGTCGCAATATACGCGGAGTATTCAATTGCTAGTAAAAATCGAAACCTGAATAGGGAATGAGGGAAATACGTACTCTTCGAAGGACGATGGTCGAAGGGAGCAACCTTGAATCGCCGCGGGTTGGAAAAATCGAATGTCGGCCTTGAAGAATTGTTGGGTAGTAGATTTGAGGAACTAAATGTCGGCCTTGGAGTAACGTCGAACCGCCATGAGTCAAAATGGACCCGAGTAAGAGGAGCGTGACTAGATCGATAAGCGATCCAGAAGAGAACGCGAGACAATCGGCATTAGAGGTCAATTGGCGGCGTCGGTTCGAACCAACAGCGAGTGGCGAGTTCAAAGCGACATCGAGCGCCCGATCTTCCGCGAATCGCCGGTGGTAGTGGCAAAGATCCCTCACGGTAGCAACAGCGTTTATTGTCGAACCTCGAGCGGCAACAAGCGGTGACGATGGTGGTGATAGGTCGACCAAATGGAGGTCAAGGGGAGACTGTCGAAAATATCGGGGTTGAGCTTGAAAAGATAATGGAGAAAAGAAAAAAGATGAATGTGGTTCCCTTACCAAAAGGGTTTGACGCTTAAAATCTAGAACCTGGAAACAAATTTTTCTTGAAAATAAAGGAGGTATAAGTGTTTCTTGTTGCTTAGAGAAGAAAAAAGAATGGGTTCCTTAAGTTTGTCTTTGATGGTTTTCGATAGAGGTTGGATGAAGGTTAGGTATGGGCTGAAGGTCATGAATTTTCTCTTGGAAATCAATTGTTGTCTCCTCACATTCAATCAATACGGCTCATTCTTATTGGTAGAACTCTAAATCATAGACCATAAATTGGACTTTGGGTATCATGATTAAAATAAGTCCAAAATGAAAAGATTTTGAGGCTTTAATATATATAATATAGTCGCCAACCATAATATATGTAGAGGTAATTACCGACCATTTACCGACCAAATTTTTGGTCGGTAATTACTAAAATTTTTAGATCTTATTTACCGACCAATTTTCATAGTAATTTATTTTTTGGTCGATTACTTGGTAGAATAATTTTTGGCCCATTTAATTCTGCTAATTCTGAGACCAATTTAAACCAAAATTATTTGGTCGAGTAAATATGGTCGATCTTTAATTAAATTTTTTGACCAAACCCCTTTAGTCTCTGATAGTCGTGATTTGGTCGAGTAATTACCGACCAATTTTTTGATGATAATTTAATTGATATCTGGTTATTTTTAGTAGTGTTTGGCAAGATTACAAATTTTAATGGGTAATTGATCTTTATGTAGTTAATGAATAGGTAGTGAATTTTGTATTTAAAATTATAATTTGTATTTGGTTTCGAGAAAGTACCGAGGAATGGAAAACAATGTGAAAAAAAATGATTTTATATTTGGTTGTTTAATGAAAAATCTAAAATAAAATCAAATATAAATAAATTTACTTACAAATTTACATATTCTTCAATTATTTAATCCTTATGAATTAAAATAAATAAAATGAGTTTGAAGTAATAAATAATAATAATATGTTGGATACAACAATATTTATTTTCTTCATTTTATTTTTCTACTTTTTCTTTATCTTACTTTCTTTCAAAATTTTGAAATAAACATAGCTTATAGTAAATTTGTTGGTTATTAGAATTATAATAAATTCATTTTTTTAAAGTAAGAATTATAGTAAATTAAGAATGAGTATATTGTTCATTTCAAAAAAAAAAGAAAAAAATAAAAGAATGGATATGTAGTTTTATGGAAATAAAACATAAATGAATATTAAGCTATAAAAATTCAAATAAATGAATAAATGTATAGGAAAATATATTTATACTTAAATAATCTCATTCAAAAAATTCTAAGAATACCGTGGAATCCCGCATTTTTTGCTATTATGTATTTTACACTAAAAAGTTGAAACTCGTTTTTATATTTTAAAAAACCATTTTCAGAAAACGGTTTGAAGTCACTACTTATTTTTGTTTTATTTTAAAAGGGAAAACAAAATAAGAAAGAAAAATCATAAATATGACTCTGATAAGAAAAGGCAGGTCTGGGAAAAACCAAGTCTATGTCCGGGGTCAGGTTACTTATCATGAAGGTACAATAAAAGCATAACACCCCTTTAAGATCCTAAAGTTGGGTCTCTACTAAACAAACTAAAGAAAATGCGACATTTGACTAATCGATAAATGGATATAAAAATCAAGCTAATAATACAACATCACATCATATATATATATATATATATATATATATATATATATATATATATATATATATATATATATATAAATGAATAGGCAGATAAATAAATAAATGAGCAAATTCAGACGAGAAAAATATGTATCTAAACAACGAATTAAGAGCGTTATCAATAGAAAATCATGTTAGTTCGATACAACAATATAGAATATTCACATTCAATTAAAAATTGGTTATAGATCAAAAGTCAAAATTAAAAAAATACATGAGGTACATGAAGCCCCACCCAAATACTGTTTTTATGTTATCACAATTAACTAAAGAGATTCCATTTTATAGGAATTGTAAGAGTGTCATGTGTTTGAAATGCTTGGCTCCGGTTTGAGAGTGAAATTTTGAAATGAAATTAAGTTTGAGAATTTTTGAATTGAATTTTGGAAATTGGATCTTGAAATTAAGAACTTGAGTTTTATAAAATTGGGACTTTGAAAATTTGTAATTTGTAATTTAAAATTTTGAAATTGGAGTGGGCCACTTGAATTTTGAAATTATGTTGAAATTGGAAATTTGAAAATTTGAAAATTTGAAAATTTGAAGTAAAAATTAGGGTGCTTTGAATTTTGAAATTAAGGCACTTTAATTTTGAAATTTAAGAATTTTAATTTTGAATTTGATATTTTGGAAATTGAACTTGGAAGTGGGTGACTTAATTTAAATTGAAAACTTGAAAAATTGAAATTAGAAATTGAGGGACTATAATTTGGAAATTAGGGTACTTGAATTTTGAAATTGAGAATTGGAAATTTGGGAATTGGAAACTTGAAAAATTGAAATTAAAATTGAGAGACTTGAATTTTGAAATCATGGCACTTGATTTTTGAAATTATAAACTTGAAATATTGAAATTAGAAATTGAGAGAATTAAAATTTGAAATTAGGGCACTTGAATTTTGAAATTAGGAATTTGCAATTTTGAAATTGGAATCTTGAAATTTTGAAACTTGAGATTTGGAGGACTTGAATTTTAAAATTGAAAATTTGAATTTTAGAAAATGAGAAATTTGAAATTTGAAATTTAAAGAATTGGATACTTAATTTAAAAAATCGAAATGAAAATTTAGAACTTGAATTTTTTAAATTTGAGATTAATAAATTAAGAGTGGGTGATGGTTCATATGTTAATAAAAAATAAAATTGAATTATTGAAAAAAAAAAAACATCAACAACCAATTTAATTAAATAAATAAACAAAAAACAACAATATACTTACAAGAAAAATAAAATAATAAGACTATAATTAAATATAACAATAAATTAAATATATATATATATATATATATATATATATATATATATATATATATATATATATATATATATATATATATATATATATATATATATATATATAAGACAATTAATTAAAAAATAACTATATAACGAGGAAAATTTATAAATAACAAAGAGTCGAAAAATTACTTGGTAGACGGAGCATCTCCACGGGCGAGTCACCTCCTAAGCGAGAGAGGACGCTCTGCAAGTGGGATCGTAAAAACACAGGAAAATTAGAAATTTTTAAAAATGGCAAAAAATGTTAATAAAAATAATAAATTGCCATAGGGTTCAAGGAAACTAGGAAATTCTCTAGATCTCGGGCGAAGAAAGCGGTACACGTCGTTAAATTCGATCTCCTTGAAATCTAGTGGTAGAGAAAGTTTCGTCAGTGCGAGACAAACGAGAATATTTTACAATTTTTTGAGTAATAAGTTGACAGTGACTTCAAGGACGAGATTTTTACGAAAATCTCGGAAGTCAGGAAATGACTTGGGCTAAGTTCATTTAAAATAAAGTGAATTGAAAAGAAATAAATTGTTTCGGGGTAAAAATAAACCCGAATAAAGTAATATAAATCATGTATCCAAAATAATAATAATAATAATAATAATAATCATAATAATGTAAGATAAAATGAAAAAATAAAAGAAAAGTAAAAAACGTCCAGGAGAGTTAGCGTGAAGAGGGAGAAGATATTTCTATTTTTATTTTTCTTTGCTTATCTTTAAGATTTATGGAAATCGGATCGTAGGTTTTCGTCGGGGTTAAAGGTAAAGTTGATCCATGCAGCGAGGGTTCGTAGGTACCAAAATCTTGAAGTTTCGTCAAACTCCATGAGGTAGGGAATTTTTCTATTTGTGTTATTTAGCACAAGCGTTTAATGGCCCAGAGGTATTCTTAAATGAGAGGGGCCATAATTTTAGTCCCCATTTTTTGGTGAGTGTAGGAATTTTTAGAAATTTTGGTTTGTTGTTTCGGACGGTTTGGGCTTAATTTCGAATTGTTTTGTCTGGTCGGGTTAAATTTTTAGGATTGTTTGGACTGATTCGAATGAGATTTTTCGGGTAGTCGTGGACTGTATTGAGGTCTGGTTTTGATCCCGGGACTGATGTCTTTGGGTTTTGTGGTGTGTTTTGGTATCCCAATAATTTGGTGATGAACCGTAAAAGGACCAAGAGGTGCCCTGTTTTTTTATGGGTATGAGATTTAGGCCATTTTGTGTGTTAGTGTTGGAAAAATACATAACATGTTGTTTGTGTGTGCATTTTGTTAATATATGCATGCTTAAATATAGTAACATGAATTGTTGTGAAATGACATATTGCATTTACGTATCTTATTTGAGGCATTACTAGAACCCGTGAGTGTGAGTGCATGACATGTTTTACGGAGGGTTGACTCATAATTGATTATTGGAGTATGTCCACAAACGAATAAAAATCTGAGGGTTGTCAAAGAAAATTATATCGGAAAGTTGTCAGAAGAATTGCTTTGGAAAGTTGTCAACGATTCCGCGTCGGATGTCCAATGGAGGTACACATTTTGGAGGGTTATCCGTGATTCTGCTCAGTGGATTGTCAACGTTTTGTTCGGAGGGTTGTCGAAAAGAATTTTTTATCGGAAATCGAATAATGTAACAAGAACAAAAACCTTTTGTTTTGAAAGCGATGTTTTCTCAAACTTAGCATATGCATGCGTGAGAGAGAGTCGAGAGAGAGGGCTCGGGGATGTGGGAAAGAGTGAGTCACGTGCCATCATAACATGTAGACATTTGTTAGGGACATGCATGTTTCTTGCGAGATGTGTGGTGTGTCATTACATGTGCGTAAGTGGGGAGTAACCCTTGTAGGAATATTTTCCTGCCCGGGCATTACTCCTGCAATGGAGTAAGGACCCCCTTTAAATTGCAAGTTCGGTGTGGGTATGCGCCTTGCATGGGACCGCAGGAGGGATGAGAGTCGGATGCGGCTTTGTTATGTTTTGTTTTTGTCTTGTATTATGTTCGAGGCATCTTGAAACATGTATACCTTTTGTCGTATAAAAGGGTTTGTTGGATTAAATAGTCTATCATATATTTTTTGCATATTTGTGAATTAAATATGCGGGGAATGAAGATCTCAATATATGAGACAAATGAGTGTGATGTCGGGACACTGATATTTCTGCAATTTATGAGAAATTTGTGGGTTATCAACGAGACCCCCGGGATAGGGTTGTCACAACTTGGTATAAAAGCTAAGGTATACGATTACCTGTAGCGTGCTGGGCATGGGCCTAGGATATGGAGTTGCAGTGTAGTGCCTGGTTATGATTACCTGGCGCTTGATGTCTGATACCAGCTTCACGACGTAGTATCGGGAGCATGGGTATGCGACTATCTAGGAGGCGGGGCCATGGGTTTAGACCATGGCTATTGTGGTGTAAGTGATGCCGGCGATCATAGCTTGGTATCGAATTTTAGGTACACTAATACACAGAGTTCTTGGGCATGGGGTTTAGACCCTTTGCATGCATGATGTGTTTCATGTTGTGTCCGGATATGTGTTCCATGGTTGTGATTGCGTGCTTGTGTGTTACACATTGCATGGAAAACATATACACAGTATGATGTATATGGGAAAGGTGATTGCGTGGTTATTACGCAGGCTAAGGTTAGGAACCATAACCTTAGGGGTTGGAAAATGAAATGAACATGAAAGTTTTGAATTTTATTGAAATAGATAAAAGGAGTGGTTGGTAATTAGCACCACTTAGGTGATGAAGCAGGTCGGTTCATGGTTATCAGAATCTATTAGTAATTAGCATGCCATTACTAATTAGACTAAAATGAAAGTAAATAAAGGTAGTTGCCATTTATAGGTGTAGATGGTATGGGAAAAATTCTCTCCTAGGATCTAGGGTGAGAGTTGGTAAGATATGTCGGGATTGTGAGTCAGAGATCTTAGGGATTCCGCTCATAGTGGTCCTTCGAGTGGTAGCCATATCGGGTTTTTATGTCATTCTTGAAATGGATGAGTTGACAGCCCATCGAGTTGTTAGTAATTGTGACCTTAGGCAGGTTATCATACTCGACACGGTCTTGGAGTTGTGTAAGGTTACATATGCATGTAGTTTGATGCGTATGTGTGCGGAATTTCGGGATGAAATTCTTTTAAGGGGGGAAGAATATAAAACCGGGAAAATTAGAAATTTTCAAAAATAGAAAAATGTTAATAAAAATAATAAATTGCTATAAGGGTTCAAGGAAGCCTAGGAAATTCCGTTTCGGATAGCGAAGCAGTTAACATTTATTAAATTCGTCTCCACGAAATCTAGTGACCCGAAGAAAAAAGTTTCGTTGAATTAAGGGCAAGTGGAATATTTTATGATTTTCTGAGTAATAAGTTATCAATGACTCTAGGGACGAGAATTTTACGAAAATCTCGGAAGTCAGGAAATGACTAAGTTCATTTAAAATAAAGTGAATTGAAAAGTAATAAATTGTTTCGGAGTAGAAATAAACCCGAATGAAGCAATATGAATAATGTATCCAAAATAATAATAATAATAATGGATAAAAACGAAAAAAATAAAAAGAAAAGTAAAAAACGTCCGGGAGAGTTAGCGTGAAGAGATTGAAGATATTATTATTAATTTTTTCTTCGCTTCTCTTTAAGATTTATGGAAATCGGACCATAGGTTTTCGTTGGGGCTGAAGGCAAAGTTGATTCACGCAGCGAGGGCTACGCATGGGTACTAAAATCTTGGAGTTTCGTCAAACTTCACGAGGTAGGGAATTTTCCTACTTGTGTTATTTCTAGCTGAAAAGTCATTTAATGGCTTGAGGTGTTCTTAGAGGCCGAGAGAGGCCATAAATTTTATCCTCAATTTTTGGAGCGGGTGTTGGAATTTTGGGGTATTTGGCCGGTTGGGCTGAATTTGGAATTTGTTTTGCAGTTTGAGCTAAATTTTCAGGATTGTTTACGGACAGTCCAGATAGGATTTTCGGGACTATTTTTGGGTCATCGTGGACTGTATTGAGGTATGGTTTTGATCTTGGGACTGATGTCTTTAGGTTTTATGGTGTGTTTTGGTATCCCAATAATTTGGTGATGAAGCTGTGGAAGGGATAAAGAAGGTGCGCCTTTGTTTTTATGGGTCCGAGATTTAGGTCATTTTGTGTGTTCGTGTTGGAAAAATGCATAACATGTTGTTTGTGTGTGCATTTTGTTAATATATGCATGCTTAAATATAGTAACATGAATTGGTGTGAAATGACATATTGCATTTCATATGCATTGGGGCACCCTAAAACCGTAGGTGTGAGTATGTCCACAAATGAATAAAAATATGAGGGTTGTCAAAGAAAATTATATCGGAAAGTTGTCAGTGCTTTTGGAAAGTTGTCCAACAGTTCACGTCGGAGGATGTCCAATGGATTGTTTTGGAGAGTTGTCCAACAATTCACCTTGGAGAATTGTCCAAAATAATTTTATCGGAAATCGAATAATGTGTTTTCAAGAACAAAAACCTTTTGTTTTGAAAAAAGTGTTTTCTCTCACTTGGCATATGCATGCGTGAGGGAGTCAGAGAGGGCTCGAGATGTGGGAAGGGGGGAGTCACATTCTCATCAACATGTGGGCATTTGAGTAAGGGACATACATATTTTGCTTGAATGTGTGGTGTGCCATTGCGTAATGCACTTAGGTGGGAGCATCGCCGCCTTGGAATATTTTTATAACAGGCGTTACTCATCAAAAATGAGCCCAGACTCACCTTTAGATGAGGTGATCATGGAAGAAATGCCTTGCATGTCTGGGACCGCGGAGGGATGAAGTGTAACACTAAATTATACCTAACAGTTTTATAACATGTTTTGGGTATAATAAGCGTAAAGGTATATTTATTCGGAATAAAATAAGATAAAAACAAAGTAGGAATAATATAGTTTAAATTACAAATAATAAAGAAGAAGATTGAAATTTGTGTAGAAATAACGTAAATTGATTTGCAGATATTATAAGAGTTGGAGGACCAAAAGTAAAATAAAGAAAGATAGTAAAATAAAAATAAGGATGAAATTTACTGGAGAGACAGAGTGAAGTAAGGAAAGGGAGGAAGTTTCCTCCTTTGATTAGAAAGAAATAAAGGGATAAGACCAAAATAAATATCTCATTTTTTGGTCTTGGAGAAAAGAGCAAATACGAACAAAGAGAAGAGAAGAAAGAAGAAGAAGAAGAAAGAAAGAAGAAAGAAGATTACAGGTATGGAACTACTAAATTTGAGTACGGATACATGTCTTGGGTTGTATGGAACTACTAAATTTGATGGGATATGTCTTAGGTTGTATGGAATTACTAAATTTGAAGTATTGGTATGGAATTTGACTATGGGAATTATGGAAGTCTAGTTTTTGGACTATAAAGTTTAGATACATGGTTAAGAACCCTCTATCTTGTATGGTTTGGGTTTGGGAACTCCTAAACTCATTTCTTGTAGGAAGTTGAGTTAAGAAGAGCTTTAAGGCTCCTAAATATGTGTTTGAGAAGGTCTGGTGCAAGTTAGACCAGAGAAAAGGAATTCCTATATGGTCGATCATATCACATTAGCCGGATCTTAGAATGGGTTTTAGGACAGAAATACGAGGGAATTCCAGAAGTGAGTCACTCAGTAAATTGTAAACACATCAATGAACTTGATGTTAGGCTTTCGGTACTCTCGATTCGGACTCCTATAGACCAGGATTATGAATGCGCTCTAAGCAGTCAAATGGGTGAGGGCGTCAAGCGTGGAGGTGGAGTCAGCGGTGGTCGTCCAAGCGTGGTGGGTCAACGGTGAGTGGAATCAGAGTGGTGAATCGGCGGTGGTGGAATCAAGCGTTGATCGTCGAAGCGGTGGTCGTCCAAGCGTGGTGATCCAGCATTGGTCGTCCAGCCGGTGGTCGTCCAAAGCTGTGGTGGAGTCAACGGTGGTGGTGCGATTGATTAGATCAAAGTGGTGGAGTCCAACGGTGGTAGATCGGCGATGGTAGATCAGAAGCGATTAGCTCAAGTCAAGCGGTCTTTGCGTCGAGCCCCCGGTACAGCTCGTCAGCTCGTCGAGTTAGTCGACTCGTCAAGGCGTGGGCATGACCTCGACTTCGAAGGTCTGCTTCTTCGGCTTGAACTCCGATTTGGGTGTTCTTGAACTCTATGGAAAGCCCATTGAGTCAAGAATCATCCATATGCATGAGGAAGATATTAGATGTCAATTTGTGAGGTGTTAGAGTACAGGCTCGTCCGCCCCGGTCGCGGCTCGTCGGTCAATTGACTCTTCAGGCGGCTGCCCAGCATGACCTCGACTTGAAGGTCATAACTGCCGTTTGAACTACGATTTGGTTGTTCTTTGACTCTGGAAGCCCATTGAGTCAAGAATCCATCCATGCACGAGGAAGATATTAGATGTCGAGACCGAGGTGTCGGTGAGCTCGTCACTTGGTCACGACTCATCCCGGTTCGGGTCGACTCGTCAAGGTATTTGCGCATGACCTCCAGCTTCGGAAGGTCATGCTTCTTCGATGCGAACTACGATTCGAGTGTTCTTGGACTACATGGAAAGCCCATTGAGTCAAGAATTCATCAATAGATAGCATGATAAGATTGGAACTCATATTAGTCCCAGAAAACATGAAAAACAGTAGGTTCTGTAGGTAACTATAGTTATTCATATTATGAATTCATAAATTACTCATAAGCATACAAGGTAAGCATAGTTATTTATGCATACAATGAGACATGAAAAATACAAAGTTATGAATAAATGATTGTATATATATATATATATATATATATCACATATGATTACCGAATGATAATAATTATAAGGGAATATGAGATATATATTGAACATAAAATACACATTGATTGTCTACTTAGAACTTGGTAGAGGAATAGATGGGCATGCCTATTAGGGAAAAACAAGTCTGCATCATACAGGATTCACGATATTTACATTACAGTTTGGTGATGACATAGATCCCGTTTGGATCACGGTGGCCCCGAAAGGGTCACCACAGCGCCTCCGGGCCCTCATGGAATAGGTCACTGTCTCGTACAGTGATGATACCTTCGGGTATAATATATTACAGCGCCTCCGGGCCCTCATGGACCACTGTTTCATACAGTGAATATAGCGCCTTCGGGCCCTCATGGATCACTGTTTCATACCCGGTGGGTACTAAACCTTCGGGCCCTCATGGATTATAGTATTCTTGTATCCACTTCTAAGGTTTATGCGGACATGAAACATAAAGAAAATGATAGGTATATGCAAAGAAGTGTAGAGAATACCACGACATGATATGAAGCATAGCAGCTATGCGATGATAGTGATTACAAGAGCAAAGTAAAGAAGTCTGAATTACATAGAAAAGTATATGGAGATGATAAAGAAATGAAGCGATTATAGAAAGCATATATATATATGAGGAAATGATAAGAATCGTAAATGTTATTTGTATTTATATGCATATGTATAGATGTAGTGACTCTTAATAAAGTGTATTCCAATAAGCGTAAAGCTTAGCACGGGTGTTCAATCAGTGTAAGGTACGGAAGAAATCGGAGAGCGGGGCAATCCACATCGTGAGTCAAAGACCACACATCAATAGGTGCTTGCTTGGGAGAAGACCTTTAGGTCTATTTTGTATATGAAATTTTGTAACGATGTAAATATTGTAAATGTTGAACATTTCCATATATGGAGCTTGTATATATATTTTTGTAATCATTTGCTCTGAGAATGTAATACAAGTATAATTGTTTACTGTTATATGAATATGTAAGTGTAAAAAAGGTTATAAGTTTTAAAGTGACCCTCACTTGACATCCCGCTATCGCAGGGTTGGGGCGTCACGGTTAGTGGTATGTCGAACTGGGTTTAGGCGTTTACGGAAAAGCCTAGGTTTAGGTGGCTGCGGAATAGAGTATATAAGATAGAAAAGCTGTGTTTAGTAATGTTGGCCTTTGATGTGGATGTCCTTGTGTTTTTGTATAGATGGATCGTCCGAAGAAGGTGTTGAGTGTTAACTTGAGAGAAACAGGGTTATCGACAGAACCATTAATGTACCTAATGAGCCCACGAAGCCTTGTAGAAGTATATGGAACATGAGCTCAGGGTTTTAGATAGATTGACCTCTCCTAAAGCTCCAATAGTAAGAAGACATGGAGACGGGAGGAATTCCATGAATTAGAGCATGGAAGAGTCGGAGAAAATAGAATTTTGGTTGAAAAGTAGAAGGGTGAGGCCAGAAGAGTTAGATGCCCTCCCCGATCGAGAAGGCATCATGTGCGGAATATCACTATTGAGGAATTTGAGGCATATGATTGAGTGAGCTGAGTACTCAAAATTAAAGTTTAAATCCCACGACATAAGAATTCTTTGTGCGAAGTTCGAGGACAAAGTATGTTATTGAGATGTATAGGGATTGGTGAGATTCTAAATTTGGAAGCAAAGGAGCTTATAGTGGCTGATATAAAAATTGTATCCCAGTAATGCTCTTTTGAGTGTGGTCCTCAGAAATATTGTTTAATTGTAAAGCAATTGAGGATGGGCTGCATGATTCCATCGAGAAGTGTTTGGCACCTATGACTTCTCTCCCGAATGGTGGATTTATCAGTTGGTCAGTTTGCCGTGAAAGTGAAGACTAAGCAGAGAGCAACAAAGAAAGATTTCAAAGAACAAGTTTTCTAAGGAGCTTAGGTCCTCCTCGGGAAAAGAGCTAGAGAGTCTCGACTCAATCGGAATATAGTTAAACCGAGGGTGTTGAAGCAAGGTCTAATGTATGCGTGTGCAGGTGGTGCTGAGTTGACGTGGGAAAATCTGAATCTTTCATTTGCCATAAAGACATTTGGGAGTTGCGGGATAGTGACGGGAGGGTGTTTAAATTGGTAAGGAAGCCCCTTGAACATTTGAAAGCACGGTGTCCTAAAGGTGGGGATAATAGAAGCCCGACAAAGTGGCGGAGGAAGATCTGCGACACCACTTCGACTCGCGACCGTGGTAGGGGTCGTAGTGGCCATCTCGGTATAGGGGACGAGGAGGCATGGTTTCGAGCCGGTAGTGATCTATGCCCTGCAGAAGCACGGCTGAGCATATGCTGTGGCTCGTGGGGATCAGTGCTCCTGAAGTTATAGCGGGTATATTTTCTTTATATGATATAGAGATGCATGCATTGATTGATCCTAGATCTACTCATTCATATGTGTGCATGGAGCATGTATTTGACAAAGTACCCGCAATGGAGAAATTATCATATGACATGCATGTAACTGGTCGGGTTGGGGCCTGCGTTAGTGTGGGCAACATATACAGAAATTGTCCATTGTTGCTCTGAGCAAAAGAGTTTCTCGCTGATTTGATAACCTTACGCCAGGGTTGACTTGATTCTAGGAATGGATTGGTTGTCTAAGCAGGAAACTATCGTGGTGTGGACAAAGACGGTAGTGTTGAGATCTTTCTGACCCCGGCGAGGTAATAGTACAAGGCATTGGATCAAGTGTAATGTCTAATGTCATCTCCCATTTATCTTGAGCCAGGAGAATTATGAGGAAAGGATGTGAGACATTCTTGGCTTTGATACTTGACTCAGAGTCAAGTTGATATAGAAAGATCCAGTAGTAAGAGATTTCGGATGTATTCTGAAGAGTTGCAATTCCACATGAGAGAGAGGTGGACATAGCCATAGAAATTATTACCGAGCAGTCCACATGTCAAGGGCACCGTCTGGGGATGGCTCCAATGAATTTGAAAGAGTTAAGAGTCGATTCTGAGAACTTTTTAGATAAAGGATTTGTATTCGACCCCAGTGTGTCCCCTTGAAGTGCACTGTTTTATTTGTGAAAAAGAAAGATGGCACTCACGGATGTGCATCGATTATCGAGATCAATAAGGTGACGAGTGAAAAACAAGTATGAACAGAAATTGAAGATCTTTTGATCGGTTGAAAGGAGCGGGTCTTTTCGAAGATAGACACGCGATCGAGTATTATCGAGTTGAAGGGTAAAGGAAGGAGATGTGCGAATTTTGCATTTAGAACCCGATATGGTCATTATGAGTTTGGTCATGCCATTTGGGTTGACTAATGCCGGCATTCATGGATTTGATGAATAAGTTTCGGAGCCCTATGTGGATCAATTTGTTGTGGTTTATTGATGACATCCTGGTGTATTTACAAGGATGCAGGGGGCATGAACAACACTGAGAATAGTCTTGGAGACATTAAGAGAAAGAAGTTATATGCTAAGCTCGGCAAGTGTGATTTTTGGCTAAAGGAAGTTTCACTCTGACCGTATTGTGTCTATTTGAGGGTATAAGGACTGATCTGCTAAGATTGAAGCGGTTGTGAATTGGAAATCACCTCAAAATGTAACCGAGGTGAGAAGTTTCTTGGGTTTAGCAGGTTATTATAGAAGATTTGTGAGAGGCTTTTCGGTCATAGCTTCTCCGCTCACCAAGTTACTCAGGAAAGGAATAAAGTTTGAGTGGACAGACAAATGTCAGAATAGTTTTGGTATTGCAGAAAGGAATCTTTGGATTTGAAACACCAGTGTGTACTTGACCCTACTCCGGGAAAAGAGTATACCTTGTATAGTGATGCTTCATGCATTGGTTTAGGATGCGTGTTAATGCAAGATGGGAAGTAGTGGCTTATGCGTCCAAGCAGTTGAAGCCACGTGAACAAAATTATCCAGCTCATGACTACAGAGTTAGGCTGCGAGGTAGTGTTGCTTTAAAAATATGGCGACACTACTTATACGGGAAAAGTGTGGGAATTTACACCAATCATAAGAGTCTCTCAAGTACTTGCTAGCAGCGAGAAGAGTTAAAATTTTGAGGCAGCGGAGGTGGTTAGAGTTATTAAAGGATTCTTGGCTTCATCATAGATTACCATCCGGAAAGGCTAATATAGTAGCCAGATGCTTTAAGCCGAAGGCAGTGGTAGCAATGTCACTACGGTCACAGTGATTGGAACTAGGAATGATGGAGCTATGTTGCTCAATTAGAAGCGCAACTTAGTTTTAAAGCAGCTGATTAGCAGATGCGTGAAAAATGATGAAGGATTCTGGAGAAAAGGATTACGGATGGTTAGAAATGGTGACAAGTAAGTTTTAGAAAGAAGTTGAAAGTTTGTATTTCGGAATAGATTATGTGTGCGGTAAAGAGCTAAAGAAAAAGTTGCTATTTGAGGCTCATAATACGGTATTTACTATGCATCCTGGAGAGGGGAATAAGATGTACGGGACTTGAAGCAGTTTTATTGGTGGAAAGATGAAAAGAGATGTGGCCCGAGTATGTGTCTAAGTATTTGGCGTGTCGACAAGTCAAGGCGAACACCAAGTGCCAACGGAGTTTGTTAAATCCTTCCGATTCCTCAATGGAAGTGGGATAGCATTACCATGGATTTTATTATTAGGGTTTTCGCCTGACAAAAACATGACTTTGTCTGGGTGATTGTGGATAGACTCACAAAGTCGACCCATTTTATACCAGTCAGGATTGACTATTTTATGGATCAACTAACTGAGTTATATGTGGATGAGATTGTGCGATTGCATGGTGTGCCGTTATCTATTGTGTCGGGATAGAGGTCAAGGATTTACATCGAGGTTACGGAAGGAATTCTGAGTCAGCTTTAGGCACTAAGGTGAGATTTTAACGCGGCATTCCATCCGCAAGCGGATGGACGGTCAGAGAGATTGATTCGGGTGCTCGAATGCATGCGAGGTTGTGTCATCTTACACCGGAAGTTGGGATAGGTATATTCCATTGATGATTTGCCTATAACAATAGTTTTCGATTAACATTGGTATGGCACCATATGAGCTTTGTATGGCGGAAATGTAGAACTCACATTGTGTTAGACGAGAATTAAATGAGCATAAGCGATAGGTCGACATAGTAAAGATACGAGAATAGAAGTACAAGTTATTCGGCAGAGGTTAAAGGCAGCTAGTGATCGACAAAAGTCGTATGCTAACCTAAAGAGGAGAGATATTGAATATAAAGTGAGAGACAAGGTCTTCTTAAAGGTATCACCATGGAGGAAAATTCTTAGGTTTTGTCAGAAAGGCAAGTTGAGTCCAAGGTTCATAGGGCCATATGAGATTTTAGAACGTATTGGCCACACGTAGCTATCGTGCTTTCCCTACGGAGTTGGCCAAATTACACGATGTGTTTCATGTGTCGATGCTTGAGATACCACTGCGATGGAAGTCGCACATACTACGGTGCAAGAAATACAGAAGTACAAGAAAGATTTGTGTCATATGATGAGAACCAAGACTATTGGCTCGAGAGGTGAAAGCAGGTTCTTGGAACAAACAAGTACCATGGTGAAGAAGTTCTGCAGCGCTTAAGCGCCCACGGTAGAGAAGAAGCTACTTGGGGCGAGGAAGCAGCTATGAGGCACGGTATCCATAACTCTTCGAATCGGGTGTGAATTTAGGAATGAAATTCTTTTAAGGGGAGAAGTTGTAACACCCAATTATACCCTAGGTTTTATAACATGTTTTGGGTATAATAAACGTAAAGGTATATTTATTCGGAATAAAATAAAGATAAAAACAAAAGTAGGAATATGCATAAGTTAAATTACAAATAATAAAGAAGATTAGAGGCTATTGTAGAAATAACATAAATTGATTTGCAAATATTATAAGAGTTGGAGGACCAAAGTAAAATAAAAGAAAGATATTAGAATGAAATAAGGATGAAATTTGTGGAAGAGACAAGTGGCTTAAAGGAAAGAGGGAGGAAGTTTCCTCCTTTGATTAGAAAGAGAAATAAAAAGGGGATAAGATGAAATAAATATCTCATTTTTGGTCTTGGAGAAAAAAGGAAGAGCAAATACGAACAAAAGAGAAAGAGAAAGAAAGAGAGAAAGAAAGAAAGAAAGAAGAAGAAGAAGAAGAAGAAGATTACAGGTATGGAACTACTAAATTTGAGTACGGATACATGTCTTGGGTTGTATGGAACTACTAAATTTGAGTACGGATACATGTCTTGGGTTGTATGGAATTACTAAATTTGAGTATTGGTATGGAATTTGACTATGGGAGTATGGAAGTCTAGTTTTGGACTATAAAGTTTAGATACATGGTTAAGAACCCTCTATCTTGTGTATGGTTTGGGTTTGGGAACTCCCTAAACTCATTTCTTGTAGGGTTGAGTTAAGAAGAGCTTTAAGGCTCCTAAATATGTGTTTGAGAAGGGTCTAGTTGCAAGTTGAACCCAGAAAATTCCCTATGGTCGATCATATGCAGTAGCCGGATCTTAGAATGGGTTTTTAGGACAGAAATACAGGGAATTCAGAAGTGAGTCATCCTAGTAAATTGTAGCCACATCAATGAACTTGATGTTAGGCTTTCGAATTTCTCGATTCGGACTCCTATAGACCAAGTTATGGTCTTTTTACTCTAAACAGTCAAATGGGTGAGGGGTCGTCAAACAGTGGTCGTCAACAGTGGTCGTCCAACTGTGGTCGTCCAAGCGATGGTCGTCGGCGGTGGTGGTCGGCCGGTGGTTGTCAAGCGGTGATCGTCGAAGCGGTGGTCGTCCAGCGGTGGTGCGATCAGCGGTGGTGGAGTCGCGGTGGTCGTTAGCGTGGTGGAGTCGGCGGTGGTAGTCCAAAGTGGTGAATCCAGCGATTGGTGGAATCAACGATTGGTAGTCCAGCGATTAGCGTCAAGCGGTGCTCATCGCCCGATTACGGCACGTCGGCTCGTGGGTTCGGGTCGACTCGTCGAAATGACTGCGCATGACCTCCAACTTCGGAAGGTCATAACTTCTTCGTCTGAACTTTGATTCGAGTGTTCTTGGATTCTATGGAAAGCCCATTGAGTCAAGAATTCAACAATAGATAGCATGATAAGATTGGAACTCATATTAGTCTCGGAAAACATGAAAAACAGTAGGCTCTGTAGGTAACTATAGTTATTCATATTAGATTCATAAATTACTCATAAGCATCACGGGGGTAAGCATAGTTATTTATGCATACAATGAGACATGAAAAATACAAAGTTATGAATAAATGATTGTATATATATATATATCACATATGAGTACCGAATGACAATAATTATTCGGGAATATGAGATATATGCGGCGTAAATACACATTGATTATGCCTTAGAACACGGTAGAGGGATAGATGGGCATGCCTATTAGGAAAAATAAGTCTGCGACATACAAGTTCTGATATTCCGGCCCCGTTTGGGTCGATGACGCCAGTCCCGTTTGGATCACGGTGGCCCCGAAAAGGTCTCTGAGCGCCTCCAGGAGCCCTCATGGAATAAGGATGTATCTCGTACGAGTGATGATAACCGGGTATAATATATTACCAGCGCCTCAGGGCCTCATGGACCTTATTTCATCACCGGTGAATATAGGCGCCTTTGGGCCCTCATGGATGTATTTCATACGGTGAATATAAATAACCCGGGCCCACCATAGATTATAGTATTCCTGTATCCACTTCTAAGGTTTATGCAGACATGAAACATAAAAGAAAATGACAGGTATATGCAAAGGAAGTGTAGAGAATACACGACATGATATGAGAAGCATAACACTGCTATGCGATGATAGTATACAGTTACAAGAACAAGAAGTAAAAGTACAAGATTACATGAAAAGTATATGGAAGATGATAAAGGCCATTACAGTTATGAAAACATATATATATAGAGAAATGATAAGAATGTAAATGTTATTTGTGTTATATGCATATGTATAGAAGTGTGGTGACTCTTAATAGAAGTCATATTCCCACTAAGCGTAAAGAAGCTTATACGGTGTTCAATCCGTGTAGGTCTGAGAGAAGAATCGAGAGAGCAGGGCAATCCATGTGATCAAGGCCACACATCAATAGGTGCCCACTGGAAGACCTTTAGGTCTATTTTGTATATGAAATTTTGTAACCAATGTAAATATTGTAAATGTTGAACATTTCCATATATGGAGCTTGTATATATATTTTGTAATCCGCTGCTACAGAATGTAATACAAGTATAATTGTTTAACATTATATGAATATGTAAATGTAAAGGTTATAAGTTTAAAAAAAAAAAAAAGAGTGACCCTCACTTGACATCCTATGCCGAGTTGGGGGCGTCACAATGAGAGCCAGATGCGGCTTTGTTATGTTTTGTTTTTTTTTGTCTTGTATTATATTCAAGCATAACCAAAACTTATATACCTTTTTGTCCTATAAAAATGACTATAAATGGACTGTTGATTAAATAGTCTATCATATATTTTTGTATATTTGTGAATTAAATATGCGGGAATGAGTCTCAATATATGAGACAAATGAGTGTGATATCAGGTTTCCGATATTCATAACTCAGCGAGGTTGACGGGTTAATCAGCAGGACCCTCGGGATAGGGGTGTCATAGGATCACTTCCCAAAATTGGGACCTCAAAGCCCAAAATTTTAAACTATGAAAGTTTTGAGCATCTCCTCTCTCACAGAGATGAACCGAAACAAAATTCATAGACAAGTTTGGGCCTCAAATTAGAGAATGTCTAAAATTTCTCCCAAAAAAATATTTAATTAAGGGTCATTAGGGCCTCCCATTCTTTGGTGGGGGAGGCCCATGGTTTTTTTTTTTTTTCTCAAACCAAGGGGGAAAGACCCTCTTTTATAGGGAAAAAGAGGTCTCTCTCCTTTGTCAATTTCTAATGTGAGATTCCCTCCCATAAAGGAAAAAACTTCCTAAGCCTCTAAATTTTGAGGGTCTACAAATATACCCATCTTCAATAGAGTTCATAAGTGTAAGGAACACGAACAATGAAGTAAAACAAATGTGTGAAAAGTGAGTGAAGTGAGATGAACTCTATCGAAGAAAAAAGGAGATCCCAATAGTGTTCAAGAGGACATTAGAACAAAAGGCAAGGGCCACTGAGCACAAGGAGTAGACAAAAAAAAAAAAAAAACAAGATAACTATAGTCCGACCCATAATATAGATCTAAGCTCCATCCAAGAAGGTCATCTCAAAGGTGAAACCTATATCGAAATCTGAAACAAGGGAAAGTCGACCTGCTTATAGGTGCTAGAATGGTCCTATGCATTGTATATCAATCAACACCAGTCATGATGACATAAAAATGAGAATACTCAACAAAATGGTGAAACTAATAAGGGAATATGCTCTGAAGGCAAATGGTATGCTGATGAAGACCTCATAATGGTCAGATGTAGACTCGGAACAAACTCATGAGGTAGCCAGTGGAAAGTAAGACAACCAAAAGAAGCCATGTGATCAAAGTCAGCAATGCTAGAGATCGTGAATACTGGTAGCAATATTTCTAATGAAGATAGACGAAGTGCAGTGGTGAAGGCATTTGCATGTGCGGTTTGAAGCAGAGGAAACATAAAGGCGACGCCTGAACGCCTTTATTCAAGATGTAGAAGGTAGAGGCGAAGCCTAAACGTGTGATCTATATGAAGGCGTAATCTAAACATCTAATCTATATGAAGGTGAAGTTTGAACGCCTAATCTGTAGGAGACGAAGTCTGAAAGTCTAACTGTGATGCTAGAAAATGTGATGCAGATGAAGTCTGAACATCCGATCCATATGAAGGTGAGGTTTGAAAGCCTGATCATTAAAAGATGAAGTTTAGACGTGCGAGCTACTTGATTGCTATGGAAATGTGATCTGGATGAAGTTTGAACATCTGATCCATATGAAGGTGAAGTGCGAAGCTTGATGCGAGAAGACAAACGAGCGTCTCAAGCGTGGTTGCTAGCAATGATGCGGATGAAGTTTGAACATCTATGCATATGAAGGCGAAGTCTGATAACGTCTGTAGAATGAAGTTTGAATGTCTCAGCTGCGGTCTTGCGATAGTGATGCGAGATAAAGTTTGAACATCTGATCCATATATGAAGTAAGTCAAGCGCTTATTTTCAGTAGAAAATGAAGGCAAAGGCAAAGTCTGAACACACGATAAAATGAAGAACATCCTGAAATCTAGAAGAAAAGCAAGCGAAGTACGAGCTGAAAATCTTATGAGAGGCGAAACATGGCCAGTGTCTTTGAGTCCTCGAACTCTTGAACAATCTGTTGTGAAAACCTCATTTGGTATAAACATATGTAAAAGGCTGAATGATATATGCATGGATCTCTGTATCTCAAGAACACTACTATCAATGTAAAGGGGATCCACCAATCAAACAAGGACTACCAAATAACTGTCATTGATGTCAAATCATCTCATTAATAAAATAAGGGGATATTCTCCAGTATGGAAAGTGGAACATCACATCGAGTGGATACTCGAAGTGACTTTAGGCAGTCAACTATGCTCAAAAGTCGAACCAACCATATCATCAAAAATAGTACAAGCATGTGCATCTATCATGAAGGACTAATAAGAACTCAGCATCTAAAATGAATAACTCCTCTCATCGGCTCAAAAAGCCATGCTAGAAACATATATGGAATCTGACTCTGAAATCTCGAGACACTAAAGATAGACGACCCCAGAACAATACCAACAATGGATGGATAAAAATAAGCCTGAGAAATATCTGCCAACTCACATGGCCTAACAAAGATCCGTTGAATAAACAACATTAGAGCAAAAATGTCACAATGAAGCTCATCTTTGGCAAAAACCATCTACACATCTCCAAAGACCGTGTTATCTCAAAAAATAGGGAAATATAGTCCAGGATGACATCTACCTAAAGTGTCTTAGTAGAACCATCATCTCGATGAAAATTATCTACACAAACTAACCACCTCTAGATGGTCCCGATAACTATGGGGGTATGCCCTAGTATGGCATTCAACAGAAACATGATGGAATAAAGGAGAATGTCATAACAAGGCTCATCCTCTCAATAAGGACTGTCTGCACAGACCAACAAACTCCAAATGATCTCACTAACTAGAGGGATATGCCTCGGTATGACATCCAACAAAAACATGATGAAGCCCAAAAAAATGTCATAACAATGGCTAATATCCTGATAAATTATGCAGGACAAACTAACCTCCAAATGATCCCAAAAAGATTTGGGGATATACTTGATGTGGCATCAACAAAACATGATGAAATCCCAAAAAATGTCATAACAAAACTCATCCTGCGATAAGGGTGTATGCATAAACAAAACAAATAAATGATCTAGACGAATAAGGGATATGCCCAAGTATGACATGTATGACATCTAATAGAGACATGATTAAACCCTCAAATATCAAAATATGGCTTGACATCTCAACAAGAATCTGTCTACACAAACCAATAACTCCAAACGATCTCGACATATAGGGGGTATGCCCCAGTATGGCATCTAATGCCCCATAGTTTTGAGGAATCAGTCTAAATCCATGCATCCTGTGACGCCCCAAACCCGGGGTGTCCGTTGACTACCTGTCAACCTGCGGAAAATCTATACGTCTCGTGTTACGAGACCCATATCTGAGTAAAGCTAGTTTACTTGGGCCTGGGGTAATACTCATCAAACATGTACCAACTATATTCCAATAGTCCAAAGTTGCTGGCCTCTTAATACAGCCATATTAAAATCTATAATTCCTAATACATATTGCTAAAAACATCAAAGCCACGACCCGGCTTTCTTCAAAAATCGGCCTCTATGATGAGCCATCTTCTCGAACGCTCCTTGTACCTGAAATGATATTCCCTCGTGAGGGGTGAGCTATCGCCCGATGTGGAATCACCCTAAATGGGTTACTCTCTACCTAAGTGCATATGCAATGCTCAAAATAAACACACACTCAAATGCAATCATTGATCCTACTTGAATGTCTATGCCCCATTTACATGTCTCGAGGTCCTCCAGGCTCACTCACACTTGCCTAAGCCATGTATGAAAATAATCACAATTTGAGAACAAAAGCATTTGTTCTTGAAAATATACGAACGTGTAGGTAAAATATGGGACTACCCTCCGGCGAATTGGTTGGTGAGCTTTCCGAAACAGTCATGGTCCTCATCCGAAATGATCTGTTGGCCCATCTCCGAACCCAATTCTCCGGAAAATCATCCTGTGAAATTCCTTTCGCAATCATGCTCGTTTTTCAGAAAATTCATGTCATGCACTAACACCTAATCTCTAGGTTACCCGGTGCATATGAAAATGCATTATGCCATTTCCAAAACCATTTATACAATATATATACCAATATATTAATTATGCAACATTCTCAAATTTGCAATTCACACCACATGTAATTAAACAATATGGATCAAACAACACCCAAATTAGCTCACTTGAGCAATTCACAATTTCATCTCCAATGGCCTATACTCACAATTATATTCCATATAATTGAGTAAATCTAATTTATCTCAATACCTATACGAAACATGATTCATTTCATAAATTATTAAACAAACACCCCAAAACAGCCCTACCACGATCCTGGTGTCCAAATGGGTTCAAAATTCTCCAAAAATTTCATTGGTTGTGGGATAGATCAAGCAACCCCTCACGGCCTCAAACCCACGACCTGACATTTACAAAACACTTAAGAGGGTAAAACAAGTAGGATAAAACCCCTACCTCACGAGTTGTCAAAACTCCAGCTTTTGGTGTCAGCGTAGCTCTCATGCATTAAGATCAATTTTAGCCGACCCAGACGAAATCCGTGTCAGATTTTTCGTAGATCGAAAAAAGAAACTAAGGAAAATAATTAAAATCTCTCTCTCTCCTCCCTCGTTTCTCCACCGACGCCTCTCTCCACTCCCCACGGAAAATGGCATCATCTGGGTTATACTTTTGACTTTTATAGTTTATTTTATTTTGTGTTATTATAATATTATTATATTATTATTATTATTATCATACATAACTTCTATTACCTCATTCGGGTCCTTTTTGTCGAAAATTTTATTCTTTTCAGTTCAATTCTTTTAAATGAACTTTAACTCCATGCATTTCGACTTAGGGATTTTATTAAAAATCTAGTCCACGAGGCCACTAATGATTCTATCACCCGAGAAGTGTAAAATATTCTGATTGTCTCATAATTTGATGAAACTTTTCTAGGTCACTAGATTTGTGAGGCAATTTATGGCGCCAGTCCGTTTCGTCATCCGAGATCTAAATTTTCGATTTTCAGCGAAATTGCATTTTACCATTTTCGGAAAAATTGAATTTTTTCTCGGGTTTTACACATCTACCGAGTAGCAAAGTAACATTGGGTCATCGGAACCATAAGTAGAAATGAATCCAAACGCTTGTGAGATATCTCCTAGATAAATCAACATGACAATGTCGAGATATTGACCAAGTCTCAGATGCTTATCCATGTAGATGCTATTAGCGTCAAATCATGGCCTCGAATTGGTCTTATGACCACGATAGTAATGTAGGCTTAGGGTGATAAGGTAAAGAAATGAAAGGGAAACTAGGCTCGAATACCCGATGATCAGCCTCTGTGCCCTCGTGTGGAATGCCACATGCATAAGAAGTCTCATGAGCAATGGACACGAGAACATCCGATGATCTGGAGTAATTAATGATGTGACACAAAGTATCAGCAGTGGGAATTAGGTAAAAGGACAAGGATGTAAGTGAAACATCAAACTGAAAATCAATGAACATATGGGGGTGATAAATGTGAATGAGAGGTATGAAGTAAGAAGATAAATATGATAAGGAAAAAGCGATGCGATATGATGAATCTATGGAAATCTTGCATGGAGAAGACATGTCATCGAAAAATAGGATGATGAATATGACACTGACTCGAAGCCCCTAGGAGAGGATCAGTCATCTCACATACCACTATTAAAATCTAAAAGTAAGCACATGATATTGGGATCTCGGAAGATCACATATGAACTCTCATAAGTAATACATACACTCAAAACAATGATCCTCATAAATCCATATACGTGCTCAAGGAATCTGCGATGCGATACCTAATATATACGTGCACATTTATTTATTTATTTTTTATTTTATTATTAGTATTATTATTATTTCCTTATTTTTTTTCCTTTGTCTTTTTCTTTGCACATAGGTTTTAGCCAAAACATACGAGAAACAAGCGTATGACAATGAACAAATATCTCCAAGTGCCAAGTCTGATAAGCTAGCACTCCAGTGAAATAGCACTTGGCACTCTCAAACTAGGGTCTTTGAATAAATGTCGATGGAATAAGTGAAGGGACGACACGATAAACCCCTATGCAGTAAAATGAATAGATCACCAATCTAAGTGGGAAAGAATGAGATAGAAAGAAAGTGGTGAAAACAGAAAAACTATGAAATTGAGCGGATACAATGAAGTGAATGCAGTGAGATGATGTAAATAATATGTCAATGTGTCTATAACTCATAAGATCCCTAAACTAAAGCATCCACACACTAGAGGACCCCTATCCCAAATATGAAAAAGTAAACAAGGCTATAAGAGAAAGATAGGCCAAAATGCGCAAGTGAGGCTCAATGGGCTAGCAATGGTAAAAATGTGAGTAACAAGTGATAAGGCATATGGCTAACCGAAATAATGGCTATCCATCTTGCGACCATGGTCTCAAACGTAAATTTTTTCAGTTGATCCACGTTGGTTGGCTTTGAGAATTGGTTTTCATCTAAGTCCATCAACTATGCAGATCCCTCTAGGGTCAACTCTCTAATACTGTAAGGTCCGCTCTAGTTGGGTCTAAACTTCCCTCTAGGGTCAGTGACCAATCCTCTGAGGACTCTCAAAACCAAATCGCCTTCTGTAGCGATCTAGGCTTAACTGGCTTTTCGAAAGAACGGGCCATTTTCCTTTGGTAAGCCTGAATATGGTCAGCATCTCTCAATCTCCTCTCATCTAACAGGCTAAGCTGATCAATAGTGATTGAGCCCACTCCCGTACTCCCGAAATTTCTTTAGAGCACTCTCGAGGATCCCATCTCCTATCAATGAGGAAGAAAAATACCTCAATGCCATAAATTGGAGAGTAAGGTGTGGCTCTTGTAGAAGTGCGAAAGGAGGTGCGATATGCCCATAATGAAAAAGGAAGCTTCTCGGACTAGTCTCGAGAAGTCTCAATCATCTTGCATAGAATCCTCTTAATATTCTTGTTCGCGACCTCTGCACGTTTTGTGCGCGGCACGTACGCGAGCATGACGCCTGATCGCTTGGATGCCATATCTCTATAATAAGGTGTCAACCTCACCCTTGAAATGCACACCTTTGTCCGATATCAACTCATGAGGAATCCCATATCTGCGAGATATTAATGCGATACGATAAAGGGAAGGTGGCCACCTGCTTGGGTGGCTTTGCATAAGAGTGGCCTCAACCCTTAGTGAAATAATCAATAGCGACCAAGATGAACTCATGACCCTTGGAAGACTTGACGAAATCTTCCCGATAACATATACTTAGGAGCGAAATGGCCAAGGTGAGGTCAATGCATGCAACTCTGATGGTGGAACGTGTATGAGATCTCCATGCATCTGACACTCTGTACATCTTTGAACAAACTAACAACAATCTGTCTCCATGGTCAACCAAAAATAGCCAATCCTCATTATCTTACGAGCCAACATATGTCCTCCCATGTGGGGCCCACAAACTCCGGCATGGACCTTTCTCATCGTCCAGTTAGCTGAATCTCGATCTAAGCACAACAATAACACACCATCAACTGTACGTCTATAAAGTGTCTCTCCACATATCACAAAGTAGGTGGCTAACTGTCTTAAAGCTCTTTTGTCCTTAGCCGTCACAACCTCAGAGTATGTGTCATTATTTAAAGCGATAAATATCCTTGATACCATGGTAAGCGATCATCAAACCACAACTTATCAATTAGGGAACAATAAGCGGGAACAACTTTGAGTCTCAACTAGTAGGGGCGAACCGCCACACCCTTAGGAATGTCAATCATGGAAGCCAAAGTAGCTAGAGCATTAGCGAACCAATTATGCGCTCTAGGTAGGTGAGTGTAGCTTAAGTCGTCAAATCTCCCAACTAGCAACTCTAAATAAGCATGATATGGCCTAAGCTTCACATCTTTGGTCTTTTAGTCACCTTGAATCTATCTAATCACTAGATTAGAATCGCCAGATATCTTAATCCCTTCTAATCAGGCTTTCAAGTGCGTCACAACCCGAGGACACATGCCTCGTACTCAACAATGTTGTTACGTGGTCGAATAACGATCTAAAAGGTAAGCAGATAGATCTCGAGATATGATCACCATGCAGAGAAATCAATAGAACACCTATCCCATATCCAGAATGGTTGGTCGTACCATCAAAGTACATGAGACTACCAGACAAACTAGTCACCCCTACGATCTCCTCATTCGGAAAATCATTATCAATCACTCTACTGTCGATTACCGAAAGTGAGGCCAAGTGATATGCTAATACACTCCAATTTATAGACTTTTGAGTGATATACTGAATATCAAACTACATCCAAAGAAATACAAGCCATCTCGTAGAATACCTTTCGTAAAAAATAGTATGTCGAATAGATATCTCGAAAAAGGATCCAACGAGAAACAAGTTGCACGGAATATTGTCATGTAATGTCTCGATCTCAGTGGCTGAGCTAAAGCTAAGCGGAAGCGCTCGATCATAATGTACCTTGTCTCATACTCGACATTCTCTTGCTCGGATAATAGATGGCTCGCGCCACTGTAGGAATCATCTAGGCTGGGCTAATGCTTACGATCTATTTCGTATCTTTGAAATTAAACATAGGAACTAAAATTAGATCAAGCATTATATTATTGTGATCCACAGGTCATTCCACAGGAGTGGTTTCCTAGGTGATCCTTAGGGATTGCTCTCCAATGAATGTGAGTTTAAAAGTAAAATCTGGGGGTTGTGATTGATTGATTGAGTAACCGATTAACTTAACTATTTTAAAACAAGAAGGGCGAATGATAGGATTCTTAGGTTTTCACTCACCGCCCATTAGGTAATACCCACCTCTTATTCACAATCTCATCTAGGATCCATTGATGAATGGTCTTCGACGGAAGATGTAACATTAAAAGCTCTTTTAAGACAGAACGATTGAGCGATAATTAACACTTGCCCAGATGATTTGCTTGGACTCTTAGCCTGCATTTGCGATCAAGCACAACGTGTACCGAGGGTCTCTCGTTCACACGTTGTCAAGAAGATGCCAAACTAAGGTTTTATAAGATTTTCCGTAAGTGTTTAGCATCGTATAATCCCATTGAAGCACAAAAAAGGAATTGAGGGTTGTTACCTTGAATGAGGTGAGTTTCCACCGTTAGAACCCTATCATAGGGGTTTAGAACTCCATTGAAACCGAGAATCAATTCATGGTTAATAAAACACTAATTGTAATTGTGACTTGAGAAATAACACTTCTATTGCAAGGTTGGGATGCTCCGATAGCCTGCGAATCCGTAGAAAATCAGAGTTATATAAACCAATTGAAAGATTACAAGTAATTAAAAACTCAGAATCCAAAGAAGAACTAAGTACTCTGCTCTATAAACCCTAGCAAAAAATGAGAGAAACACTCCAACCCTCAGCCAGTACTAGAATCGATATATCTCTATTCTCCTCGATGGCCTTAAGCTACAATCCTGCAGTGATCTCGAGTGGTGGGTGAAGGCAGCGTGCCTGCACCAAGATTGAAGTGCACTCAAGTCCGTAGAGATTGCATGTTGGTGCAGATACCGAGTAAAGCGTGGTGCAGGTACGAATGTCTTTGGTACTCCACTGACCTTAAGAATGCAGGGTATCGTATATTAGGTGCAGTACCTTTGCCTGCCTCCTTTGCATGTAGATGCAGAGTACCCGACCAAGTAAATGCAGGGTACCACTTGCCTCATAGCTAGCTCCTCTTCAATGTAGCACTACCTGGGGCCGCTCGACAGCGGCTGTCATCAACAGCGACAATCTGCATTTGTTCTCTGGAATCAAACTTCTACAAAAAATTGTGAGACTTCGAAAAACACACGCACACATAAAAACATTAAAAAAGAAGCAGTCAAAGGCACCTATTCTACACAAAATGAGAGCAAAACATGAAATTTGGGGGTATTAAAATCCTATATAAATGTTACACTTTTATGTGTGACAGAGAGAGCTAATATGCACTACTAAGCAATATCTGATAGAAAAATATAACAAGAAGGTCGTCCATGCATGGGAGGTACCAAAATAGGAGGGGAAAGCAAATACTCTCTAATCCGCTCAAACGCCTGTTGACACTGATCATCCTAAACCTTAGGTTGTTTCTTCCTCAGAAGTTGGAAGATAAGCTCACAAGTATATGTTAGTCTAACAATAAACCTGCTGATATATTGCAATCTACCCAAGAAACCCTGGATCTCAGTCTCAAGCTGTGGTGGAGACATGTCAAGGATAGCTCTGATCTTATCAAGATCTGCCTCAATACCTTTCTCACTAATCATGTAGCCCAAGAGCTTCCCAAAAGTCACTCCAAAAGTGAACTTCTTATGATTCAGTCTCAATATAAAGCATCCGAACCTCTAGAAGAAGCGCTACAGAAATTTGCCGTGTCTTTTGCCTTATCATGGGACTTCTGATCATATCATCCACATATACCTCGACATCCACATTGCATCATATCATGAAACAACGTAGTGCTTCTCCATAATAGGTAGCACTGCGTTCTTCAACTAAGCGACATGACTCTATACTTGTTAGGTGCCCGCTCTGATGATAAAATATGTCTTCTTCCTGTCCTCGAGAGCCATCTTAATCTGGTTATAACCAGAGAATCCATCCATAAAAGACAACATTGCATGCCTTGTAGTACTATCAACTAACATGTCAATATGTGGGAGAGGAAAATCATCCTTGAGGCTAGCCTTCTTGAGATTTCTAAAGTCCACATAAACTCTAACCTTGCTGTACTTTTTAGGAACAAGGATGACATTAGCTAGCCACTTGGGATGTTCGAGATGTTGATATGAAGCCAACACTTTAAGTTGCTTCGAATTTCCTTCACACATAAACTCCATCATGGGTATAATCGCCTCGATTTTGCTTAACCCGATCTAGCATGTGGCGCAGTAGCGGGGATGATGTAAAGCCAGAAAATTATTTTTTCTAAAAATGGTAAAATGGTCATTTTGGTCAAAATCCGGAATTTTTCTAGATCTCGGATGATGAAACAGACTTCACCGTTGGAATCGTCTTGAGGAATCTAGCTGCCACGTTGAATTTTGTTAAATTATGAGAGAGTCGGAATTTCACGTTTTTCGGGGCACCTAGAGTAGTATGGGACACTTGGTGCATTTTGAGTAGCTCAAGATGAGACGTGTATCGAGTGGAGAGCTAGTCAAACATGAGCTCAAGTGTGGGGCCATGAGAGACACATGGTATCATGTCATTGGAAAGAAATCTATGTTAGATGGATAAGGAGTTGAGGTGAAATCAAAGTCAACAATGGGGTGACATGTGCGATGAGAGGACAAGTCTCTTGACTGACTTATTGAGTTTGGATGGGGGAAAAGAGAGGGAAAATAGAGAGAGAAAAGGCAAGAGGAAAAGAGAGAAGAGAGTTATAGAGTGAGAAGCTTTCCTTCTCTCTGGATTTCCAGTGATTAGTCCGACCAGACTCCGTGAGGAGCAGAAGCAAAAGAGTTGGTCTGGCCTGCAAGGGGCTGCGATGTGGAGTACCGAGTTTTGTGGAGTTTTGACAACTCCGAGAGGTAGGGGTTTTCTCCTACTTGCTTTACTCTTTGGCTAAGAGTCATTTTAATGGTTAGGGATGTTCGGGGTCGGAATGAACGTTCGTTTGGTTCCAAAACTTGGACTGAGTGAGGAAATCCCTAGAGTCGTTTTGGACAATCCCGAAACTGGCCGTGGATTGTTTGTGTGTGACTTTATGTGTTGATATGTTATTGCTATGATTGAATAACATGTGTGATTTGTTTGTGTGATGCTTAGGGGCGACTCAAGATGAATTTGCTTAGGAATGTTATTAGCCCATGTGACTAATTTTGGTGTCATTTACTATGAATGAATAACATGTTGTTTGGGCATGATTTTCGTTAATATGTGCATGCGTGATATATTAACATGAATTGTGAGAAATAACTATGTGCATTTCTTATACCCGCAGGGTAACTAGACGATGGGTATAGGTGCATTACATGAAAAACATAGTTTATCAAATAAATTTGATGGGAAGATTTTAGAAGAATTGCCTTGGAGAGTTGTCAATGATTCATCCGGAGGAGAAATGTGTTTATTCGGAAGGATCCGGCCAATTCACCTCAGAGGGTTTGTGACGCCCCCAACTCGGCACATGGTGTCAAACGGTGTCATTTTTTTAATAAACTTATAACCTTTATTGTTCATTCATATAATGTTAAACATTTAACTTATGCATATTACATCGCGAGTTACAAAATATATACAAGCTCCATATATGGAAGTGTTCAACATTTACAATATTTCAATTGTTTACAAAAACAAAACCTATACAAAAATATACCAAAAGGTCTTTAGTGGGCACCTAGTAGTGTGTTGGCCTTGGTTGCTAATGTGGAGTGTCCAGACTTCTCGTTTATGCTTTTCCTGTACCTACACGGATGAAACACCCGTGCTAAGCTTATAGCTTAGTGGGAATTAATACATATGGATGACCTCTAATAAGGTTCATCACACTTCTATACATATACATATACTTATAACATATCAAATACTTATCTCATATTCCATACTTGTCATATATACATGCTTATATATGTTACATACATATAATTTACAAATGCTTATGCAATCTTATACTTTCTTATTATATCTTATTTCATTTCATGTCATTTTACACTTTTCTTCTGTGCGTAACATACTTGCCACTTGTTTATATATCATCACATAGCAATGCTATGCTTCTCATATCATCATGTCGTTTCATATGTCATATTGATTCTTTTGTTTTTATGTTTTCATGCACATAAACCTTAAAGTGGATAAGAAAACTATAAGGGCTTGAAGGCCTTTGTACTCAACTAATACAAAGCAGTGGTCCTATAAGGGCTTGAAGGCGTATCATTATGTGAGACAATGACCATCTATAAGGGCGAAAGCCATTGTAATGACCCAACGGGGCTAGCAGGTCGGTAGGCACGCAAACTTGTTTTCCCTAATAGGCATGCCCATCTATCCCTCTACCAGGTTCTAAGCAGACAATCCATGTGTATTTTATGTTTAGTACATATCTCATATTCTCGAATAATTATTGTCATCCGGTAATCATATGCGATATTTACAATCATTTATTTGTATCTTTGCTTTTTTTTCATATCTCATTATATGCATGAATAACTATGGTTACCATGAATGCTTATGAGCTATTTACTATCATTCCAATTTCATCAAGCTATATATATGGATGGATTCTAGATTCAAAGGGCTTTCCATAGAGTCGAGAACACACGAAAATAGTTACGAAAATCTACGTAGGACTAATACGAAAACTAATCTGAAGTACCTTTGAATTGTCAGAAAACAATCCCGAAATTCCAGCCGGATTGTCGAAAATAGTCCCCGAAAATTTCTAAAATTCCTAGAAACTCAGGTCCAAGAATTTTGGAGTACAGTTTCTGACCTTTCCACACGACCTCTAAGCAAATCCCGAGTAATTAAACTGACCTTTGAGATAGAAATAACGAGTGGAAAAAATTAAGTATCTGCTTGAAGTTTGTGAAAGCATTGAATTTTTGGTGCCAACGTAGCTCGCGATAGACCAACTTCCTTTGCGACAAAATTTATAGTCAGATTTAGTAGTGCCAGAAGTTTCTACATCTAAATCTCTCTATCTCTTCACGCTCTCTTTCTCATGTCTCCTTCTTTCCCTCCCTGATACCAACTTTATTTTTATTCTTATTTTATTATTATTATTATTATTATTATTATTATTTGAATAAATAGCTCATATTGCCCCCATTCGGGTCCGTTTCTGCCCCGAAATTTTTTATTTCTTTTTAGTTCACTTTATTTTAAATGAACTTACCTCAAGTCATTTCCTGACTTCCGAGATTTTCGTAAAAATCTCGTCCCTAAAGTCTCTGGCTACTTATCACTCAGAAAATCATTAAAATATTGATTGTCTGCTTAATTGTGAAACTTTTACGAGTGCTGAATTCGCGAGGCGAGATTTAACGTGAGTCCGTTTCGTCATCAGAAATGAAAATTTCTAAACTTTCCTGAACCATTATGACAATTTATTATTATTATCCTTTAACTAATTAAAGTTTCCATGATTTGTCTTTTCATCTACTTTCCTTAATTGCAAAAGTGCCACCATTCTTTGAAAACTTTACAATTTCCTACTTTGGCATACAATATTTTATTCTTATGTCATTTGGGTCCTTAATTGGTAATTTACCAATTTACCCTTGACTTTTGTACTAATTCTGGTTTTTTCTTATTTTATTTTTAGCATTATTTTATTCCGAAAAAATATGCATTTACTTTTATTATACGAACGTGTTATAAAGCTGTGGAAGTATAATTTTTGGGTGTTGAGGTTGTCGATAGATTTTCTACTTGAAACTCAGTATTATATTTTCAAGAACAAAAACATTTTGTTTGAAAATAATGTTTTCTCACATTTGGCTTAGGCATGCGTGAGGGAGTCAGTGAGGGCTCGAGAAGTGGAAAAGGGTGAGTCACATTCTCATCCATTTCATGTAGACATTTGAGTAGGAACATACATGTTTTGCTTGAATGTTTGGTTTGCCATTGAACACTTAGGTGGGGAGTAACCCATGTCGGATAATTCCACTACTGGGCATTGCTCACCTTGTCGAGGGAAAAATTATTTTAGTGCGAAGGTTGTGGGGATGGGACCAACGTCAGGGCTTAGAGACAATGGCCATATGTGGCCTTGTTATGTATTTTGCAAAAATGCGGGTAAAGACCAGTTTTGGATAATTTATAATCAATACAAATTAATAAATTAACTTATTTTGTATAAAATATACATTTTGGTGAGTATGGATCTTATGGGCCAACGTGGCCATTTTACTCATGTATAGGTCTCAGGCTTGCGAGACACATGGAGTTCAGTAGGTTGGCGGTGGGACCCCGAGATCGGGCGTCTGAATGATGCTGAACTATAGAGGGGTCAAGGCCTGGCATGTCCTCATATGACTACACAAAAACATCTAAGTATGATATGAGTAACCTGAGCAAACTATCTCTCATCACTACTTGAGAATGAGGTAAGTACTAGATCCTTAACTCTCTAGGCTGGTTCATTTGTGCCGAGGTCAACTATCTCAAAGTCATCAAAGGAGGGTTGAAACTCTCATTGACTATGATCACAGTCGGGCCAGTTGCTTATTAGCAAAGTAGAGCTACAAAGGCTCATCATCAATATCATGAATGTGTGATGTGGGTGAATGAGGTGCACATGCATCAATATCATCAATAAAAGAGATAGGCGAATACTCGAAAATGGTCAAATCCATAGATGAAAAGGCAAGTACATCATCCAAATGGGAGACAAATCCTAACAAAATATCAAAAGAAAGTGGTGGGCCCACAGAATCGGACTCTCCCACAAAATGTCCAAAAATATCAGGAGATCTGATATCATGATAACATCATCCATAATGCATTATGAAGCGGCTTGAGTAAGAGGAGCATTCTCATCATCTCTCAAAGTAAGCACACAAAAATCACTAAGTGCGGAATCTGGCTCGAGCTGACTGATAACCTTAGAGTAGCTTCTTAGCATAATCATTAAACAACATAACCCCATCAATACCCTCATAATCATATATCTTATCCGAAAAGCACATAGTGAAACACACTAGATCGCCTAGGGGAAAAATGAGCAATCAAGGTAGTAGAAGTGTCAAGAGCCCCATTGTTCAATTGAAGTTGTGAAAAGGCGGTGCCTGCAAAATGATTAGTCAACCTCAAGCGTAGGCGAACATGATAATCAAATGGAATGTGATGAAGTCGAGATCCTAACTCTCTTGGCAGTGTGCCATGCATGAAAATCTACTTTGTAAGATTTGCCAATCCCAAGTAAATGGTGGGTCATGATTCAAAGCGCTTGATAAACTCACTACGACCATGCGGCGGTGCCTAAACCTAAACCAGACATGTACGACATGCTCCTCATCATGTCCAAAATGACCGGGCTACTATGCTGATCAAATGACATGGGTATTGAATCTCTGACAAAATCCTCTGGCTCCACGATCTGTACCTCATCAAAAGAGAATCCGATCATAAGCAAATCATCACCCCCATGCCTAATCTCCAACACTGCTCAGAAGTCATGTGAAGACCGAATGATAAAATGAAAGATTCACCAGTTATGAAGTGCGAGTCTCATGACACAGAGAATTTATCTAGATCTCAGATGACGACATGGACCACATCGTTGAGTTCGTCTCGCGAGGTCTAGGTACACAGTCGAATTTCTTTAAATTCCGAGACAGTTGGAATTTCACATAATTCAATGTGAGAAGGGTAATTGGCATGACAACGTGTGGCACAGTGCCACATGTCATCATGACTTAAATTAGGGAAATGTGGCAAATGCCACATGGTGAGACCATGTGTGGTCTTGAAAGATCAAAGAATTAAGGGAGTGGTTTTGATTATTATAGATGACACTTGTCGCAAGGCAAAACAAAAGGGCCTTAGAGCCATGTGTCCACACCCTAAAGAAAGATCGGGTGGTGGATAAAGAGAGCAGAAATAAAAGGGAAAAAGAAAGAGAGAGGAAAAGAAAGGGGAGAGAGACGAAGGAGCGATCGCGACACTTCCTTGATCTCAGACAAAGAGGCAGATCAAAACTCGTGGAACCGAGAATAAAGATTTATCACGCAGCGAGGCTTTGTGTAGAGTATGAATCGGCGAGTTTCGACAAACTCAAAGGTAGGGGGTTCTCTCCCCTACTTTGATTATTCCTTGTCTAGGTTATTCCAGTGGTCATGAGGCATGGCCCTTTAATGTTAGGGCTGGTTTCCCTGATGGTTTAGATCAAACTATTGGTGGGTTAAGGACCGGTTCTGGGCAGGTCTTTACATTTATCGGAACCTTGTTATGGAATGAGATATGTTGTAGAAAACATGGAATTTAAGTGTGATGTTTTGGTGTGGCATGTCTTTGCCGAATATGGACTGACATGTGAAATTGTTTGTGAGATTTATGGGTTTGTACTTGAAGACCTCGGTTGTGTGTTGTTGCTTGTGTGAATAACATGTTAGTTGTGTGAAAAATCATGTTGATATATGCTTACATGATGTATTAACATGGATTGTGTGATGGATGCAAATTATATGTAGGAAATATAATTATCCATGATTTATTAATGTTGCATGTAGCACTCATCATGCATGTAACATGAATTGGCATGAAATGGTATTCTGCATTTCATATGCACGGGGACATCACATAGTATTGGGTGTGTGTGCATGGTTGTGGTCATTCATCATTCTTGGTGAATGGGTGGTGAGCTCGGTAATGGGACAACATCCAAAATGAGTCTCACGGTTGCATAGCATGAAAAGGAAAAAATACGTGTGTTGGGCGGAGCAAGTTGGGGTTGATCCCCCCCTCCCCCCAGGGTGAAAGACCCAATTTATTGAGGTTAGACATGATCACCGGCGGGGAAAGCCTATCAAAAATGTCGGAAGGCGCGCTGCATCCTACGGTGAGCTTAGACAATCCATTGGCCAGCGAATGCATAAACACATGATTTGATTAATCAAATCAACATTGGAGGTTTGTCCAATGGGTTATGAGTTTTAAAACAAAAAGCTTTTATTTTGGAGAAAGGGTCATTGGGTGAAACACCAATGACAGGTTTTCACACTTGGCAATTGCATGTGTGAGGGAGTCGGTGAGAACTCGGGACATGGGATAGGGTGAGTCACATTCTCATCCATGGCATGTAGACATTTAAGTAGGAATGTGCATATTTTTACTTGAATGTGTGTGTGTTTTCCATTGCATGTGCACTTAGGTGGGGGTAGCCTGTGGGAGAATTCCTCTTGAATTATTGCTCACTTTAGTCATGGGAAAGAGCTGTTCAGGTCACTAGGATACATCAGTGATGGAACTCATACGAGACCGTAGTGGTGAGAAGAGGCCCGGATCCACGGCTTATTTTTACGGTTCGGTGATGTCGAATGAATATCTAGTTTTGTATATGTAAAGAAGAAGTTTGTAATAAAAACTTATTTTTGGATTTATTCAGCATAGTGTTGGAAAGATTTACGGATTTTATCTTTGCTTGCATAATATATATATATATATATATATATATATATATATATATATATATATATATATATATATATATAAAGAGAGAGAGAGAGAGAGAGAGAGAGAGAGAGAGAGAGAGGCAATGGTATTGTTTTACTACACGGTAGGAAGGCACGGAGTCTGGGAAGAGACTGAAAGGTTCTTGCATCTTCGGGGCGGGTTTGGAGTCCGCGACGGGGTTCCCATGTCGCGACGGTATTTGTTCTCTGTCGTGACAATGTGCGACGGAGGTTTTTCTTACGCGTCGAAGACGGTCATGACAAGAGATGAGTTTGCGACAATGTAGTTGGGTTAAGAGATTTGGTCGCGATAGAAAGCCCATTTTTGTCGCTGACGAGGATTTCAATAAGGGTTGTGTCTCGACATGGTATTTTATGTCGCGACAAAGCGTGGCTTAGACCAAATGATCTATGTTGCGATAGAGCATTTTATGTCGTAATAAAGTTGGCCAAAGTAAGAAAAAATTATGTCGCGACAGATCATTTTATGTCACGACAGAGTTTTGGCCAAGACTAGAGGGTTTCTTGTCGTGATAGAATATTTTTATGTCGCGACAGAGTTTGGCCAAGACAAAAGGGTTTCATGTCGCAACAAAATATTTTGTGTCGCGACAGGGTGTGGCTAAGACCAAGGGGCCTTGTGTTGCAACAAAGCAATTTGTGTCGTGACGGAGTTTGGTCAAGGCTAGGAGTTTCTATGTCGAGACAGAGTTTGGCCTTGGGCAGGGTTTTTATGTCACGACAGAGTATTATTACGTTGTGACAGAGTTTGGCCTTGGAAGGAGTTTTTATGTCGCAACAGAGTTTGGCCTTGGACAGAGTTTTTATGTCGTGACAGAGCATTATTACGTCACGACAGAGTTTGGCCTAGACAGAAGATTTTAGGTTGCGACAGAGTATGTTCTTGTCCCGACTAAGTTTGGAGCAAGGGCCAAGAGACTTTATGTCACGACAGAGAATTTGATGTCGCGATAGAGTTAATCTAAACGTGTGCGACAAAAGTATGCCTTCGCACGTCGGGAGACGGAAAGTTCTAGGACATGGGGTTTCCATGTTGTGTGATCTTTGCAGTTGCATACCAACAAGGCGGGACCTTACGCATGATAAGCTTTGTCTCGCCTGCGAGAGGCAGCGTGTGCATGAGAGGTATTACAATAGAGATAGACTTAATATAGTAGCAAAAAAATAAAAAGACCTCCCACAGGACATGAGTCACAAGTCAAATGAATGGAAGATGGGATAGCACTAGCACTATGAATCCATGGGCAGCCTAAGAGTAGGTTAAAGGATACAAGGATCCTCAAAACTTGAAACAGAACCTGAAAAACGACTAACCCAATCATCATCTCGAGAGTCAAGGTGCCCATCACCTCTCTATGAGTAATGTCATAAGCTCTCACTGTTTGTGTAGATGGCTCAAATGTCGTAAGGCCCATATCTAGGCGATACTTGATTAAAGTGGACATACATTTAGGGGCGAGATCCATTGTCTAGAGGGCCAGGATGGAACCTGACGGTAAAACAACCAATTGATATATCACCGAGAGGTTGAGTGTGGTTTGAACCCTCTACAGAGGTAAGTCATATTCAGAGAAAACAATGCAGCGGCTCGACTGACTATGAGCATATGTCGGGGCCCACGGCGATGTGGTCGTGTCGGCTCGAATCCGACTCAGGCCACTAATCAAAATCTCTTTATAGATTGGTAGAGGGAAGTTAACAAGCTCCAAAATAGAATCTGCCTTTGTGTACTCTGTAGCAAAACGAGGATCTCATCATCTTCTCCACCGTCTAGTCTCTAGCAGTATTAGGGTCTATAAGCCGAGCTAGAACTAGAGGTTGTTGTTTGATCACCCTGCCTTCGACTGATAACATACTGAATCTCTGGTGTATCAACTATCCCTTGGCGTGGAGTCAAAATAAAAGGATTCTGAACACTATAACATGGAAAAGTCAATGGCCTCGATGCGGGGATCCAAACTTAAGTGATGCTCGGTGTCGAAACGACATTTGCGTGAATCTGTTGGCTCGGAACCACCTCATGAACCCCATCATCGCCATAACCATCATCAAAGACTATGGACTCCGACCCCTGATCATCCCATGATAACATATGGATGCGATCATCGAACTGGAAACCAAATCGATAGAATGAATACCTCACCATGTAGGAGGAGGAACACATGTGTAGATACATTTTGTCTACAGTATATATAGGCTAAACCACTCAATTTTAACACTTCTACAGGGTCCTTACAACTCTCCACATTGCACATTACCAAAGTGGAATAAAGTTGTTCAAAAAATTAGAAAGAAAAAGTTTATGTCCTTGAAATTATAAAATAGTTTTAGTCTAAGACACTGCAAGTGCGCAGATCATACAAGTAGTAAAAATTGGATATAAGTCTAGATATCATTCCCATAGAGATTGACAAGAATTTGAAATCAATTACCACGACTACTCAAGATTCGGACTATTTGAACCTCCGAATGCTTGATTTAAGAATAATAAAATTGTAAGTAAAGGGTATTCTATGTGATGCTTATGAGCTAAAAAAGAGAAAAGAAAGTTTAGAACAAATAAATGAAATAAAATAAAATAAAATTTGGATAAATCAAGTTCTTAGTTAAGAATTAGACACTATCAAGGATTTCTTTGTGAAACAACCAATTTCTACATTATA